>CM038794.1:1962188-2257126 GCA_021764765.1 Vicia sativa
ACTTAAGAAAATAGATGAAAATTGAAGTGAACATATAATTTAAGAAAACTGGGTAAAATTTTTAAGAAGAATATATAAATCAATGAAAATAAGGGATGAAATTTGAAGTGACATAAATCTCTAAAAATATGGTGAAATCGGTCAGAATGTAAATCTTAAGAAAATATGACGAAATTCTTATGAATATAAGTCTTAGAAATATGTCGAAAATATAAGTGAATATAAATCTTAATAAATATGATGAAACTTGAAGTGACATAAATCTTAAGATAATATGTTGAAATTTGAAATGAATATAAGTCTTCGTAACTGCAGAAATTTGAAGTGAATATAAATCTTAACAAACTTGGGAAATGAAGTGAACATAAATCTTTAGGAATATATGATGAAACTTAAAGTGGACATAATCTTAAGATAATATGTTTAAATTTGAAGTGAATATAAGTCTTCGAAAACTGGTGAATTGAAGTGAATATAAATCTTAAGAAAATCTTGGGAAAATTGAAGTGAACATAAATCTTCAAAAATATGATGAAATTTGAAGTGAAGAAAAATCAAGAAAATATGATGAAATTTTAGTGAATATAACCGAAAATATGGTGAAATTGAAGTGAACAAAATCTTAAGAAAATATGATGAAATTTAAGTGAATATAAGTTCCTTAAAAATATGTTTAAAATTGAAGTGAACATAAATCTTAATAAAATATGATGAAACTAGTAAAGTGGGACATAAATCTTAGATAATATGTGGAAATTTGAAGTGAATATAAGTCTTCTAAAAATCTGTGAAATTTGATGAATATAAATCTTAAGAAAATTGGGAAAGTTGAAGTGAACATAAATCTTCAAAAATAAGGATGAAATTTGGAGCCAAGAAAATTTTGAAGAAAATATGATGAAATTTGAAGTGATATAAGTTTCGAAAATATGGTGAAAATTGAAGTGAACAAAAATCTTAAGAAAATATGACAAAATTTAAGTGAATATGTTCTTAAAAATATGTCGGAAAATTGAAGTGAAACATAAATCTTAATAAAATATAATGAAACTTGAAGTGGACATTATAAATCTTTAGATAATATGTGGAAATTTGAAGTTAATATAAGTCTCGTAAAATCGTGAAATTTGAAGTGAATATAAATCTTAAGAAAATCTTGGGGAAAGTTGAAGTGAATATAATCTTAGAAAATATGATGAAATTTGAGTGAAAAAAACCTAAAGAAAACCGATGGAATTGAAGTGAATATAAATCTTCGTAAAATCAGTGAAAATGAAGTGAATATAAATCTTAAGAAAATATGATGAACTTTGGAAGTTAAATATAAATTTTAAGAAAATTGGTAAAATATGAAAAGATTATAAATCTTTTCATAATATGATGAAATTTGAAGTGAATATAATTCTTCAAAAAATATGGTGAAATTGAAGTGAACATAAATCTTAAGAAATACGGATGAAATTTGGGTAGTTTGAATATAAGTCTTCGTAAATATGACGAAAATTGAAGTGAATATAAATCTTAAGAAAATATGATGAAATGAAGTGGACATAAATCTTAAGATAATATGTTGAAATTTGAAGGAATATAAGTCTCGTAAATCTAGTGAAATGAAGTGAATATAAATCTTAAGAAAAATTGGGAATATTGAAGTGAAAAATAAAATTTAAAATATGACGGTGTTGGCAGTGAACAAAAATCAAGAAAATCTAATGAAATTTAAAGTGAATATAAGTCTTCGAAAACCGATGAAAATTTTAGTGAACATAAATCTTAAGAAAATATGATGAACTTGGAAGTTAAACATAAATCTTAAGAAAAATCTCGTAAAATATGAAGAGGATTATAAATCTTAAGAAAATATGGATGAAATTGAAGAATATAATTTTCTAAAATATGGTGAAAATTTAAGTGAACATAAATCTTAAGAAAATATGATGAAATTTGAAGTGAATATATGTCTTCTAAAATATGATTTAAAATTGAAGTGAAATATAATCTAAGAAAATATGATGAAACTTGAAGTGGACATATAAATCTTAAAATATGTTGAAATTTGAAGGAATATAATTTTCTAAAATCTAGTGAAATTTGAAGTGAATATAAATCTTAAGAAAATCTTAAATATTGAAGTGAAAATAAAATCTTAAAATATGACGAAGTTGGAGTGAATAAAATCAAGAAAATCAAGGAAACTTGAAGTGAATATAAGTCTCAGAAACCGTATGAAAATTGAAGTGAAATAAATCTTTAGAAAAATATGATGAACTTAGAAGTTAACATAAATCTTAAGAAAATCTGTAAAATATGAAAGATTATAAATTTAAAAATAAGATGAAATTTGAAATGAATATAATTCTTCGGAAGATATGGTGAAATTGAACATAAATCTTAAGAAAATATGATGAAATTTGAAGGAATGTTCTCGTAAAATATACGAAAATGAAGTGAACATAAATCTTAAGCAAATATGATGAAACTTGAAGTGACATAAACTTAAGATAATATGTTGAAATTTGAAGTGAATATAAGTCTTTAAAATCTGTGAGAATGAAGTGAACATAAATCTTCAAAAAATATGACGAATTGGAGTGAAGAAAACTGATGAAATTTGAAGTGAATATAAGTCTTCAAGAGAATCTTGTAAAATTTAATGAATATAAATCTTAAGAAAATATGATGAACTTGAAGTGAAATATAAATCTTCTAAATATAAGAAAATTGAATGAACGTGAATCTTAAGAAAATATGACGAAATTTTAAGTGAATATAAGTCTTTAGGAAATATGTCGAAAATTTAAGTGAACATAAATCTTAATAAATATGATGAAACTTGAAGTGGACATAAATCTTAAGATAATATGTTGAAATTTGAAATGAATATAAGTCTTCGAAAATCTGTGAAATTTGATGAATATAAATCTTAAAAAATCTTGGAAATATTAGTGAACATAAATTTTTAGAATATATGAAAACTTAGTGACATAATTTTAAGATAATATGTTTAAATTTGAAGTGAATATAAGTCTTCGTAAAATCCGTAAAATTTGAAGTGAATATAAATCTTAAGAAAATCATGGGAAAATTGAAGTGAACATAAATCAAAAACATGATGAAATTTGAGTGAAGAAAATCAAAGAAAATATGATGAAATTTGAAGTGAATATAAGCCTGAAAATATGGTGAAAATGAAGTGAACAAAATCTAAGAAATATGACTAAATTTAGTGAATATAAGTCTTTAGAAAATATGTCAAAATTGAAGTGAACATAAATCTTAATAAAATATGATGAAACTTGAAGTGGACATAAATCTTTAGATAATATGAAATTTGTTAATATAAGTCTTCGTAAAATCGGTGAAATTTGATGTGAATATAAATCTTAAGAAAATCTTGGAAAGTTGAAGGAACATAAATCTTTAGAAAATATGATGAAATTGGAGTGAAAAAACCTAAAGAAAATCGATGGAATTGGAGGTGAATATAAATCTTTAAAATCGGTGAAAATTGAAGTGAACATAAATCTTAAGAAAATATGATGAACTTGGAAGTTAACATAAATCTTAAGAAAATCAGTAAAATATGAAAAGATTATAAATCTTTTCATAATATGATGAAATTTGAAGGAATATTATTCTTCAAAAATATGGTGAAAATGAAGTGAACATAAATCTTAAGAAAATATGATGAAATTTGAATTGAATATAAGTCTTGTAAAATATGATTTAAATTGAAGTGAACATAAATCTTAAGAAAATATGATGAACTTGAAGTGACATAAATCTTAAGATAATATGTTGAAATTTGAAGTGAATATAAGTCTTAGAAAATCTAGTGAAATTTGAAGTGAATATAAATCTTAAGAAAATCTTGGGAATATTGAAGTGAAATAAAATCTTCGTAAAATATGACGAAAGTTGCAAGGAACAAAAATCAAGAAAATCTAATGAAATTTAAAGTGAATATAAGTCTTCGTGAAACCGTATGAAAATTTTAGTGAATATAAATCTTAAGAAAATATGATGAACTTGAAGTTAACATAAATCTTAAGAAAATCCGTAAAATATGAAGAGATTATAAATCTTAAGAAAATATGATGAAATTTGAAGTGAATATAATTCTTCTAAAATATGGTGAAAATTTATGAACATAAATCTTAAGAAAATATGATGAAATTTGAAGTGAATATAAGTCTTCAAATATGACTTAAAATTGAAGTGAAATATAAATTTAAGAAAATATGATGAAACTTGAAGTGACATAAATCTTAAGGTAATATGTTGAAATTTGAAGTGAATATAATTCTTCTAAAATCTAGTGAAATTGAAGTGAATATAAATCTTAAGAAAATCTTGGGAATATTGAAGTGAAAATAAAATCTTCAGAAAATATGACGAAAGTTGGAGTGAATAAAAATCTGAAGAAAATCAGATGAAACTTGAAGTGAATATAAGTCTTCAGGAAACCGTATGAAAATTAAGTGAATATAAATTTTAGAAAATATGATGAACTTAGAAGTTAACATAAATCTTAAGAAAATCGTAAAATATGAAGAGATTATAAATCTTACGAAAATAAGATGAAATTTGAAATGAATATAATTCTTCGGAAAATATGGTGAAAATTGAAGGGAACATAAATCTTAAGAAAATATGATGAAATTTGAAGTGAATATAAGTCTTCAGAAAACATGACGAAAATTGAAGTGAACATAAATCTTAAGCAAATATGATAAAACTTGAAGTGACATAAATCTTAAGATAATATGTTGAAATTTGAAGTGATCATGTTCGTAAAATCTAGTGAGAATTGAAGTGAACATAAATCTTCAAAAATATGACAAATTTGGAGTGAGAGAAAATCTGATGAAATTTGAAGTGAATATAAGTCTTCAGAATCTTGTGAAAATTTAAGGAACATAAATCTTAAGAAAAGATGATGAACTTGAAGTGAAATATAATTTAAGAAAACTGTAAAAATGAAGAGATTATAAATCTTAAGAAAATATGATTAAATTTGAAGTGGACATAAATCTTCTGAAAATATGGTGAAAATTGAAGTGAACGTAAATCTTAAGAAAATATGACAATTTTAAGTGAATATAAGTCTTTAGGAAATATGTCGAAAATTTAAGTGAATATAAATCTTAATAAAATATGATGAAACTTGAAGTGGACATAAATCTTAAGATAATATGTTGAAATTTGAAATGAATATAAGTCTTTAAAAACCGTGAAATTTGTGAATATAAATCTTAAAAAATCTTGGGAAAATTGAAGTGAACATAAATCTTTTAGAATATGATGAAACTTAAAGTGGACATAATTCTTAAGATAATATGTTTAAATTTGAAGTGAATATAAGTGTTCGTAAAACTGTGAAATTTGAAGTGAATATAAATCTTAAGAAAATCTGGGAAAATTGAAGGAACATAAATTCAAAAATATGATGAAATTTTGAGGAAGAAAATCAAGAAAATATGATGAAATTTGAAGTGAATATAAGCTCGAAAATATGGTGAAAATTGAAGTGAACAAAAATCTTAAGAAAATATGACGAAATTTAACTGAATATAAGTCTTTAGAAAATATGTCGAAAATTGAAGTGAACATAAATCTTAATAAAATATGATGAAACTTGAAGTGGACATAAATCTTTAGATAATATGGAAATTTGAAGTTAATATAAGTCTTCGAAAACTGAAATTTGATGAATATAAATCTTAAGGAAATCTTGGGAAAGTTGAAGTGAACATAAATCTTTAGAAAATATGATGAAATTTGGAGTGAAAAAAAACCTAAAGAAAATCTGATGGAATTGGAAGTGAATATAAATCTTCAGAAAATCGTGTGAAAATTGAAGTGAACATAAATCTTAAGAAAATATGATGAACTTGGAAGTTAATATAAATCTTAAGAAAATTGGTAAAATATGAAAAGATTATAAATCTTTTCATAAATAATGATGAAATTTGAAGTGAATATAATTCTTCAAAAATATGGTGAAAATTGAAGTGAAATATAAATCTTAAGAAAATATGATGAAATTTGAAGTGAATATAAGTCTCGAAATATGACGAAAATTGAAGTGAATATAAATCTTAAGAAAATATGATGAAACTTGAAGTGACATAAATCTTAAGATAATATGTTGAAATTTGAAGTGAATATAAGTCTTCGTAAAATCTAGTGAAATTTGAAGTGAATATAAATCTTAAGAAAATCTTGGGAATATTGAAGTGAAAATAAAATCAAAAATATGACGAAAGTTGCAGTGAACAAAAATCAAGAAAATCTAATGAAATTTAAAGTGAATATAAGTCTTCGTGAAACCGTATGAAAATTTTAGTGAACATAAATCTTAAGAAAATATGATGAACTGGAAGTTAACATAAATCTTAAGAAAATCGTAAAATATGAAGAGATTATAAATCTTAAGAAAATATGATGAAATTTGAAGTGAATAATTCTTCTGAAAATATGGTGAAAATTTAAGTGAACATAAATCTTAAGAAAATATGATGAAATTTGAATGAATATAAGTCTTCTAAAATATGACTTAAAATTGAAGTAAATAAATCTTAAGAAAATATGATGAAACTTGAAGTGGACATAAATCTTAAGGTAATATATTGAAATTTGAAGTGAATATAATTCTTCAGAAAATCTAGTGAAATTTGAAGTGAATATAAATCTTAAGAAAATCTTGGGAATATTGAAGTGAAAATAAAATCTTCAGAAAATATGACGAAAGTTGGAGTGAATAAAAATCTCAAGAAAACTCATGAAACTTGAAGTGAATATAAGTCTTCAGGAAACCGTATGAAAATTGAAGTGAACATAAATCTTTAGAAAATATGATGAACTTAGAAGTTAACATAAATCTTAAGAAAATCTGGTAAAATATGAAAAGATTATAAATCTTACGAAAATAAGATGAAATTTGAAATGAATATAATTCTTCGGAAAATATGGTGAAAATTGAAGGGAACATAAATCTTAAGAAAATATGATGAAATTTGAAGTGAATATAAGTTCGTAAAACATGACTTAAATTGAAGTGAATATAAATCTTAAGCAAATATGATGAAACTTGAAGTGACATAAATCTTAAGATAATATGTTGAAATTTGAAGTGAATAAGTCTTCGTGAAAATCTAGTGAGAATTGAAGTGAACATAAATCAAAAAAATATGACGAAATTTGGAGTGAAGAAAATCATGAAATTTGAAGTGAATATAAGTCTTCGTAGAATCTTGTGAAAATTTAAGTGAACATAAATCTTAGAAAATATGATGAACTTGAAGTGAACATAATTTTAAGAAAACTGTAAAATTTGAAGAGATTATAAATCTTAAGAAAATATGATGAAATTTGAAGTGGACATAAATCTTCTGAAAATATGGTGAAATTGAAGTGAACGAATCTTAAGAAAATATGATGAAATTTTAGTGAATATAAGTCTTTAGGAAATATGTCGAATTTAAGTGAACATAAATCTTAATAAAATATGATGAAACTTGAAGTGGACATAAATCTTAAGATAATATGTTGAAATTTGAAATGAATATAAGTCTTAAAATCTGTGAAATTTGATGAATATAAATCTTAAAAAATCTTGGGAAATTGAAGTGAACATAAATCTTTAGAATATATGATGAAACTTAAAGTGGACATAATTCTTAAGATAATATGTTTAAATTTGAAGTGAATATAAGTCTTCAGAAAATCTGGTGAAATTTGAAGTGAATATAAATCTTAAGAAAATCTTGGGAAAATTGAAGTGAACATAAATCTTCAAAAAATATGATGAAATTTGGAGTGAAGAAAAATCTGAAGAAAATATGATGAAATTTGAAGTGAATATAAGCCTTCGGAAAATATGGTGAAAATTGAAGTGAACAAAAATCTTAAGAAAATATGACGAAATTTAAGTGAATATAAGTCTTTAGAAAATATGTCGAAAATTGAAGTGAACATAAATCTTAATAAAATATGATGAAACTTGAAGTGGACATAAATCTTTAGATAATATGTGGAAATTTGAAGTTAATATAAGTCTTCAGAAAATCTGGTGAAATTTGATGTGAATATAAATCTTAAGAAAATCTTGGGAAAGTTGAAGTGAACATAAATCTTTAGAAAATATGATGAAATTTGAGTGAAAACTAAAGAAAAACGATGGAATTGAAGTGAATATAAATTCGAAAATCGTGGTGAAAATGAAGTGAACATAAATCTTAAGAAAATATGATGAACTTGGAAGTTAACATAAATCTTAAGAAAATCGTAAATATGAAAAGATTATAAATCTTTTCATAATATGATGAAATTTGAAGTGAATATAATTCTTCAAAAATATGGTGAAAATTGAAGTGAACATAAATCTTAAGAAAATATGATGAAATTTGAAGTGAATATAAGTCTTCGAAAATATGAATAAAATTGAAGTGAACATAAATCTTAAGAAAATATGATGAAACTTGAAGTGGACATAAATCTTAAGATAATATGTTGAAATTTGAAGTGAATATAAGTCTTCTAAAATCTAGTGAAATTTGAAGTGAATATAAATCTTAAGAAAATCTTGGGAATATTGAAGTGAAAATAAAATCTTGTAAAATATGACGAAAGTTGCAGTGAACAAAAATCTGAAGAAAATCTAATGAAATTTAAAGTGAATATAAGTCTTCAGGAAACCGTATGAAAATTTTAGTGAACATAAATCTTAAGAAAATATGATGAACTTGGAAGTTAACATAAATCTTAAGAAAATCTGGTAAAATATGAAGAGATTATAAATCTTAAGAAAATATGATGAAATTTGAAGTGAATATAATTCTTCGGAAAATATGGTGAAAATTTAAGTGAACATAAATCTTAAGAAAATATGATGAAATTTGAAGTGAATATAAGTCTTCAGAAAATATGACGAAATTGAAGTGAACATAAATCTTAAGAAAATATGATGAAACTTGAAGTGGACATAAATCTTAAGGTAATATGTTGAAATTTGAAGTGAATATAATTCTTCAGAAAATCTAGTGAAATTTGAAGTGAATATAAATCTTAAGAAAATCTTGGGAATATTGAAGTGAAAATAATTCTTAAAATATGACGAATGTTGGAGTGAATAAAAATCTGAAGAAAATCTGATGAAACTTGAAGTGAATATAAGTCTTCAGGAAACCGTATGAAAATTGAAGTGAACATAAATCTTTAGAAAATATGATGAACTTAGAAGTTAACATAAATCTTAAGAAAATCTGGTAAAATATGAAGAGATTATAAATCTTACGAAAAATAAGATGAAATTTGAAATGAATATAATTCTTCGGAAAATATGGTGAAAATTGAAGGAACATAAATCTTAAGAAAATATGATGAAATTTGAAGTGAATATAAGTCTTCGTAAAACATGATTTAAAATTGAAGTGAACATAAATCTTAAGCAAATATGATGAAACTTGAAGTGGACATAAATCTTAAGATAATATGTTGAAATTTGAAGTGAACATAAGTCTTCTGAAAATCTAGTGAGAATTGAAGTGAACATAAATCTTCAAAAAATATGACGAAATTTGGAGTGAAGAAAATCTGATGAAATTTGAAGTGAATATAAGTCTTCAGAGAATCTTGTGAAAATTTAAGTGAACATAAATCTTAAGAAAATATGATGAACTTGGAAGTGAACATAATTCTTAAGAAAATCTGGTAAAATTTGAAGAGATTATAAATCTTAAGAAAATATGATGAAATTTGAAGTGGACATAAATCTTCGGAAAATATGGTGAAAATTGAAGTGAACGTAAATCTTAAGAAAATATGATGAAATTTTAAGTGAATATAAGTCTTTAGGAAATATGTCGAAAATTTAAGTGAACATAAATCTTAATAAAATATGATGAAACTTGAAGTGGACATAAATCTTAAGATAATATGTTGAAATTTGAAATGAATATAAGTCTTCAGAAAATCTGGTGAAATTTGATGTGAATATAAATCTTAAAAAAATCTTGGGAAAATTGAAGAACATAAATCTTTAGAATATATGATGAAACTTAAAGTGGACATAATTCTTAAGATAATATGTTTAAATTTGAAGTGAATATAAGTCTTCAGAAAATCTGGTGAAATTTGAAGTGAATATAAATCTTAAGAAAATCTTGGGAAAATTGAAGTGAACATAAATCTTCAAAAAATATGATGAAATTTGGAGTGAAGAAAAATCTGAAGAAAATATTATGAAATTTGAAGTGAATATAAGCCTTCGGAAAATATGGTGAAAATTGAAGTGAACAAAAATCTTAAGAAAATATGACGAAATTTAAGTGAATATAAGTCTTTAGAAAATATGTCGAAAATTGAAGTGAACATAAATCTTAATAAAATATGATGAAACTTGAAGTGGACATAAATCTTTAGATAATATGTGGAAATTTGAAGTTAATATAAGTCTTCAGAAAATCTGGTGAAATTTGATGTGAATATAAATCTTAAGAAAATCTTGGGAAAGTTTAAGTGAACATAAATCTTTAGAAAATATGATGAAATTTGGAGTGAAAAAAAACCTAAAGAAAATCTGATGGAATTGGAAGTGAATATAAATCTTCAAAATCGTGAAAATTGAAGTGAACATAAATCTTAAGAAAATATGATGAACTTGAAGTTAACATAAATCTTAAGAAAATTGTAAAATATGAAAGATTATAAATCTTTTCATAATATGATGAAATTTGAAGTGAATATAATTCTTCGAAAATATGGTGAAAATTGAAGTGAACATAAATCTTAAGAAAATATGATGAAATTTGAAGTGAATATAAGTCTCGTAAAATATGATAAAATTGAAGTGAACATAAATCTTAAGAAAATATGATGAAACTTGAAGTGGACATAAATCTTAAGATAATATGTTGAAATTTGAAGTGAATATAAGTCTTCAGAAAATCTAGTGAAATTTGAAGTGAATATAAATCTTAAGAAAATCTTGGGAATATTGAAGTGAAAATAAAATCTTCTAAAATATGACGAAAGTTGCAATGGAACAAAATCAAGAAAATCTAATGAAATTTAAAGTGAATATAAGTCTTCGTGAAACCGATGAAAATTTTAGTGAACATAAATCTTAAGAAAATATGATGAACTTGAAGTTAACATAAATCTTAAGAAAATCTAGTAAAATATGAAGAGATTATAAATCTTAAGAAAATATGATGAAATTTGAAGTGAATATAATTCTTCGGAAAATATGGTGAAAATTTAAGTGAACATAAATCTTAAGAAAATATGATGAAATTTGAAGTGAATATAAGTCTCTAAAATATGACGAAATTGAAGTGAACATAAATCTTAAGAAAATATGATGAAACTTGAAGTGGACATAAATCTTAAGGTAATATGTTGAAATTTGAAGTGAATATAATTCTTTCGTAAAATCTAGTGAAATTTGAAGTGAATATAAATCTTAAGAAAATCTTGGGAATATTGAAGTGAAAATAAAATCTTCAGAAAATATGACGAATGTTGGAGTGAATAAAAATCTGAAGAAAATCTGATGAAACTTGAAGTGAATATAAGTCTTTAGGAAACCGTATGAAAATTGAAGTGAACATAAATCTTTAGAAAATATGATGAACTTAGAAGTTAACATAAATCTTAAGAAAATCTGGTAAAATATGAAGAGATTATAAATCTTTAAAATAAGATGAAATTTGAAATGAATATAATTTTCTGAAAATATGGTGAAAATTGAAGGAACATAAATCTTAAGAAAATATGATGAAATTTGAAGTGAATATAAGTCTTCAGAAAACATGACGAAAATTGAAGTGAACATAAATCTTAAGCAAATATGATGAAACTTGAAGTGGACATAAATCTTAAGATAATATGTTGAAATTTGAAGTGAACATAAGTCTTCAGAAAATCTAGTGAGAATTGAAGTGAACATAAATCTTCAAAAAATATGACGAAATTTGGAGTGAAGAAAATCTGATGAAATTTGAAGTGAATATAAGTCTTCAGAGAATCTTGTGAAAATTTAAGTGAACATAAATCTTAAGAAAATATGATGAACTTGGAAGTGAACATAATTCTTAAGAAAATCTGGTAAAATTTGAAGAGATTATAAATCTTAAGAAAATATGATGAAATTTGAAGTGGACATAAATCTTCGGAAAATATGGTGAAAATTGAAGTGAACGTAAATCTTAAGAAAATATGATGAAATTTTAAGTGAATATAAGTCTTTAGGAAATATGTCGAAAATTTAAGTGAACATAAATCTTAATAAAATATGATGAAACTTGAAGTGGACATAAATCTTAAGATAATATGTTGAAATTTGAAATGAATATAAGTCTTCAGAAAATCTGGTGAAATTTGATGTGAATATAAATCTTAAAAAAATCTTGGGAAAATTGAAGTGAACATAAATCTTTAGAATATATGATGAAACTTAAAGTGGACATAATTCTTAAGATAATATGTTTAAATTTGAAGTGAATATAAGTCTTCAGAAAATCTGGTGAAATTTGAAGTGAATATAAATCTTAAGAAAATCTTGGGAAAATTGAAGTGAACATAAATCTTCAAAAAATATGATGAAATTTGGAGTGAAGAAAAATCTGAAGAAAATATTATGAAATTTGAAGTGAATATAAGCCTTCGGAAAATATGGTGAAAATTGAAGTGAACAAAAATCTTAAGAAAATATGACGAAATTTAAGTGAATATAAGTCTTTAGAAAATATGTCGAAAATTGAAGTGAACATAAATCTTAATAAAATATGATGAAACTTGAAGTGGACATAAATCTTTAGATAATATGTGGAAATTTGAAGTTAATATAAGTCTTCAGAAAATCTGGTGAAATTTGATGTGAATATAAATCTTAAGAAAATCTTGGGAAAGTTTAAGTGAACATAAATCTTTAGAAAATATGATGAAATTTGGAGTGAAAAAAAACCTAAAGAAAATCTGATGGAATTGGAAGTGAATATAAATCTTCAGAAAATCGTGTGAAAATTGAAGTGAACATAAATCTTAAGAAAATATGATGAACTTGGAAGTTAACATAAATCTTAAGAAAATCTGGTAAAATATGAAAAGATTATAAATCTTTTCATAATATGATGAAATTTGAAGTGAATATAATTCTTCGAAAAATATGGTGAAAATTGAAGTGAACATAAATCTTAAGAAAATATGATGAAATTTGAAGTGAATATAAGTCTTCAGAAAATATGACGAAAATTGAAGTGAACATAAATCTTAAGAAAATATGATGAAACTTGAAGTGGACATAAATCTTAAGATAATATGTTGAAATTTGAAGTGAATATAAGTCTTCAGAAAATCTAGTGAAATTTGAAGTGAATATAAATCTTAAGAAAATCTTGGGAATATTGAAGTGAAAATAAAATCTTCAGAAAATATGACGAAAGTTGCAGTGAACAAAAATCTGAAGAAAATCTAATGAAATTTAAAGTGAATATAAGTCTTCAGGAAACCGTATGAAAATTTTAGTGAACATAAATCTTAAGAAAATATGATGAACTTGGAAGTTAACATAAATCTTAAGAAAATCTAGTAAAATATGAAGAGATTATAAATCTTAAGAAAATATGATGAAATTTGAAGTGAATATAATTCTTCGGAAAATATGGTGAAAATTTAAGTGAACATAAATCTTAAGAAAATATGATGAAATTTGAAGTGAATATAAGTCTTCAGAAAATATGACGAAAATTGAAGTGAACATAAATCTTAAGAAAATATGATGAAACTTGAAGTGGACATAAATCTTAAGGTAATATGTTGAAATTTGAAGTGAATATAATTCTTCAGAAAATCTAGTGAAATTTGAAGTGAATATAAATCTTAAGAAAATCTTGGGAATATTGAAGTGAAAATAAAATCTTCAGAAAATATGACGAATGTTGGAGTGAATAAAAATCTGAAGAAAATCTGATGAAACTTGAAGTGAATATAAGTCTTCAGGAAACCGTATGAAAATTGAAGTGAACATAAATCTTTAGAAAATATGATGAACTTAGAAGTTAACATAAATCTTAAGAAAATCTGGTAAAATATGAAGAGATTATAAATCTTACGAAAATAAGATGAAATTTGAAATGAATATAATTCTTCGGAAAATATGGTTGAAGCAACTCGATTTTCAAAAATCATTTAAATGAATTTTCAAAAACAATGAAATCGCCACCTAATTTTATTTGTTCTAGAAAGAACGGGGAAATATAGATAAAACCCACAAAAATCGGATAAGGCGGTCTACAAGACCAAAAGGATAGATTCGGGAGTCGGTTACGCAAGGGGAAGGTATTAGCACCTCTTACGTCCATCGTACTCGATGGGACCCATTTAGTTCGAAATGTGTTTGTGTGTGTAATCGCTAATTTCAAATTATGAATTTAAGAAAGAAGAAAACGGGATTTGTTTGTTATTATTTTGAGTTTGACACGGTTTCGAAACCGCGTGCCTACGTATTCCCTCGTGCAATGGGAAATTCAAAACTCCGTAGTTCTTGTTGAAATTATCTTGGATTGGTTGTATTGATTTTAGAAGAAAATGTTTTTTTTTTTTGATGACCGCGTATGAGCGGAAAAGGAATTTGAATGGGTTGAATTGATTTTAATTGTAGATGACAAGTACCAAAACGTTGGGCTATCCTCTAACGATTCAATACTCGAGATTGGTGATTGAGGTCAACCGATCATCTCTTATCCAAAATCTTTATTATGAAAAGAGTGAGGTGAAACAAAGTTCACTTTTATTAAGTGTATGGAATAAAGTATTTAAGTCATTTGGGTTACCCTCTAATGGCCCAAATACTTTACATTTTTAATTAAATCGTTGGGCGAACCTCTAACAATTTAATTAAATACCATACCACTATGTTTTTTTTGTTTTTGTAGAAAAATTGATTTTTGAAAACAAATTCAATTAATTAATTTAATTTGAAAGTGTTTTAAATATTTAAGTGTATGGAATAAAGTATTCAAGTCATTGGGTTACCCTCTAATGGCCTGAATACTTCACATTTTAATTAAATCGTTGGGCGAACCTCTAACAATTTAATTAAGTACCATAACACTATTTTTATTTGAAAGCGTTGAAAATTGCGGCGTTGAGCGTAGAGAGATGATGTTTCGGGTTATGATTAACCAAGTATATGGACTTGATTAACCTCGTGAGGATAGGTGCTCCTATCCCCAACCATGAGACCCTGGTGCATGGCGATTGGTATATGGACCAATTATTTTTTCGGGTTATGATTAATCAAGGCAACGAGGGCCTTAATTAACCTCGTGAGGATGACCATGCGCATCCCCAACCATGAGACCCTTAGAGAATTTGGTGTGGGTAACCAAAAAATGAGAGAGAGCGGAGGCGTTGTTGTTTTTATATTAATGTGAGAGTGGAGTGTATAATCGTGTAATAAACATGCAAGCGGATAATGTAATAGCGGATAATAAAAGAAAATAAATTAACACACAATACAAATCGGATTTAAATAATTATTAGTATAGATATTTTTTCACTTGATGAAAAATCAACTAACAATTTAATTGATAATTCAACAAATAAAAAACTATCATACGCCAAACATTATTTAATACATCATTATATATAAAAACTTGCATAATAATTGAATTTAAAGAGAAAGTTTAGGAATGGGCCTGTTGAAGCTTTAAACCGAGGGTGTGAGTAGCAACTGAGCCCAAGCCCAAAAACAAATGCTGGATCCTGTGAGAGTGCTCCATGGAAACAGAGTGTGGTCCACCATTCTCGCGTCGGATCGGATTGGACTCATGATGACTTATGGCAAGAGGATGTAGATTTGATACCATACACATGCCTACACCAGATCGAACAGACCAAACAGGTGGTGACAAGTGTCACCACCTGGACTAACCAACAAGGCTAAACTAGTACACTTATAAAAATAAATAAAATTTAACTATATTCAAAGTATAAAATAAAATAACAAAAAAAATGATAATTAATTAAAAAAAACTGATACTTATCATTCTTTTACTAATTTATTTATTAACTATATAAAAAAACAAAAAAACAATATAATTTTTTTATGATAATACTAAAACTGAATTATAAATCCTTTTGTTTTTAAAAAAAAAGAAAATTTTACCAAAAGAGGTAAAAACCTCCATCGGTTCCCATTCACTCTCTCTCGATCTCTCTTCGTTTCTTGAGAAAAACCTAAACGCCGCTCTCATCGTGATTCTCACCGCTTTGCATGCCTCACCATTCTCGCCGGTTCGCTCAAACTCTCGCTGTGACTCACGATCGTAACCCTCTGTTCGCTCATCTTCGCCGCACTGTTACTCCGCTCGCGATCTCACCATTCACTCATGGTAGCTCGCGATTTCACCGCGATTTCATCCCTCTCTCGCTCTTGATCTCATCGTTCTCCTCTCTTGTTCACGATTCCTCACCGAATCTCGTCGTCCGCCGCGATACGCCCACCCGTGAACTCGTGTCTTTCTCTCACCGATTTATTGTTTCGCTATCGCTAACACTATGTTTTATGATTTCGGAATTCGTGTTTACTGGGTTTGTTGAAAGGGGAAAAGGAAACCTTAGACTCTATTCGTGATGACGATGCAATGTGAAAAGTAGAGTTAGTGAGGAAGGAGGACGGTTGGCCACCGCAACCCGGTGAGATCTATCCGCTTTACCTTACACTTTGCCTTTTCCTCGCCTTTTTCTCAAGGATTTTCGATCGAAATGATGATGATGCTAGTTAGATGGATGCTATTCTGTGTTTGGTTTCCTGTTTTTTTGGCTTGACAGTGTTAGTATGCGGCTAGGGTTTATGATTGCTGATGAATTTTCGGCTAGGGTTTGGTGAACAGTTGCTTTAGTATGTGTTAGGGTTTATGATTGATGAATTTAGGGCTCTTTGTTGTGAACCGTTGCCTCCTTCTTGTGTTATAATCTTGAAGGCTTTTATACTGTCAGTGTTTAGGGTTTTGGTTGATCTGATTTTGAAAAACAAGGCCTTCCCAATGCTTGATGGGCTTGTATCCTTCTCGTTGTCACTGATAATTTTGATTCTTCGGCTATTTTGATGTATCAAGATCGCTATATCCGATTGTGTTAGGCAGGTGTATTGTTTATGGTAAAATTTGCCTTTCGTGTGCCTACCTTGCTTCCCTGTATAAAATTCTTGTACCATGCCCAAACTCATGAAATCGCTTTTCCTCATCTTCTTTCTACACCTCCTATTGTGAACCAAGGGCTAACACTCTTGAGGATTTGCAATAGCGAGTTTACCGATGATTTGTACATGAGGCCCTGGTTTTGAACGATCGAAACCCTTGCACAACCCGATTCGGAAGAAAATCCTAATGATGAGATAGAAATGTGTATTGTCTTGTATTGTTATCATTGCTGTCCGTTATTTGCTAATCATATTCTTTTGCTTTGTTTCATGAACACGAGTCATAGCATGAACTTGGAGGAACGATAAAAGACAACGGGCAAGGAGGCAAGATCTTCAATGGAGCAAGAAAACTTGGAAGCCGACGAAACAAAGAAACTCTTAATGGAAAGAAAGGACTTAGGTATATAACACTTGTAGCATAATGTTAGAATTCAAAACTTGTAACCTAGGAATCTTTGTATTTAGAAATCTCAAACATTGTAGTATTTTACAAACCAAAGCTAAGAGAATGTTTGAACTTGGAGGTTTAATTCTAACTTGTAAGCGATTCTTCGAATGTTCTTTGTATTTGAACAAGATTTGTGACACTTGAATGATGAAAGAAGTTGAATAATGAGTGAAATTGTTTGGCTTCGGATTAGAACTTGTATTCAAGATTTGATAGGTTGTAAAACCATGTACTGTTTTGTACTTTTGTGAAACCTTAGAGTAATTCAAAGCTCTTGAAAATTTATGAACACAAAATTCGGTAGTTATGCATCGACATGAGTTTTAATTTCAAATCTTTGAATACTACTAATGTGACCTTCAGTGTTGTAGCATTTGTGCATGAAAGTCGAAAAATCACGACGAATAAAACATTCCCACCAAAAAAATGTCATGAACCAAAATTACTTTGGTTAAAACAAAACTAAGTCGAAATGTTGACTTAAGATACGTGCCTAAATCCAAATCCGCCCACCATTCCCATCCGTATTCTTGAATCAAATGAGTAGTAACATGATTGTTGTATTTTTAGAACTTGAACCCTTTTGAATTTCCCCGGCCACAAAGCTTTCATGTTGATCCTGCTTATGTAAAAATCCCGAGCCTTTTGCCACTTGAAACAGAGAATTAAAACTAACTCTAAATTTCAAATAACATCCTTGATTCCAAACCTTGGTCAATTTGGCGATTCCATAATTTCCTTTAAGAAAAGGGTGATAGTTTCCACTTGAAATTAATGGTATTGTCACGGCATCCGCAAGTCGAAACATATTTGGTAGCGTAAAAGGATTTGAAACCAACGAAATTCAAAAAGAAACTTCTAATATTTTAATGAATGTCTTGAATTTTGAGCGATGGACGCGATAGAAAGATTTAAACATGTGGCACCTTGACATTCAAATCTTGTAAACAAGCCCTCCGATGAATATTTTCACATACATCAACTATCACCAAGAAACGAATAAAGTTGACGATCAAACCAAATGCATTAGAACTGGAATTGTTGATCAATAAACGGATAATCAATATCCATCCTTTTACATCTTGAATGATGAACTCGGAACGTCAGCAAATCCCAAACTCGTGATGAATTAATCTCCTGAATCGAGAGGTAATGACATTCAAAATAACCAGACTTTCGGAGCTCCATTAAGAACAGACCAATCAATTCAACAACCGAACACCAAGCCCTGAAACCCGATAGATATGAACGGATAAGATTTAATATTAAACCTCATCGTTTTCCAAATATCCCAGATTGGTCGAAAGCACCACAACTTTTCTGTTCAACGGAGAATCTTTGGGAATCGACTCCGACCCATAACCATAGAACCAGTGATATGAATGCATGTGAGTGTCATGATAAATGCAAAACCTAGACCAGATAAGATCGAGACAGGAGGGCAAATTTTGGGGTGCAACAGTTGCCCCTATTTAATCGTCTTAAACCTGAAAGTGAGATTGGTGCTAGCCTTTCGAGCTTTCAAGGTAGAAGAAGATTAAATACTCAAAGAACCCTAAAATTTGCGCTCCGAAGAACAAGTAGAAATATTTTGATTTTTTTTTATTTTCTGATTTTTTTTATTCATTTTTTGATTCTTGATTTTTTTGTGAACAGTTTCGGTACATCGAGAAACGAATGCGCTTGAATAAGCGACTTCGCAGATTAGAAATGAAAACTGATAGATTTTTGGAACGAGCATACTTGAATAAGTTGCTTCGCAGATCAAAATGAGAACAGACAGATCTTTGGAACGAGCATACTTCAATAAGTTGCCTCGCAGATCGTAAACGAAACCGCATGCACCTTGGAACGAGCATACTTAATAAGTTGCTTCGCAGATCGTAAAGGTAAGAACTCATAGATCTTTGGAACGATATACAATAAGTTGCTTCGCAGATCAAAATGAGAACAGACAGATCTTTGAACGAGCATACTCAATAAGTTGCTTCGCAGATCGTAAACGAAACCACGGACCTTTGAACGAGCATACTTCAATAAGTTGCCGCGATCGAAAGGTAAGAACTCATAGATCTTGGAACGAGCATACTTCAATAAGTTGCTTCAGATCAAAATGAGAACAGACATCTTTGGAACGCATACTTCAATAAGTTGCTTCGCAGATCGAAACGAAACCGACAGACCTTTGGAACGAGCATACTTCAATAAGTTGCTTCGCAGATCGAAAGGTAAGAACTTAGATCTTTGGAACGAGCATACTTATAAGTTGCTTTGCAGATCAAAATGAGAATGCATGATCTTTGAACGAGCATTTCAATAAGTTGCTTCACAGATCGTAAACGAAACCGATGCACCTTTGGAACGAGCATACTTCAATAAGTTGCTTCGCAGATCGTAAAGGTAAGAACTCATAGATCTTGGAACGAGCATACTCAATAAGTTGCTTCGCAGATCTAAATGAGAACGACAGATCTTTGGAACGAGCATACTTCAATAAGTTGCCGATCGAAACGAACCGCATGCACCTTTGGAACGAGCATACTTCAATAAGTTGCTCGCAGATCGAAAGGTAAGAACTCATAGATCTTTGAACGAGCATACTTCAATAAGTTGCTCGCAGATCAAAATGAGAACAGACGATCTTTGGAACGAGCATACTTCATAAGTTGCTTCGCAGATCGAAACGAAACCGCAGACCTTTGGAACGAGCATACTAAATAAGTTGCTCATAGATCGAAAGGTAAGAACTCATAGATCTTTGGAACGAGCATACTTCAATAAGTTGCTTCGCAGATAAAAATGAGAACGACGATCTTTGGAACGAGCATACTTCAATAAGTTGCTTCGCAGATCGAAACGAAACCAGACAGACCTTTGGAACGAGCATACTTCAATAAGTTGCTTCACAGATCAGAAAGGTAAGAACTCATAGATCTTTGGAACGAGCATACTTCAATAAGTTGCTTCGCAGATCAAAAATGAGAACAGACAGATCTTTGAACGAGCATACCAATAAGTTGCTTCGCGATCGAACGAAACCGCATGCACCTTTGAACGAGCATACTTCAATAAGTTGCTTCGCAGATCAGAAAGGTAAGAACTCATAGATCTTTGGAACGAGCATACATCAATAAGTTGCTTCGCAGATCAAAATGAGAACAAACGGGAGTATATGTCAGGTAAAGATATTAGACACACACAAGAAGGATACCGACTGGAGCAGACTCACTGGGGAGAAGATATATGGAATGGTAAAATCGTCGATCGAAGACGAATTTACGGGGAAAGAGGCCAACCAAAAGAGATTCTAGCGAGGATCGCTAGGCTATGTTGGACTTTAAAAGTTTGCAAAAAGTAAGACGCTTGGTAATTGGATTGAATTGAACGGTGTAAGAGACTGACACAGGGTCAAAAGTGCATATAGCAAAAACTAGAAGACATCTTGAGGGAACTCTGTGGGAAACACCACTTGGGGACTTCTTTTATTGACAAACTTCTCTTCGGAGACGCAAATGGTACTCGAGAAACATTTTATTCTGGCTTATGCCTAGATGCATGTTTGAGATTATTATTTTGGCGTAATGCTCCATATCAATGGAAATGCTACGCGTTTTTGAGGATGCCATGTAATGCAATGATGCATGTTTTAATGATTCATCCAGGACTAAAGGCAATTGTGAGCTGCCGAGGGAACATCAACCCTCCATGAATTGAATACAATCATCTGGTCTTCATCAAAGAGATGATAGTCTGGACCCTGGTAGTGGGATTACGGAATAGAAGTATCATCTTTCAATGATTAACATCACTGGGGAAGTGACTCTTGGAGATCGACATTCATCTGGGACGATGATCTTGTCACGTAGAGTTCCTAACTTCAATAACTCAGGATTACGAGCTTTTGCATAAGAGGAGTCAACAACATTTTCTGGCACAAGTGATCCTTTGAAAATGATCTGGCTGGTGTAAACCGCTCTTTGCAATCTTCCGCTTCTAGGAAAGAGATAACATCCAAGGGCACACATATGCCATAGATAACTCTTGTTGGAGAGAAAGAAACTTTGTTGGTGACCAAAGCTCAGGCGTATGATGCTCTTTATTTAAAAATCTTTGGATAACAAAAACTGTAAAATAGGAGACAATAGCAATAATTCCGCTACAGTGATCAACTGTTTCATTCGTTAATGCCGTGTACCCGTAATTCCGAGTAACTTCAGAAATTATGCCACGTGCTGTTGGGCAATGATGTTTTATATGCGAAGTTTATTAAAAATATCGGACGTCGTTTTTGCAAACAAAACAGTTAAAAATACATGAAAATAAGACAGAGATAAATAATAGAAAAACACAGTCTGGATGAAAGTAATTTTATTGATTGATTAGCCCGTAAATGAGCATTTACATCAAGAAGCAAATCCTGAAAAGAGGCAATTGCTTATACATCAAAGTTAAAAGAAAAGGTGACAATAAAATCATGGATTTTGTCAAATCTTGAAACCGCCATGACCTCCACAACCTCAACGTTCTTCAATATCGAACCGTTAACAAAAAATGCTCCGATTAGACTGAACCTTCGTCTCTCTGGATTATCAAATTATTGTAAAAGGCTGATCAAAACAGGTGTCGTGCAGATCGTAGTCGTTCGCTTTGAATCCCTAATTTTTGCCTGGACCGCCCTTTCGGGTTTTCGATCCACCGGGATACCCTTTTTTTTGCCCAAGCCGCCTTTCGTGTTTTCGACTTGCCGTGTACAATCTTTTATATTTATCCCTAACTTTGCCCGAACCTCTTGATTCGTCGGGATGCCCTTATTTTGCTTAGGCCACCAACCTAACAGTGTCTCTTTATGCGAAGTATTTTTGACTACATCGCATTGATCGGGTGAGGGAAATCCTCTCCGTCCATAGTTGCGAGCAACATAGCTCCTCCAGAGAAAACTTTCTTCACAACATACGGCCCTTCATAATTTGGAGCCCATTTGCCCCGAGCGTCGGTACTATTGGGAGGCAAAATCCTCTTCAAGACAAGGTCACCATTTTGAAATTCGAGGACACACTTTCTTGTCGAAAGCCCTTTTCATACGCTTTTGGTACAACCGTCCATGACAAATACCGTTAATCTCTTCTCGATGAGATTCAATTGATCAAGTCTCGTTTCTAAACCCATTCAGCTTCATCGAGTTGCACATCTGTTAAAATCCTTAAGGAAGGGATTTCAACCTCCACGGGTAGGACTACTTCCATACCGTATACCAAGGAGAAAGGAGTTGCCCTCGCTGACGCATGATTGAAGTGCGATAGTGCAAGGCAAATGACAAGATCTCGTACAATCCTTGTAAGTGACAACCATCTTTGCACAATCTTCTTGATATTCTTGTTTGCCGCCCACGGCACCATTCATTTTTGGACGATATGGAGAAGAGTTATGATGCTTTATCTTGAATCTGTCACACAGTTCTTTCATCATTTTGTTGTTGAGATTCGAGCCATTATCAGTAATGATCTTCTCGGTAACCCCATAGCGACAAATGATATTATGCTTGATGAAGCGTGTGACCACTTGTCTAGTGACACGAGCATAAGACACTGCCTCAACCCATTTGGTAAAGTAGTCGATGGCAACAAGGATGAATCGATGTCCATTAGAAGCGGTGGGTTTAATTTCTCCAATCATATCAATGCCCCACATCGCAAAAGGCCATGGAGAAGTCAAAACATTCAATGAAGAAGGTGGCACATGCATCTTATCAGCGTAGATTTGACATTTGTAGCATGTTCTGGCATGGTCATAGCAGTCATTCTCCATGGTGGACCAGTAATAGCCCGCTCTCAGGATCTTTTTGGCCATGGTGTGCCCACTAGAATGCGTCCCGAAGGAACCTTCATGAATTTCTTCTATAATCTTATTTGCTTCGTCTATCCACGATCCGAGCAAAACAGAGTCATAGTTCCTTTGTACAACACACCGCCATTGAGGAAAAATTTAGCCGAGTACTTTGCAGGCCTTCTTATCAACGATGGAAGCATCATCGTGGTATTCTTTCGCCTCTCGAGATACCTTTTGATGTCATGGAACCAAGGTTTTCATCCGCTCACCTTCTACTATAGCAGAACGCAGCTCATCCAACCTCATTATAGTGATAGAGGGGCATCATTCGCCCATCCGACCTTAAACATGGATGACGAGTAGCTAAAGCATCCGCCAAATTGTTCTCCTCCCTTGGGATGTGATCAAAAGTGATCTCGTCGAAATAAGGGATCAACTTCAAGACATGATCTCGATGGAATCAAATTCGTGGCGGTCTCCCAATCTCCATTGATTTGACTAATTACCAGCGGAATCTCCAGATACCGCTAAGATCTTGATTCTCGATCAATGGTCGCTTCAATTCCAAAAATACAAGCTCAGACCGCCACATTATTGGTGCAATCGAAACAGATTCTGGCAGTGAATGGAATATGAAAACCTGTCGGAGAAGTGATAATGGCACCAACACCATTCCCTAATGCATTTGAGGCTCCATCGAATGCCATCGTCCACCGCGAGCCCGGCTCGGGTCCTCTTCGGCCTGGAATGTTACAATCTCTGATATACATAATGTCCTCATCAGGGAACTCAAACTTCATCGGCTGATAGTCATCATCTAATGGTTGTTGAGCGAGATAGTCCGCCACCACACTACCTTTGATAGCCTTCTGAGTAGTGTATTGATATCATATTCGTCGTGGATCATTTGCCACGGGCTATCCTTCCTGTGAGAGTGGTTTTCAAAGATATACTTTATCGGGTCCATTTTGGAGATCAAGAAAGTAGTGTGAGTCAACATGTACTGTCTGAGTCGTTTTGCCGCCCATGCGAGCGCACAACAAGTCTTTTCCAATAATGAATACCTCGATTCGCATTCTGTGAACTTCTTTGCTCAAATAGTATATGGCGTGCTCTTTTCGCTGTCTCATCATGTTGACCGAGCACCACCCATGGAATTCTCCAACACGGTCAAGTACATAATCAACGGTCTACCTTCCACGGAGGTGAGAGAATGGAGGCTCTTGTAGGTACCTCTTTATACTATCAAATGCCGTCGACAATCGCTGCTCCACCGGTCGTTGGATTCTTTCAACAGTTTAAAATGGGCTCACGGTGGTCGTGAGATGGGAAATGAACCTAGCGACGTAATTCGGCCTTCCCAAGAAACCTCGCACTTCCTTTCTCGTCCTTGGCTCGCATCTCTTGTATCGCTTTTATCTTAGTGGTCAACCTCAATCCCTTTCTCGCCACGATAAAGCCTAAAAGTTTCCCTGATCTCACCCCAAAGGTGCACTTACTTGGGTTTAACCTCAGCCTGAACTTCCTCAACCTTTCGAATAATTTCAACAAGTGAACCAAGTGTTCTTCCTTCTGACTTGGCGATCATATCATCAACGATACTTCAATCTCTTTATGCATCATATCATGAAAGAGAGTAACCATAGCTGCGATACGTTGCCCGCTGCTCTTCAAACCAAAAGGCATCACTTTGTAATGAAGATCCCCACGGTGTAATGAAAGTAGTTTTCTCCATATCATGGGCGCCATCTTAACTGTTGTAGCCGAGAAACCATCCATGAAGGAGAATACTTTAGCTGAGCAAGATTATCGACCAAAACGTCGATGTGCGGAAGAGGGAAGTCATCTTTAGGGCTAGCTCTATTCAAATCCCTATAATCAACAAACATCCTTACCTTGCCCTTTTCTCGATTGGTACAATGTTTGCAACCCATGGGGATAAGAAACAACCTTTAGGAAACCCGCCCATCCGCTCGAACCTCTTCTTTGATCTTTCTTGACATTTTGGATGTGTTCGCGAAGCTCGCTTACCGTGGGCATCCTTCTTTGAGGGCAATTCGTGCATAACGATGTCGATATCTAACCCGCATATCTTCATAAGACCAAGCAAAGATGTCCACGTACTCATGTAGCATTTCGACAAGTTTTGCTTAACTCCATCTTCCAATGCTGCCCCAATCTTGACCTCCTTTCGAGCATCCCCTGTTCCTAGATTGATCACTTCTAGAGCCTCCCGTGCGGTGGATGACCTTTCTTCTTGCCTCAACATCCTCTAATTCCTCGTAATTCACACCCCTTCGGCTTCCTCCTCACTTGATAAATCGGTTCGTCGAAATCATAATGAGCCACACGAATCATCGTCGACAAAACCGGGTCCGTCAAGGACCGTGATCTGCGTTGTTGGTAATTTTATTTTTATTATTATTTTTAATTAAGTTTTTTATAATAAAATAAAAAGAAAAGACAAAAGGTTTGTATAAAAGAAAGTAAAATTTGATATTGTCACCTTTAAAAGAATAAGTGAAGAAAAACAAAGAGAGAAAAATTTGAATGCAAAAGGACGCCCTTCATTAATGATAAACTTGAAAGTTAAAAACATGGTGGCCCTACAAAGATGATCACTACGCTTGGGCATAACGTAGGAATTATGGCATGACATAAAAAGAAAATTACTCTTCAAAACGGGTAACCACAACAACATCTTCAACGAGCCAATTTGAAAGCTCACGTCCTGGAACGGTTGGGTAGATCCACTTGTCCACATCATAGTCACCATCTGCTTCACCCTCCACAGCATCAACATCTTCAATCTAGATTCCACCTTTGACAAACTTGACAGGAGGAGACACCCCTTTGCTCATTGGGGTGGAGACTGAGACCTTCATTCCGGGAGCGAAACCCAAACCCCTCTTATCCGTCTGGGTAGGAAGTTCTAGCACTCTTCCCCACCCTTCAGGATGTCCCGACTTGACAATAGCTCGAGCTTGTAGGATGCCATGGAGACTTCACCTTTTTGCAAAGGAATCTTATCGACCGTCACCGCCTCAAAAGCCTGGCATGGAGTTTCGTGGATTTCCTTCAACTTCAACATATCGAAGTTGCTCGATGACCGACGACATAATCTTCTTCACCATAAATGGTGACCACCTTTCCATTAATTAAGAACTTCGCTTTTGGTGCAAGGTGGATGTCACAAAGCCCCATGAATCCGGGGCCCAAGTAAACAATGAGGAGGGATTAATATCCATGACGCAAAAGTCGCATCAAAACCTCGGGCCCACCTTAATAAGGAGTCCACCTCGCCAAACACCGACTCTTCGACCCATCAAACGCCTTAACTATCAAATCACCGGTCTCAAAGACAACCCCTTCATAATCCAACTCGTGAGAGTAGACTTTGGAGAACGTTGAGGGATGATCCCGTGTCAACCAAAGACACGGGATAGTAGTTCTCGCTATCTCCACGGAAACGTAGCGCTTTGTTATGCTTCCTTCCTCGAGGTAAATCAAAGTCAAGAAACCGAGACCATTACTTGCTGAAATGCTGTTCACGATACCTCCAAACTGGTTAACCGATATCTCTTGGGGCACGAAAGACGCTCCAACAATGCATAAGAGCATTGCGGTGAGGCTCGTAATCCTCAACAAAGCTAGGATAGAAATCTTGGCGGCCCGCCGAGCTGGTCGATTATCTTGTAATCGCTTCCTTATATACCTCATCGGTTCTTCAACATCTTTGGTCATCTCGTGGCTCGTAAGGTTCGAAACCTTTGGTGTTGACTCATCCCCAATCATGACTCCTTTCCCTTTTGCTTTAGCCTTGGCCAAAGCTTCAGGATTTTTCTCAACTAGATTAGGTGGAGAGAAGATTCGTCCACTTCGGGTAATCCGACTTTCTTCCGCAATGTCATGCACCGCAGCTCATATCTTCCAATCTTCTTTTCATCGACTTTCCTCCTTCGTGAGGTCTCCACATTCAATTTCTTGTCACACGGTAGCACTCGCACCCATAATTCCACGGAATGGCCTTTTCGCTAGTGTAGGGGACTGGACCCGGCAAAGTAATGATCACAGGAGGTTTCTTAGTCGGCACAGGGATTGTAACGGGAATCCTTCTTGAAGTGACGGGGATAGTGACCACATCAACCTCATCTTCAACATTCTGCATATCAGGTTCTTTCTGGACGAACTGAAGAGTCCCTTTAGTAATCATACGCTGAATCTCGTCTCTCAACTTATCACAACCTTCAACTCGAATTAAACATTGTTTACAACCTTTATCACAACCAGGGAAATCTCCCCTCGATAATAATTGCTTCTTTATCCACCACAACGGAGTGGTCAAACCACTAACATCCATTATCAGGTTCAGACTTCCATCTTCGCAAATTGCATTAACAGCATTTCCACCATGAGGAGGTAAAGGGTGCTGAATGACATTAGGAGTGGGAGGAGGTCCAAAGTTGATTGCCTCAGTATCTAGTAAATTCTGCACCTTGTACTTGAAAGCATAGCAATTCTCAATGGAATGCCCCGGAGCATTGGAATGATAGAGACAGCGGGCATTCGCGTTGAAGTACTTTGGCGGGTTATCAGGGTCAATCTTCAAATGGCGCAATTCAATCATATTCAGATTCTGCAAGTGGGCAAAGACCTCTGCATAAGACATTGGCAAAGGGTCAAACTTCTTCATGGGTCTGGGCTGGTATTGTCTCGGAGCAACCTCTTGTTTTGGAATACTAGCGGGAATAGTTACAGCAGCAACTTGACGATTGAATTCCTGGCGCTTCTCCTTCCCTCTTCGCTCATACAGTGCACTTGACTCACCTTCTTTCTTCTTCTGGTAACCACCAAAAGCCTTCTTGGCGCCACCAACTTGATTCTTGTCAGTACCAACATCTTGGATCTTTCCTAACTTGATCCCCATCTCCACTCTTTCACCGAACATCACCATGTCAGCGAAAGTATTGGTCAGACTGCAAGAGGCATAGTACGGCCCATCTAGTGTGCCGGTAAACATCTCCACCATCTCTCGTTCCACCATAGGGGGTTGAACCTTAGCAGCTACCTCGCGCCACCTTTGCGCGTACTCCTTGAAAGATTCAGTTTTCTTCTGAGCCAAATTGTGCAACTGGGTCCTCGTAGGCGCCATATCAGTGTTAAAGCCATAGTGCTGAACAAAAGCCACAACCAACTCTCTCCAAGTTCGCACCTGGGAGCTATCAAGACCCATATACCAATCCAATGGTCCGTCAGTCAGACTATCTTGGAAAAAGTGCATCAAGAGCTTCTCGTCCTTCGTATAGGCGGACATCCTCCTAAAGTAGTACCTTAAGTGGGTTTTAGGACAAGAGTTGCCCTTGTACTTCGAAAGCTCTGGAATTTTAAATTTTGGAGGAATCCTCACTCCTTGAACCAAACCCAAGTTGGACATGTCGAAACCCAAGACTTCCTGATTCTCAAAGGCTTGCATGCGCTCTTCAAGCATCTTCAACTTTCGATCAGCTTCGGTTGGCTCCTCAACATTGGAAAACCAATCTTCAAAGTTATCCTCATCGTGCTGAGGAATCGGAATCTGGATAGTCCTTCTGCCTGGTGGAGGCACCACTACAGGTTCTAGCCGCTGGCGACGTGTGGGGGTAGGCGGAGGAGGAACCACCGCAGCCATGATCCGTTTGAGCAGCCTGGTTCTCGCCGGCGAGATCAGTAAGACCGGCGTTAACTTCCATGCTGATTTCAGACACAGCATTCCCTCGAGCGGCTTCTTCAGTAGCGTCTGCAGCAGGCCTCACAACCAGAGCTCTCAACTCCTCTTGTTGCAGAGCCATGTTCTGAATTATCTCCATCAATTGCCCTATACGAGTATCCATTCTTGTCCCCAGGGCAGCCATGTCAGCTTCCATCTTCTCCATCAGTTTCTTCAAGTTACTTCTTGTCGGGTATCGATGAACGATGAAACCTGTAGTCTCTCGTCTGTGGAGAAGAAAATCAACGGCAGAAGTAAGATGACTGATCTGAATACCCTGTTATGTATGATATGCTATGGGAGTATGGATGTATGCCCATGATATGTTTTCGTACATTTTATTTTCAGGGACTCTTTGAAGACTCGTTAGTTAACAATAAACATTAGAGAAAGAACTGAATAAACTGCAATTCAACAAAATCTCATAGAAACTTAAAGTGTTAGTTATGACTACAAGGCTTGTTCAAGCTCAAACAGAGCAATAAGATTCGTACTGGAATTTAAATCATTACATTAATAACTAGATTCAAATATTCAAATAAGATAAGTGGCTAAAAACTAAAAATGCTGTCCACGACGAGGCTTCAAATCTCTAGTTTCTGCCTTGAACCTGTCCACCACATCTTGACAGAGGAAGAGGAAATCACTCACTGCAGGAGGTATCGGGTTGCCTTCGAGGTCTTCTAGGGCCGACCTGAGTCTCCAAGGTACGTCAACAATCAAACGGTTACACATGTCAACCATTTCACTGTACTTCCAATAGAAATGCCAATTTTGTTCTTCTAGAAAGGACACTAGTTCATCCTTTTCATCTAACAGACGATTCAGCTTTTGGATCTCATCAATCCAACCTTGGCATTGCTCTCTAAGGCCTTCGTAAGCATCTCTTTTACTATTTCTTTCTTCCCTCGTAATGTTCAGCTCTTGAACTTTTTCAGCCAATTCAATTGCTTCCAATTCTCGGGCGATGCAGATTTCTTCTTTAGCAGTTATCTCATTTTCTAGCATTTTATTGGTTCGTGCTAGAGAAGCTTCTAGTTTTGAAATCTTTGCTTCGAGACGTGCTTTCAATGCTCTTTTTTCTTCAATGGCCTTTTCTTCATCTAGATAAGCTGGCCCTTTGTTGCGAAGTCTTCATTGTCGACGGAGGTCCCTTGCCCCACTTACAAGACTCAAGTTTTCGTAACATCTCATTAGAGCTCTTCATCCTTTTCATTTCGTATTCTTCTTCCCTCTAATTCTTCTTTCACCTCCTTGAGGTTAGCCTCCAAATTTTCAGCTCGAGAAAATGCGAGAATTAGAGCTTTGTAGCTCCAATCTTTCCTCCTCCATCTTTCGATAATTTCAAGCCTCATATTCTCCTCTATTGGCACATGAGTGATTACGGTTCGGGATGATCAAAGGGTACCTCCACAAAGTAAGGCAACTTGATTTCTTGGACTCTCTCTATCACCCATCGCGATAAGACCTTCCATCAATTCCGCCTCTTGATTAACTCTCGCTTCCCTATGGATTTGACCCCAAGCTCTTCGGATCTTCAATACTGCCCAAGCTCTGTACAATGAAGCTTTCCAAGTGCTCGTGCCTTGGTTCATTCTCCATTGATACCCCAATTGTCTTGTTGCAAGTCTTGGGTTATAATTGATGCAACCCATAGACCCAATCAAAGGAACATTAGAATATCCACCACAGTGAGTGATAACATCAACGAATCCCCAACCTGGAGAATGCCATATCACACCATCGGCCGTTAGTGAAGCCAATTTTTGAGACCAAGATAAGTTTCTCAGGATCTTCTCCCACGGTCCACTCTGAGGGATATGAGATGTCAACCATAAGTACAGAATGGAGAACAACACGTAACCACCCTCGCTTCTTCAGATTTCTCATGGAGATGGTAAAGAGCATCAGCCAACAGTGCAGGAACAGGGTTCTTTGACATGAATATGCCAATAGCAGACGGGCTCAAGTAACCAATTTCATTAGTTGGAAATAAAACCACCCCAAAGATGAGCAAAGCAAGAATGGAGCTGAAAGTCGGCCAATCGTCTTGAACACTCAAACTTAACAACTTATCTTCCAATTTTGCCTAAGAATACCTTTGTCTGTAATCCAAGGTGCCACCTCCCTTACAGGAAGAAACAAGGCGGCAGCTACCTTAGCCTTATCCAAATCTTGCCCTATGTCGAGGAAGGGAGTGTCGTCCTTCAAAGGCCAATTAAGGATTCTCTCGAACTCTTCAATTGTAGGAACAAGCTGAAAGTCTTGGAATGTGAAGCATCGAAGAGGAGGATCATAGTATTTTGCCAAAGCAATCAAAGCTTCCATGTCCACATTGGTAGTCAAAGATCTAGGATGTTCCCAAACCTTTTCCCAAAATAAGCTCTACTAAAGTGGAATTCTCTCACTTTGAGTTATCGGCTTCCCCAACTTCAATTCTTTGAATTTGAGACATGGAACGATCTTCACAGTTCAATTCATTCTTCCTTGCTTCTTACTGCACCAACAAAATCTATAAGGTTCCCGAAAATAAAAGTTATATGCTAAATGGTTTTGTGCAAATGTATGCAATGCATGTTGCAAATTAAATAGAACGGTTCATAGGATCGGCCGGTCATGGTTTCGACGCTACCCAACAATTCCCGTAAGGCTAATCTTATGTTTTTGCTAAATGTTTCTTGGGGTCTCAGATCCCTTTACAAACACTATCATCGCGCGAGAGGCCTACGTGGCGATAGTATTTGCAAAAGTATACCCCAAGAAACGGCTCTTAACGGGATGCTCGAAATCCGAAATTTGAGCCTTTTGGTCTCGGTTAGGAAAACATGAACAAACTTAGAGTTATAGGTCATTTGTCCAAAGATTGAACGGGCCAACGACCTCCTTAAAACAACCAACTCTAAGCCGGAGTCTTCGCTTCGGGCCAACAAGACAATGGAGTCAAGTGGACCTAGGCTACGCAACCCCTCTATTCCTAAAAGGTGACCTAGAAGCCTGGGTAGTGGGCTTATCTATGTATCAATGCCCATGAACTCCCATCACAATAATATATCAACAAAATAATATACATAAAGTGTAAAGAGAATAATAAGCAAATAAATAATAGATAAGCATAAAGAAGAAAGCGATAAACAAACACACAAACATGCGAAGAACTAAACTAGGGTTGACTCACTTAGTCAAAAAGATTTTAAAATAGTCCCCAGTGAAGTCGCCAACTGAAGCAACTCGATTTTCAAAAATCATTTAAATGAATTTTCAAAAACAATGAAATCGCCACCTAATTTTATTTGTTCTAGAAAGAACGGGGAAATATAGATAAAACCCACAAAAATCAGATAAGGCGGTCTACAAGACCAAAAAGGATGGATTCGGGAGTCGGTTACGCAAGGGGAAGGTATTAGCACCTCTTACGTCCATCGTACTCGATGGGACCCATTTAGTTCGAAATGTGTTTGTGTGTGTAATCGCTAATTTCAAATTATGAATTTAAGAAAGAAGAAAACGGGATTTGTTTGTTATTATTTTGAGTTTGACACGGTTTCGAAACCGCGTGCCTACGTATTCCCTCGTGCAATGGGAAATTCAAAACTCCGTAGTTCTTGTTGAAATTATCTTGGATTGGTTGTATTGATTTTAGAAGAAAATGTTTTTTTTTTTTGATGACCGCGTATGAGCGGAAAAGGAATTTGAATGGGTTGAATTGATTTTAATTGTAGATGACAAGTACCAAAACGTTGGGCTATCCTCTAACGATTCAATACTCGAGATTGGTGATTGAGGTCAACCGATCATCTCTTATCCAAAATCTTTATTATGAAAAGAGTGAGGTGAAACAAAGTTCACTTTTATTAAGTGTATGGAATAAAGTATTTAAGTCATTGGGTTACCCTCTAATGGCCCAAATACTTTACATTTTTAATTAAATCGTTGGGCGAACCTCTAACAATTTAATTAAATACCATACCACTATGTTTTTTTTGTTTTTGTAGAAAAATTGATTTTTGAAAACAAATTCAATTAATTAATTTAATTTGAAAGTGTTTTAAATATTTAAGTGTATGGAATAAAGTATTCAAGTCATTGGGTTACCCTCTAATGGCCTGAATACTTCACATTTTAATTAAATCGTTGGGCGAACCTCTAACAATTTAATTAAGTACCATAACACTATTTTTATTTGAAAGCGTTGAAAATTGCGGCGTTGAGCGTAGAGAGATGATGTTTCGGGTTATGATTAACCAAGTATATGGACTTGATTAACCTCGTGAGGATAGGTGCTCCTATCCCCAACCATGAGACCCTGGTGCATGGCGATTGGTATATGGACCAATTATTTTTTCGGGTTATGATTAATCAAGGCAACGAGGGCCTTAATTAACCTCGTGAGGATGACCATGCGCATCCCCAACCATGAGACCCTTAGAGAATTTGGTGTGGGTAACCAAAAAATGAGAGAGAGCGGAGGCGTTGTTGTTTTTATATTAATGTGAGAGTGGAGTGTATAATCGTGTAATAAACATGCAAGCGGATAATGTAATAGCGGATAATAAAAGAAAATAAATTAACACACAATACAAATCGGATTTTAAATAATTATTAGTATAGATATTTTTTCACTTGATGAAAAATCAACTAACAATTTAATTGATAATTCAACAAATAAAAAACTATCATACGCCAAACATTATTTAATACATCATTATATATAAAAACTTGCATAATAATTGAATTTAAAGAGAAAGTTTAGGAATGGGCCTGTTTGAAGCTTTAAACTGGAGGGTGTGAGTAGCAATCTGAGCCCAAGCCCAAAAAACAATGTTGCTGGATCCTGTGTGAGTGCCTCCATGGAAACAGAGTGTGGTCCACCATTCTGGAGCGTCGGATCTGGACCTTGGCAGATCTGATGACTTATGGCAAGAGGATGTAGATTTGATACCATACACATGCCTACACCAGATCGAACAGACCAAACAGGTGGTGACAAGTGTCACCACCTGGACTAACCAACAAGGCTAAACTAGTACACTTATAAAAATAAATAAAATTTAACTATATTCAAAGTATAAAATAAAATAACAAAAAAAATGATAATTAATTAAAAAAAACTGATACTTATCATTCTTTTACTAATTTATTTATTAACTATATAAAAAAACAAAAAAACAATATAATTTTTTTATGATAATACTAAAACTGAATTATAAATCCTTTTGTTTTTAAAAAAAAAGAAAATTTTACCAAAAGAGGTAAAAACCTCCATCGGTTCCCATTCACTCTCTCTCGATCTCTCTTCGTTTCTTGAGAAAAACCTAAACGCCGCTCTCATCGTGATTCTCACCGCTTTGCATGCCTCACCATTCTCGCCGGTTCGCTCAAACTCTCGCTGTGACTCACGATCGTAACCCTCTGTTCGCTCATCTTCGCCGCTCTGTTACTCCGCTCGCGATCTCACCATTCACTCATGGTAGCTCGCGATTTCACCGCGATTTCATCCCTCTCTCGCTCTTGATCTCATCGTTCTCCTCTCTTGTTCACGATTCCTCACCGAATCTCTCGTCTCCCGCCATGATACGCCCGACCCGTGAACTCGTGTCTTTCTCTCACCGATTTATTGTTTCATACTGTTAACACTATGTTTTATGATTTCTGGAATTCGTGTTTACAGGTTTGTTGGGATCGGAAAGGGGAAAAGGAAACCTTAGACTCTATTCGTGATGACAGATGCAATGCTGAAAAAGTAGAGTTAGTGAGGAAAGGAGGACGGCGGCTTTCAGCCGCAACCCCGGTGAGATCTATCCGTTTTACCTTACACTTTGCCTTTTCCTCGTCTTTTTTCTGAAGGATTTTCTGACTGGAAAATGATGATGATGCTAGTTAGATGGATGCTATTCTGTGTTTGGTTTCCTGTTTTTTTGGCTTGACAGTGTTAGTATGCGGCTAGGGTTTATGATTGCTGATGAATTTTCGGCTAGGGTTTGGTGAACAGTTGCTTTAGTATGCTGTTAGGGTTTATGATTGATGAATTTCGGCTAGGGTTTCTTTGTTGTGAACCGTTGCCTCCTTCTTGTGTTATAATCTTGAAGGCTTTTATACTGTCAGTGTTTAGGGTTTTGGTTGATCTGATTTTGAAAAACAAGGCCTTCCCAATGCTTGATGGGCTTGTATCCTTCTGTTGTTGGGCTGATAATTTTGATTCTTGGCTATTTTGATGTATCGATCGCTATATCCGATTGTGTTAGTCACTGTGTATTGTTTATGGTAAAATTTGCCTTTTCGTGTGCCTACCTGCGCCTCAGTATAAAATTTTGTATCGTCATGCCCAAATCGCTTTATATCGCTTTTCCTCATCTTCTTTATACACCTCCTATTGTGAACCAAGGGCTAACACTCTTGAGGATTTGCAATAGCGAGTTTACGGCCGATGATTTGTACATGAGGCCCCGTTTTGAACGATCGAAACCTTGCACAACCCGATTCCGAAAGAAAATCCTAATGATGAGATAGAAATTGTGTATTGTCTTGTATTGTTATCATTGCTGTCCGTTATTTGCTAATCATATTCTTTTGCTTTGTTTCATGAACACGAGTCATAGCATGAACTTGGAGGAACGACAAAAGACAGCTCTGGGCAAGGAGGCAAGATCTTCAATGGAGCAAGAAAACTGGAAGTAAACAAAGAAAACTCTTAATGGAAAGAAAGGACTTAGGCATATAACACTTGTAGCATAATGTTAGAATTCAAAACTTGTAACCTAGGAATCTTTGTATTTAGAAATCTCGAAACATTGTAGTATTTTTACAAACCAAAGCTAAGAGAATGTTTGAACTTGGAGGTTTAATTCTAACTTGTAAGCGGGCGTTCTTCGAATGTTCTTTTGTATTTGAACAAGATTTGTGACACTTGAATGACAGAAAGAAGTTGAATAATGAGTGAAATTGTTTGGCTTCTGGATTAGAACTTGTATTCAAGATTTGATAGGTTGTAAAACCATGTACTCTCTTGTACTTTGTGAAACCTTAGAGTAATTCAAAGCTCTTGAAAATTTATGAACACAAAATTGTAGTTATGCATCGACATGAGTTTTAATTTCAAATCTTTGAATACTACTAATGTGACCTTCAGTGTTGTAGCATTTGTGCATGAAAGTCAAAAATCACGATTTAATAAAACATTCCCACCAAAATGTCATGAACCAAAATTACTTTGGTTAAAACAAAACTAAGTCGAAATGTTGACTTAAGATACGCGCCTAAATCCAAATCCGTCCACCATTCCCATCCGTATTCTTGAATCAAATGAGTAGTAACATGATTGTTGTATTTTTAGAACTTGAACCCTTTTGAATTTCCCCGGCCACAAAGCTTTCATGTTGATCCTGCTTATGTAAAAATCCCGAGCCTTTTGCCACTTGAAACAGAGAATTAAAACTAACTCTAAATTTCAAATAACATCCTTGATTCCAAACCTTGGTCAATTTGGCGATTCCATAATTTCCTTTAAGAAAAGGGTGATAGTTTCCACTTGAAATTAATGGTATTGTCACCGCATCCGCAAGTCGAAACATATTTGGTAGCAGAAAAAGGATTTGAAACCAACGAAATTCAAAAAGAAACTTCTAATATTTTAATGAATGTCTTGAATTTTGCGAGCGATGGACGCGATAGGAAAAGATTTAAACATGTGGCACCTTGACATTCGTAAATCTTGTAAACAAGCCCTCTGGATGAATATTTTCACATACATCAACTATCACCAAGAAACGAATAAAGTTGACGATCAAACCAAATGCACTAGAACTGGAATTGTTGATCAATAAACGGATAATCAATATCCATCCTTTTACATCTTGAATGATGAACTCGGAACGTCAGCAAATCCCAAACTCGTGATGAATTAATCTCCTGAATCGAGAGGTAATGACATTCAAAATAACCGCTTCGGAGCTCCATTAAGAATGCACTCAATCAATTCAACAACCGAACACCAAGCCCTGAAACCCGATAGATATGAACGGATAAGATTTAATATTAAACCTCATCGTTTTCCAAATATCCCAGATTGGTCGAAAGCACCACAACTTTTCTGTTCAACGGAGAATCTTTGGGAATCGACTCCGACCCGTAACCATAGAACCAGTGATATGAATGCATGTGAGTGTCATGATAAATGCAAAACCTAGACCAGATAAGATCGAGACAGGAGGGCAAATTTTGGGGTGCAACAATGGTGAAAATTGAAGGGAACATAAATCTTAAGAAAATATGATGAAATTTGAAGTGAATATAAGTCTTCAGAAAATATGACGAAAATTGAAGTGAACATAAATCTTAAGCAAATATGATGAAACTTGAAGTGGACATAAATCTTAAGATAATATGTTGAAATTTGAAGTGAACATAAGTCTTCAGAAAATCTAGTGAGAATTGAAGTGAACATAAATCTTCAAAAAATATGACGAAATTTGGAGTGAAGAAAATCTGATGAAATTTGAAGTGAATATAAGTCTTCAGAGAATCTTGTGAAAATTTAAGTGAACATAAATCTTAAGAAAATATGATGAACTTGGAAGTGAACATAATTCTTAAGAAAATCTGGTAAAATTTGAAGAGATTATAAATCTTAAGAAAATATGATGAAATTTGAAGTGGACATAAATCTTCGGAAAATATGGTGAAAATTGAAGTGAACGTAAATCTTAAGAAAATATGACGAAATTTTAAGTGAATATAAGTCTTTAGGAAATATGTCGAAAATTTAAGTGAACATAAATCTTAATAAAATATGACGAAACTTGAAGTGGACATAAATCTTAAGATAATATGTTGAAATTTGAAATGAATATAAGTCTTCAGAAAATCTGGTGAAATTTGATGTGAATATAAATCTTAAAAAAATCTTGGGAAAATTGAAGTGAACATAAATCTTTAGAATATATGATGAAACTTAAAGTGGACATAATTCTTAAGATAATATGTTTAAATTTGAAGTGAATATAAGTCTCGTAAAATCGTGAAATTTGAAGTGAATATAAATCTTAAGAAAATCTTGGGAAAATTGAAGTGAACATAAATCTTCAAAAAATATGATGAAATTTGGAGTGAAGAAAAATCTGAAGAAAATATGATGAAATTTGAAGTGAATATAAGCCTTCGGAAAATATGGTGAAAATTGAAGTGAACAAAAATCTTAAGAAAATATGACGAAATTTAAGTGAATATAAGTCTTTAGAAAATATGTCGAAAATTGAAGTGAACATAAATCTTAATAAAATATGATGAAACTTGAAGTGGACATAAATCTTTAGATAATATGTGGAAATTTGAAGTTAATATAAGTCTTCAGAAAATCTGGTGAAATTTGATGTGAATATAAATCTTAAGGAAATCTTGGGAAAGTTGAAGTGAACATAAATCTTTAGAAAATATGATGAAATTTGGAGTGAAAAAAAACCTAAAGAAAATCTGATGGAATTGGAAGTGAATATAAATCTTCAGAAAATCGTGTGAAAATTGAAGTGAACATAAATCTTAAGAAAATATGATGAACTTGGAAGTTAACATAAATCTTAAGAAAATCTGGTAAAATATGAAAAGATTATAAATCTTTTCATAATATGATGAAATTTGAAGTGAATATAATTCTTCGAAAAATATGGTGAAAATTGAAGTGAACATAAATCTTAAGAAAATATGATGAAATTTGAAGTGAATATAAGTCTTCAGAAAATATGACGAAAATTGAAGTGAACATAAATCTTAAGAAAATATGATGAAACTTGAAGTGGACATAAATCTTAAGATAATATGTTGAAATTTGAAGTGAATATAAGTCTTCAGAAAATCTAGTGAAATTTGAAGTGAATATAAATCTTAAGAAAATCTTGGGAATATTGAAGTGAAAATAAAATCTTCAGAAAATATGACGAAAGTTGCAGTGAACAAAAATCTGAAGAAAATCTAATGAAATTTAAAGTGAATATAAGTCTTCAGGAAACCGTATGAAAATTTTAGTGAACATAAATCTTAAAAAAATATGATGAACTTGGAAGTTAACATAAATCTTAAGAAAATCTGGTAAAATATGAAGAGATTATAAATCTTAAGAAAATATGATGAAATTTGAAGTGAATATAATTCTTCGGAAAATATGGTGAAAATTTAAGTGAACATAAATCTTAAGAAAATATGATGAAATTTGAAGTGAATATAAGTCTTCAGAAAATATGACGAAAATTGAAGTGAACATAAATCTTAAGCAAATATGATGAAACTTGAAGTGGACATAAATCTTAAGATAATATGTTGAAATTTGAAGTGAACATAAGTCTTCAGAAAATCTAGTAAGAATTGAAGTGAACATAAATCTTCAAAAAATATGACGAAATTTGGAGTGAAGAAAATCTGATGAAATTTGAAGTGAATATAAGTCTTCAGAGAATCTTGTGAAAATTTAAGTGAACATAAATCTTAAGAAAATATGATGAACTTGGAAGTGAACATAATTCTTAAGAAAATCTGGTAAAATTTGAAGAGATTATAAATCTTAAGAAAATATGATGAAATTTGAAGTGGACATAAATCTTCGAAAATATGGTGAAAATTGAAGTGAACGTAAATCTTAAGAAAATATGACGAAATTTTAAGTGAATATAAGTCTTTAGGAAATATGTCGAAAATTTAAGTGAACATAAATCTTAATAAAATATGATGAAACTTGAAGTGGACATAAATCTTAAGATAATATGTTGAAATTTGAAATGAATATAAGTCTTCAGAAAATCTGGTGAAATTTGATGTGAATATAAATCTTAAAAAAATCTTGGGAAAATTGAAGTGAACATAAATCTTTAGAATATATGATGAAACTTAAAGTGGACATAATTCTTAAGATAATATGTTTAAATTTGAAGTGAATATAAGTCTTCAGAAAATCTGGTGAAATTTGAAGTGAATATAAATCTTAAGAAAATCTTGGGAAAATTGAAGTGAACATAAATCTTCAAAAAATATGATGAAATTTGGAGTGAAGAAAAATCTGAAGAAAATATGATGAAATTTGAAGTGAATATAAGCCTTCGGAAAATATGGTGAAAATTGAAGTGAACAAAAATCTTAAGAAAATATGACGAAATTTAAGTGAATATAAGTCTTTAGAAAATATGTCGAAAATTGAAGTGAACATAAATCTTAAGAAAATATGATGAAACTTGAAGTGGACATAAATCTTAAGATAATATGTTGAAATTTGAAGTGAATATAAGTCTTCAGAAAATCTAGTGAAATTTGAAGTGAATATAAATCATAAGAAAATCTTGGGAATATTGAAGTGAAAATAAAATCTTCAGAAAATATGACGAAAGTTGCAGTGAACAAAAATCTGAAGAAAATCTAATGAAATTTAAAGTGAATATAAGTCTTCAGGAAACCGTATGAAAATTTTAGTGAACATAAATCTTAAAAAAATATGATGAACTTGGAAGTTAACATAAATCTTAAGAAAATCTGGTAAAATATGAAGAGATTATAAATCTTAAGAAAATATGATGAAATTTGAAGTGAATATAATTCTTCGGAAAATATGGTGAAAATTTAAGTGAACATAAATCTTAAGAAAATATGATGAAATTTGAAGTGAATATAAGTCTTCAGAAAATATGACGAAAATTGAAGTGAACATAAATCTTAAGAAAATATGATGAAACTTGAAGTGGACATAAATCTTAAGGTAATATGTTGAAATTTGAAGTGAATATAATTCTTCAGAAAATCTAGTGAAATTTGAAGTGAATATAAATCTTCAGAAAATCTTGGGAATATTGAAGTGAAAATAAAATCTTCAGAAAATATGACGAAAGTTGGAGTGAATAAAAATCTGAAGAAAATCTGATGAAACTTGAAGTGAATATAAGTCTTCAGGAAACCGTATGAAAATTGAAGTGAACATAAATCTTTAGAAAATATGATGAACTTAGAAGTTAACATAAATCTTAAGAAAATCTGGTAAAATATGAAGAGATTATAAATCTTACGAAAATAAGATGAAATTTGAAATGAATATAATTCTTCGGAAAATATGGTGAAAATTGAAGGGAACATAAATCTTAAGAAAATATGATGAAATTTGAAGTGAATATAAGTCTTCAGAAAATATGACGAAAATTGAAGTGAACATAAATCTTAAGCAAATATGATGAAACTTGAAGTGGACATAAATCTTAAGATAATATGTTGAAATTTGAAGTGAACATAAGTCTTCAGAAAATCTAGTAAGAATTGAAGTGAACATAAATCTTCAAAAAATATGACGAAATTTGGAGTGAAGAAAATCTGATGAAATTTGAAGTGAATATAAGTCTTCAGAGAATCTTGTGAAAATTTAAGTGAACATAAATCTTAAGAAAATATGATGAACTTGGAAGTGAACATAATTCTTAAGAAAATCTGGTAAAATTTGAAGAGATTATAAATCTTAAGAAAATATGATGAAATTTGAAGTGGACATAAATCTTCGGAAAATATGGTGAAAATTGAAGTGAACGTAAATCTTAAGAAAATATGACGAAATTTTAAGTGAATATAAGTCTTTAGGAAATATGTCGAAAATTTAAGTGAACATAAATCTTAATAAAATATGACGAAATTTAAGTGAATATAAGTCTTTAGAAAATATGTCGAAAATTGAAGTGAACATAAATATTAATAAAATATGATGAAACTTGAAGTGGACATAAATATTTAGATAATATGTGGAAATTTGAAGTTAATATAAGTCTTCAGAAAATCTGGTGAAATTTGATGTGAATATAAATCTTAAGAAAATCTTGGGAAAGTTGAAGTGAACATAAATCTTTAGAAAATATGATGAAATTTGGAGTGAAAAAAAACCTAAAGAAAATCTGATGGAATTGGAAGTGAATATAAATCTTCAGAAAATCGTGTGAAAATTGAAGTGAACATAAATCTTAAGAAAATATGATGAACTTGGATGTTAACTTAAATCTAAAGAAAATCCGTTAAAATATGAAGAGATTATAAATCTTAAGAAAATATGATGAAATTTGAAGTGGACATAAATCTTCGGAAAATATGGTTAAAATTGAAGTGAACATAAATCTTAAGAAAATATGACGAAATTTTAAGTTAATATAAATCTTCAAAAAATCTCATGAAATTTGAAGTAAATTTAAATCTTAAAATAATTTGATAAAATTTGAGGTGAATATAAATCTTTAGAAAATCTGATGAAATTTGAAGTGAATATAAGTCTTTAGAAAATCTGGTGAAAATTGATGTGAATATGAGTCTTCAGAAAATCTGGTGAAATATGATGTGAATATATGTCTTCAGAAAATCAGGTGAAAATTGAAGTGAATATAAGACTTAAGAAAATCTGGTGAAAATTAAAGTGAACATAAATGTTAAGATAATCTGGTGAAATTAGAAGTGAATATAATTCTTCAGAAAATCTGATGAAATTTGATGTGAATATAAGTCTTCAGAAAATCTGGTGAAAATTGAAGTGAACAAAAATCTTAAGATAATCTAATGAAATTTGAAGTGAATATATGTCTTCAGAAAATCTGATGAAATTTGAAGTGAATGTAGGTCTTTTGAAAATCTGGTAAAAATTGACGTGAATTTGAGTCTTCAGAAAATCAAGTGAAATTTGATGTGAATATAAGTCATCAAAAAATCAGGTGAAAATTGAAGTCAATATAAGTCTTTAGAAAATCTGGTGAAAATTGAAGTGAACATATATGTTAAGATAATCTGATTAAATTAGAAATGAATATAATTCTTCAGAAAATCTCATGAAATTTGAAGTAAATTTAAATCTTTTAAAGATTTGATGAAATTTGAAGTGAATATAATTCTTCAGAAAATATGATGAAATTTGATGTGAATCTAAGTCTTCGGAAAATCAGGTGAACATTTAAGTGAATAGTGTAACGTCCGATTTTAATTAATATTAAATTATATTAATATTTTCGATTTACCGATCGATATTTATCTTGCGACGAGAATATTCGTATTAATTAATATATCTATTAATTTATCTGGCGACGTTATGTTCGGTCCGGGTTTTATTCCGTTCGGTTCGGTAAAATATTATTCGGATCCGATATTTAATTCCCCGGAATTATTTTAATTGATTGAATTAATTATATTAATTAATTAGGAGTGTGAGGATTAATTGGGAAGGATTGGGTTTACACCTTAGTTTATTAGTAAGGTTATTATAAAACCAATTTCCTCATTTTCTTTCCATCCATAAAAATACTTCCCTTGTTTTCCTTCCATTCTAAATACCAACACCAAACATAAAACTTGAGAGCTAGTAAGGAAACATAGTTATAAAATCAAATTTTCCTCATTCTTCCCATTTGACAAAGCAAAGCAAAAATAGAAACTTGAGAGGAAAAGAAGAGGGTTTAGAGAAGAAGAAGAAGAGGAGCAAGAGCAAGAGAGGAGCTTGAAGTTGGGTTTGTAGAATCATCAAGATCAATCAAAGCTTCTATGGTAAGGGGTTTGATTTCCTTTCCATGTAGTTAGGGTTTTGGTTGATATATTGTAGATTTGGGGAAAAATTGATAGGTTGATTTTATGAGTTTTGTTGAGTGATTGTTGAAATGTTTAGAGAAGTTGATTTAGGTGTAGAGATTATAGGTATGATGTTAGTAGTATGGTATAATGGAAATATAAAATGGAAATGGAAAACTATGGAGAAAAAGAAACAAAATGTATGTTATAAGAAAACGCAGGGAAGATGAGAAAAATCATGGAAGATGTAGCTTGGGGAGAGGCGCCCACCTCCAGCTGTGGGGCGGCCGTCCCCCCTTCTGAGGCCCCCGCCTCCAGCCCCTTCTAATGCCAAGGGCGTCCGCCCTGTGTAAGAGTGTGAGGTGCAACGAATTTTGCTGTTTGTGTGTTGCCATTTTCTGTTTTCTGCCAAATTTATATTTCCTGCATAATTTTAAGAAATGGTTTCTGTTTCTTCAAATTTCATTTAATTCATATACCACTAGTTGGTATTAATAAAATATAATTAGGACATAAGAAAGCCGATTAAATTTAGGACCCGATTATGTTCCGATTTTCCGATTCCGGTAAATTCGGCGACGGAGCAAGTTGCTCCGAATTCTATGAAAATTGACGTACTAGCTAAGTTTGACGTATAGAACGTAGTGGTGAGATTAGTTTTGGGAAATTTCGAGTTTTTGCAAAGCGACCCGAAATAGACCAATTTACGGTAAATTGGACCGGATTGTGTTTTAGTAGATTTAAGGTACGTATGGACAATCCGATTTCGACGTCGACGATTATGATTAATACCGGTTGTTAGGAATGGATTTCGTGACGATTATAGGTGTTTGACTATTTTCCCATTTTCGGAATTTAGTGAATTAATTAATAATGATGCGGTGTGAATAAACGTAAGATTTGCGACAGTGTATTTATTATTGAATACTTGTTGATATGCAATGCGATGATATATGTTTTGTACATGATGATGTGATGATTAAATTGATGTTGTTAATATATTCTTCCGATTTGTTAATGCATGACTTTTGGTGAATTTATTAGTGATGTTTGCATAATGCAATTATAATGCGATGATATATTTATCTTGTTTTGGATAAATTATGGCGATGTGGGCTTTATGCCAATTTGGATGAGCGATGATGATGTTTTTGTGTTGTGTTGTTTTATTGTCGAGTCACATACATTTCATAAGCGAAGAGGGCTTTTATGCCAAGCGATGATGGCTTTTATGCCGAGCGAAGATCGGCTTTATGCCAAGTGTCCCTAATTACGGACAAAGCGATGGGTACCACATGCATAATATAGTCGTGTCTCATGGAGTCGGTTACGTTTATGTTTGAGTTGTTTGGCGTTGGGTTTTGTTGATTGATGGATGATATTGAATTGCGATGATATATGATATGATGATGTTTGTGATGATGTTGTGAAGATGGGCTTTATGCCAAAAGCGAAGATGGGCTTTATGCCAAAAGCGAAGATGGGCTTTAGCCAATTTGTGATGATTTGTTTGTGTTGCTTATATTATTAGCATTATTTAATGTTGTTGGTTTATGTTGTCGTTTAAGACTGCCGTGTTAATTAGTGATGTATTAGCTCGTGACGATTTCGTGGTGATGGAAGTTTATGTTTGTTGTGACGTTTATGCCAATGAGGTTATGGTGATAAAGTGTAGATTATACACAATAGGATGACTAGTAAAGTAAGTGAGTTTTGATTGTGTGTTGGAATTACACTTATTAATCTATACCCTTTATAATTCTGACACTATATATATATATATATATATATATATATATTATCATGCCTTAATTATATGTTTTGGAGTATCTCACCCTTTACTTGTTTCGTCGTTACCTATATATTGGTAACGTGCAGGTTGTGAAGACGGAGTCTATAGCTGCTGTTAGTCGAGTCGGTGTCGCTCTCATATGTAGCACTCAGGGGGAAATATTTATGTCGTTTTGTTGTTGTTATTTTATTATTATTCCTTTTGTGAATAAGAACTATAATTCATAAAAAACATGATTTTGATGAGGAAGTTTAATAAAGGAGATGTTTGAATTTCTATGAATCAATTTATGTTTTCCTACGATGCTATGTATCCGAAATTTATACTTTAAAGTAAACTGTTTTAAAGTGAGTTATTTTTGATGGTGTAACGCCTCAATATTTAATTTATGAAATTTTAAAATTACTCTGATTTTTGCATATAAAACTTTGGGTAGAAATGGGGTGTTACAATAGTGGTATCAGAGCAGGTCGGTCTGTCGACCAAGTTATTAGTGTGTTTAATCTTGTTGTATGCGACATGTGTGAAACACGTCGGTACTTGTTTGTTTCAAATTGGTTGTCCGCAGATGAGTTTGAAACAAGTGGGGAGAAGTTTACTTGGTGGCGCTTGTGGCTTAGGATGGGCCTCAGCAAGTTACGCTTTGGTAACTTGAAGTGTAAGTTTGAAGACGTTGTTGTAGTTTGGTAGAGATGGTTTATGTCACCATCATGTCGATCGCCTATTGACAAATTGAGGGACCGATCATCCTTAATCTCTTGTTGATAGTAGTCGGGAATTGTGTTGGTTGGGATAGACTTGTCTTTCCAACTTAATAGTGTATGAAGCAGATGTGTTGGCGCAAGGTGGTGCATGGTTACTTGAGTTGCGAACGAATTTGGATTTTGGTGAGAAGCAAGATTTTGGCAAGCGAGCTTCGTGTTGTGATTCTTCCAAGCATAGTGTGAAGATGTGAGTGAGTTACCAGAAGGCAAGTGAAATTTTGATGGATTTAGTTTCTGGAATTAGTGGTGATTCGAAGTATCCTTAAGTGAAGTTTGCTTCTGGATTAGAGTTGAGGAGTCAACTTGAGGATTGGTTTGAGCAGAGTTGTCATTCGAGTGGGTCACCGTGGAGTGCGACCGTTGTGTTGTTCGAGAAGAGCCAAAGTTACCCGAGTTGGTGTGTCGTTTGTAGGCAAGTAACGAAGTGGATGTTGAGGACAAGTATCTACTTCCAAGGATTGATGTTTGGATGAATCACCATTTGGAATTAGTTTGTTCTGGCCGGTTAGTGTGGGAACCAAGATGTTTAGACAATACTTTTCAAGATAGTGTATGGTGGCGTAGTATTTGGTTGATGTCATTAGTGTGACTAATGCGTGTGAATGTTTCGACATTATTGTTATTTCATGTTCATGGATATTAATTGGTTCACATCAAGTTAAGGAATTGTGGCAACCATCCGAGCTTATGCTATCAGTGAAGTTAGATCGGTGTGGCAGTATTCTAAAGAGAGAATTTTGAACCGTTGGACGTGAGTGCTTTAAGTAAGTGACCTAGATGGTGATATTTTGGACGGTTCTGCGAAGATTTATTTTGTATCTTGTAGAAGACTTTAAGGGGATATTTCAGAGCTTAGAAGTTCCTTTGTTTTGGATGGTTAACTTTGTGAGTTTGACGGAAGATCCTTTTTATAAGTTGGTTTTGATCGTGAGTACTTTGACTTGAGATGGTTGAGTCGCTATTTGGACTTCGCGATGGTAATCGAATTTGTTTGAGCCATTGGAAAGTTTAGCGAATGCTTTGATTTTGGTTTTGTTTAGTACTGATGAACCTTGTGCGGCGTATTGTGATATTCCATTTTGGACTTAAGATGTATTTCGACATAGAGTTGGAAAAGTGTATTACTACCTTGGAACGATTTGAATTTCATAAGGAAAAATTGTCGGACTTGTGAGTTAGAGGTTGATGTTGTTGTGATCATTTGGAATTTTAGAGGTGCAGATGTTAACAACGAGGAGATTGGACTTTTTGAAGACAATTCAAGTTTGAGTGCAATCTATAAAGAGACTCCGTCTGGTGTTGAGTTTAGTATATTAATATCGCGGTTAACCCAAGATTATCTGATTTGGGAATTTTTATTTTGAAGAATGTTGCATGTTTGTTTTTGGGACACTTGTTGAGATTAAGCTCCGAAGGTTGTTAAGGATTTATTCACTACTAACATATGGATTTCGTTGAATACTAATGGCCGTGGTGGATTATTGGTTTGTGACTAAGATAAGTCTTGAGGGTAAGGAATTTTGTGATGGGTTGGTAACCACAGGTACCTTAAGATGATTGATGTTTTATAAAGGAGAATGTTCTATCTGTGACTGAAGTCGGTCGCGACGGTGTTCGTGTTGGATTCCGTAAAGTTTATGTTATGGTTCTAAGTCCAACCTGTGTTGTGATTACAGGGGTAGGAGATGACGTTGATGAGTAGAGTTCTTGAGAGAGTGTTGTGACTGAGTTACCACTTGGGACGATGGAAAGTTATGAAAGGTGTTTCGAATGAGAAGCCTGTGTATTGATTGTTGCGACGGTGCGAGGATGGCGATTACTTAATGCAATTTTGGAATTGAATTGTTAAAAGGGACGACTTCGTTGAAGTCAAGTGTATACGTCGAAGTTTCACAACTGAAATATTTGGACAGTATTGGAAGAGGTCAAACTATGTCGTGTATTTTAGAGGACCAATGGACGTTGATCAATCGAGAATGAAAGAGTGATTCTTCGGGTTGATGAAGCTGATGTTGCGAGGTGTCTTGATGGGTGTACGCTTTGAACGTATCCATTTTGAGTGATTGTAAAGTTGAGGTTTAACCAAGTTGTTTTACGGTTGGCATCTTATGCGTTAAGGTAACGCAGCATGGTTTAGATATCGAGCATTGAATTGTTTAGCGAATAAGCGGGGTTGTTGGATTTGGACTAGTGAGTTATAGTCGCAAGTCGTTTGTTTAAGCCCTAGGATGAGTGGTGTACCTCAGTTTGATTATGTTTGAGTAACTTGTTTTGTTCAAGGGTTGTACGTTGGTAATCTACAAGGATGATGTGACCTTGTGATTTTCTGGAATGAGAGCAATAACTGCAAGTGTAATTCTTGAGTTCATGCTTATGCGTGAGTGAAGGCATCTTTTCCGTGGTTGAGTAGCACGCATGGTTCTATCCTGTTCTGATTGTTTCAGTTTTGGTTTGTATAACCATTTTGTTGTTTTCGTTATAGCGATGGTGTCGGTGTTGTGTCATAGGACTTTATGTTCCTATCTTTGGTGACTCGTTTTCGAGGTGTCGGTTCGAGTGTGTAACTAATTCTATGGTTGAGGCGTTAGGATAGTATCGATCTTGTTTGATTAGTTCTCGAGTGAACCGGTGTGTCTGTGAATTGTCTGGTTGTTGAGTTGTTAATTGGTTTTCGAGTGCATTGTATGGGCTTTGCATCTCGGCATGGTTGTTCTTGTCTAGACATTGTGGTCAGGGAGATGCCCTTGTGTTTGGAGTATTTTATAGTTGGTTAATTGACGCGAGGATTGAGTGGACGAATGTGTAGGCATGTCCTGAATTGTTCGTTTTGGTCGAAATTTCGAGGACGAAAAGTTTATAAGTGGGGGAGAGTTGTAACGCCCGTTTTTAATTAATATTAAATTATATTAATATTTTCGATTTACCGATCGATATTTATCTTGCGACGAGAATATTGATATTAATTAATATATCTATTAATTTATCTGGCAACGTTGTGTTCGGTCCGGGTTTTATTCCGTTCGGTTCGGTAAAATATTATTCGGATCCGATAGTTAATTCTCCGGAATTATTTTAATTGATTGAATTAATTATATTAATTAATTAGGAGTGTGAGGATTAATTGGGAAGGATTGGGTTTACACCTTAGTTTATTAGTAAGGTTATTATAAAACCAATTTCCTCATTTTCTTTCCATCCATAAAAATACTTCCCTTGTTTTCCTTCCATTCTAAATACCAACACCAAACATAAAACTTGAGAGCTAGTAAGGAAACATAGTTATAAAATCAAATTTTCCTCATTCTTCCCATTTGACAAAGCAAAGCAAAAATAGAAACTTGAGAGGAAAAGAAGAGGGTTTAGAGAAGAAGAAGAAGAGGAGCAAGAGCAAGAGAGGAGCTTGAAGTTGGGTTTGTAGAATCATCAAGATCAATCAAAGCTTCCATGGTAAGGGGTTTGATTTCCTTTCCATGTAGTTAGGGTTTTGGTTGATATATTGTAGATTTGGGGAAATATTGATAGGTTGATTTTATGAGTTTTGTTGAGTGATTGTTGAAATGTTTAGAGAAGTTAATTTAGGTGTAGAGATTATAGGTATGATGTTAGTAGTATGGTATAATGGAAATATAAAATGGAAATGGAAAACTATGGAGAAAAACCAGAAAAAGAAACAAAACTGTATGTTATAAGAAAACGCAGGGAAGATGAGAAAAATCATGGAAGATGTAGCTTGGGGAGAGGCGCCCACCTCCAGCTGTGGGGCGGCCGTCCCCCCTTCTGAGGCCCCCGCCTCCAGCCCCTTCTAATGCCAAGGGCGTCCGCCCTGTGTAGAAGTGTGAGGTGCAACGAATTTTGCTGTTTGTGTGTTGCCATTTTCTGTTTTCTGTCAAATTTATATTTCCTGCATAATTTTAATAAATGGTTTCTGTTTCTTCAAATTTCATTTAATTCATATACAACTAGTTGGTATTAATAAAATATAATTAGGACATAAGAAAGCCGATTAAATTTAGGACCCGATTATGTTCCGATTTTCCGATTCCGGTAAATTCGGCGACGGAGCAAGTTGCTCCGAATTCTATGAAAATTGACGTACTAGCTAAGTTTGACGTATAGAACGTAGTGGTGAGATTAGTTTTTGGAAATTTCGAGTTTTTGCAAAGCGACCCGAAAAAGACCAATTTACGGTAAATTGGACCGGATTGTGTTTTAGTAGATTTAAGGTACGAATGGACAATCCGATTTCGACATCAACGATTATGATTAATACCGTTTGTTAGGAATGGCTTTCGTGACGATTATAGGTGTTTGACTATTTTCCCATTTTCGGAATTTAGTGAATTAATTAATAATGATGCGGTGTGAATAAACGTAAGATTTGCAACAGTGTATTTATTATTGAATACTTGTTGATATGCAATGCGATGATATATGTTTTGTACATGATGATGTGATGATTAAATTGATGTTGTTAATATATGCTTCCGATTTGTGAATGCATGACTTTTGGTGAATTTATTAGTGATGTTTGCATGATGCAATTATAATGCGATGATATATTTATCTTGTTTTGGATAAATTATGGCGATGTGGGCTTTATGCCAATTTGGATGAGCGATGATGATGTTTTTGTGTTGTGTTGTTTTATTGTCGAGTCACATATATTTCATAAGCGAAGAGGGCTTTTATGCCAAGCGATGATGGCTTTTATGCCGAGCGAAGATCGGCTTTATGCCAAGTGTCCCTAATTACGGACAAAGCGATGGGTACCACATGCATAACATAGTCGTGTCTCATGGAGTCGATTATGTTTATGTTTGAGTTGTTTGGCGTTGGGTTTTGTTGATTGATGGATGATATTGAATTGCGATGATATATGATATGATGATGTTTGTGATGATGTTGTGAAGATGGGCTTTATGCCAAAAGCGAAGATGGGCTTTAGCCAATTTGTGATGATTTGTTTGTGTTGCTTATATTATTAGCATTATTTAATATTGTTGGTTGATGTTGTTGTTTAAGACTGCCGTGTTAATTAGTGATGTATTAGCTCGTGACGATTTCGTGGTGATGGAAGTTTATGTTTGTTGTGACGTTTATGGCGATGAGGTTATGGTGATAAAGTGTAGATTATACACAATAGGATGACTAGTAAAGTAAGTGAGTTTTGATTCTGTGTTGGAATTACACTTATTAATCTATACCCTTTATAATTCTGACACAATATATATATATATATATATACATATATATAGATATACATATATATATATATATATATATATATATATATTGTCATGCCTTAATTATATGTTTTGGAGTATCTCACCCTTTACTTGTTTCACGCTACCTATATATTGGTAACGCAGTTATGAAGATGGAGTCTATAGTCAGTTAGTCGAGTCGGTGTCGCTCTGATACGTAGCACTCGGGGGAAATATTTATGTCGTCTTGTTGTTGTTATTTTATTATTATTCCTTTTGTGAATAAGAACTATAATTCATAAAAAAACATGATTTTCATGAGGAAGTTTAATAAAGGAGATGTTTGAATTTCCATGAATCAATTTATGTTTTCCTGGGATGCTATGTATCCGAAATTTATACTTTAAAGTAAACTGTTTTAAAGTGAGTTGTTTTTGATGGTGTAACGCCTCAGTATTTAATTTATGAAATTTTAAAATTACTCTGATTTTTGCATATAAAACTTTGGGTAGAATTGGGGTGTTACAAATAGTCTTTAGAAAATCTGGTGAAAATTGAAGTGAACATAAATCTTAAGATAATCTGATGAAATTTGAAGTGAATATAAGTCTTCAGAAAATCTCACGAAATTTGAAGTAAATTTAAATCTTTAAAAAATTTGATGAAATTTGAAGTGAATATAAGTCTTTAGAAAATCTGATGAAATTTGAACTGAATATAAGTCTTTAGAAAATCTGGTGAAAATTGACGTGAATATGAGTCTTCAGAAAATCTGGTGAAATTTGATGTGAATATAAGTCTTCAGAAAATCAGGTGAAAATTGAAGTGAACAAAAATCTTAAGATAATCTACAGAAATTTGAACTGAATATAAGTCTTTAGAAAATCTGATGAAATTTGAAGTGAATAAAAGTCTTTAGAAAATCTGGTGAAAATTGACGTGAATATGAGACTTCAGAAAATCTGGTGAAATTTGATGTGAATATAAGTCTTCAGAAAACTGAAGTGAATATAAGTCTTCAAAAAATCTGGTGAAAATTGAAGTGAACAAAAATCATAAGATAATCTAATGCAATTTGAAGTGAATATAAGTCTTTAGAAAATATGATGAAATTTTAAGTTATAATAGGTCTTTAGAAAATATGGTAAAAATTGGCCTGAATATGAGTCTTCAGAAAATCTAGTGAAATTTGATGTGAATATATGTCTTCAGAAAATCAGGTGAAAATTAAAGTGAATATAAGTCTTCATAAAATATCATGAAATTTGAAGTAAATTTAAATCTTTTAAAAATTTGATGAAATTTGAAGTGAATATAATTTTTCAGAAAATCAGATTAAATTTGATGTGAATCTAAGTATTCAGAAAATTAGGTGAAAATTTAAGTGAATATAAGTCTTCAGAAAATCAGGTGAAAATGGAAGTGAACATAAATGTTAAGATAATCTGATGAAATTAGAAGTGAATATAAGTCTTCAGAAAATCTCATAAAATTTGAAGTAAATTTGAATCTTTTAAAAATTTGATGAAATTTGAAGTGAATATAATTCTCCACAAAATCTGATGAAATTTGATTTGAATCTAAGTCATCGGAAAATCAGGTGAATATTTAAGTGAATATAAGTCTTCAGAAAATCTGGTGAAAATTGAAGTGAACATAAATCTTAAAATAATCTGATCAAATTTGAGTGAATATAAGTCTCCAGAAAATCTCATGAAATTTGAAATAAATTTAAATCTTAAAAAAATTTGATGAAATTTAAAGTGAATATAAGTCTTTAGAAAATCAGGTGAAAAATTGAAGTGAATATAAGTCCGCAGAAAATCAGGTGAAAAATTGAAGGGAATATAAGTCTTCAGAAAATAAGGTGAAAAATGAAGTGAACATATATGTTAAGATAATCTGATGAAACTTGAAGTTAATATAAGTCTTCAGAAAATCTGATGAAATTTGAAATAAATATAAATCTTAACAAAATTTGAAGTGAACTTAAATCTTAAGTGAAATTATGGTAACAGCCAGACTCAGGATGTCGTGACATCTGATCCGACATTACAAAATAGACAAGGTAGAACATACAATTAAAAGCTGGAAACAAAAAAAACACAAGCAAATTGTTCACCCTGTACGGTTCAACCAACCTACATCTGGGGGCATACCAAGCCAGGAATGAAGTCCACTATCAGCAGTATTAAATCAGAGTTAAACTCCCTCGTCTACAACCCCTCACTTAATCCCTATCCAATGACCCTTCTACCTAGGTCCTCCCTAGATATGGAATATCCTCATCCCACTTCCAATCCTCGCAATGATGCCTAGCAGTCAACATCTCAGCCACTGCATCAACAGCTTGATTTCCAATAACAATTCGACACCTTGGAGTTGCTTCACAACTTTCTCCAAGAACATAACTTAACTCATTACTTCACATCTTATGAGTGAGAACAACACTCCTCTTGCCTACAGGCTTCGAGGTAAACTTGGTGACCTTTCCACAACCCGGGAGGTTCACTCTACCAACTCTCCTAGAGAGTGGTTACATACACAGCCCTAAAATTACATCATTATAAATCACAGATCGTGCAAAACTTAGGTTACAAAGCTTCTATTTATAACCTATTACCAACTGGATTTAGGTCTTCAAATCATAACAACTTGTTGCTAAAAATGCTCCACAATATTCTTCAAAACAACTTGTTGCATATTCCACTTATACAATACAGAATGTCTTAACATTGGATGTGACATCACACATCCTGCATACTGTTCTTGCAGAACCTGTACTTCTGATTATAGCAAAATCACCTGTTATGAAAATATACTGAGTTGCATCTGCAATCATACTCCTCCTGCAGGATTATCTTCATATCAGAATGTCATGACATAAGTCAAGACATTGGCACACCAATCTGGTTTTACCAAAAATTGAAGCCAACACAAAACACTTACAAACTCCCCCTTTAGAATTTTTTTGGCTAAAACCTTCTAAACTATCAGAGAGGAACTAGAGCAGTAGAAATAATAGAGTACTACCAAACTACAAACTAAACCCAGAGTGATTCTGATTAATTCTCCCCCTTAATAGTTGCTCTTCAGAGATAACATAACATAACCACTTCTCCCCCTTTTTAGCCATAATATGTGAAAGGCTTGTTGAAGTAGAACTCACTATAGCACAAGACACATAACACCACAGACATCATCTTCACAAAGAAGGAGAAACTGAGACCATGATGCACATGAGGAAGAAAATACTAAATACACTTATGGGGAAAACATAGGAAGCACAATTAACAACAACTGATCAATGCTCCAGGATCAGACAATCAAAATAACCAGGGGATAACATAGACCACATCTCAATAATCTATTCTTTAGATCTTCTATCTGATTTTGAGATGCTGGGTGCCTATGTCTGTACCTACAGAGGAGATTTCCTCTACTAGGTTTCTGGAACAAACTTATTTAGACGTAGCACATATACAAACTTATGAAGTCTGTCTCCCTAGCTCCAATGATACACACTGTGGTTGGATTACAATACTCCTTTTCTCATGGAATTTGTTCTATACTCACAAACTTCCTTAAATCTGGTTCCTTTGATCAGAAGGTTTTTCCAAAAATTAGCTCACTCATATATATATAAAGGGTTTTGCAGTAGAAAGCCTTTATATAGCTAAAAATATATACTTCCATAAGCTGACATATGGAGCATATAAACTGATGATCCTGTCCTGATCAACTTAGCACAACTCAGATGTCTCCTCTTCTAGATCAGGAGTAGGTTTCAAACAGAATATACCTTTGTTTGATACCCAAACATCTGCTCTTCAACTGGTAGCTGCATACCTGTTGATATGATGTTCTAACATCCCATAGAACATCAGTTCCATCTTCATGGAACACACCATCCTTGAAATTCTTCAAGGTCTTCACACAATATTTAGATGCACAAGAGCAACACTGATCAATTGACTCTCATCTACTTGATTAGAAAATTCCTTTATGAGTGGACTTGAGGAATGTATCCAGTATCTTTGACACTTTTAATATAGGTGGGAACATCTAAAAGAAAATTCTATTGAGGAATACAACACTAGTATATTTCCATACTTAAAGGATCACATCAGAAATCATGCTGCGAAATATACAAACACCTCAACAGTACAAACAATGCTTATACCATGATTCAAGCACAAGAAGGGCATCTTAGGATTGAAAATAAATCAATCCTATGCATATAAGCTTATCACCAAGCTGTAAACTTGACAACACCAATACCATAACCAGAACAATGATTCACCAGAAAATTATAAGAGTTACCTGATCAATATCTTCACTCCCGCATGAAGGCTTTGAAATCTTCATTCCTTTGTTCTGACTAAATCTTCTTCTTTCAACAAGAAAATATAGTTGTTCTGGTCATGCTTGTCTTTACTCCCCACCAGTCTTACATAAATAGGTCCATCATACACTTAAAGGAACCATACAATATGAACAATCTTTGTTCAAACAATTCTTCACTACAAAGCTTCTACCTTGTACACAACCAGAAAGTATCCCCCCTAAGATCTCATCCAGAAGCATATAGGATGCCTGCTCTGATACCAATTGGAATTCTGGTAACAGCTAGACTCAGGATGTCGTGACATCTGATCCGACATTACAAAATAGACAAGGTAGAACATACAATTAAAAGCTGGAAACAAAAAAAACACAAGCAAATTGTTCACCCAGTTCGATTCAACCAACCTACATTTGGGGGCATACCAAGCCAGGAATGAAGTCCACTATCAGCAGTATTAAATCAGAGTTAAACTCCCTCGTCTACAACCCCTCACTTAATCCCTATCCAATGACCCTTCTACCTAGGTCCTCCCTAGATATGGAATATCCTCATCCCACTTCCAATCATCGCAATGATGTCTAGCAGTCAACATCTCAGCCACTGCATCAACAACTTGATTTCCAACAACTCTTCAACACCTTGGAGTTGCTTCACAACTTCCTCCAAGAACATAACTTAACTCATTACTTCACAGCTTATGAGTGAGAACAACATTCCTCTTGCCTATAGGCTTCGAGGTAAACTTGGTGACCTTCCCATAATCCAGGAGGTTCACTCTACCAACTCTCCTAGAGAGTGGTTACATACACAGCCCTAAAATTACATCATTATAAAAAAACTCGTGCAAAACTTAGGTTACAAAGCTTCTATTTATAACCTATTACTAACTAGATTTGGGTTTTCAAGTCATAACAACTTGTTGCTAAAAATGCTCCACAATATTCTTCAAAACAACTTGCAAAATAGTAATTAGGGTTAACCAATGTTAACCTAATTTCCACGTGAGCATAGGAGCTTAAGAATGGTTTTCTCTTGAAACAATCCAGCCCAAAATAAACTAACTTTACTGAAAACTCTCAGGAAATATAAAACTGCATAATCCAATTATACAATACAGAATGTCTTAACATTGGATGTGAAATCACACATCCTGCATACTGTTCTTGCAGAACCTGTACTTTTGATTATAGCATAATCATTTGTTATGCAAATATACTGAGTTGCATCTGCAAACACACTCCTCCTGCAGGATTATCTTCATATCAGAATGTCATGACATAAGTCAAGACATTGGCACACCAATCTGGTTTTACCAAAAATTTCAGCCAACACAAAACACTTACAAACTCCCCCTTTGGCAAATTTTTGGCTAAAACCATCTAAACTATCAGAGAGCAACTAGAGCAGCAGAAATAAAAGAGAACTACCAAACTACAAACTAAACCCATAGTGATTCTGATTAATTCTCCCCGTTAAAAGTTGCTCTTCAGAGATAACTTAACATAACCACTTCTCCCTCTTTTTAGCCATAATATGTGAAAGGCTTGTTCAAGTATAACTCGCTATAGCACAAGACAAATAACACCATAGACATCATCATCACAAAGAAGGAGAAAACTGAGACCATGATGCACATGAGGAAGAAAAATACTAAATACACTTATGGGGAAAACATAGGAAGCACAATTAACAACAATTGATCAATGCTCCAAGATCAAACAATCAAAATAACCAGGGGACAACATAGACCACATCTCAATAATCTTTTCTTTAGATCTTCTATCTGATTTTGAGATGCTGGGTTCCTATGTTTGTACCTACAAAGGAGATTCCCTCTACTAGGTTTCTGGAACAGACTTATTTAGACATAACACATATATAAACTTATGAAGTCTGTCTCCCTAGCTCAAATGATACACACAGTGGTTGGATCACAATACTCCTTTTCTTATGGAATTTGTTCTATAGTCACAGACTTCCTTAAATCTAGTTTTTTTTATCAGAAGGTTCTTCCAGAAATTAGCTCACTCATATATATAAAGGGTTTAGGAGTAGCAAGCCTTTATAGAGCTCAACATATATACTTCCATAAGCTGACATATGGAGCATATAAACTGTTGATCCTGTCCTGATCAACTTAGCACAACTCAGATGTCTCCTCTTCTAGATCAGGAGTAGGTTTCAAACAGAATATACCTTTGTTTGACACCCAAACATCTGCTCTTTAACTGGTAGCTACATACCTGTTGATATGATGTTCGAACATCCCATAGAACATCAAATCCATCTTCTTGGAACACACCATCCTTGAAATTCTTCAAGGTCTTCAACAATATTTAGATGCACAAGAGGAACACTGATCAATTGACTCTCATCAACTTGATTAGAAAATTCCTTTATGAGTGGACTTGAGTAATGTATCCAGTATCTTTGACACTTTTAATATAGGTGGGAACATCTAAAATAAAATTCTATTGAGGAATACAACCCTACTATATTTCCATACTTAAAGGATCACATCAGAAATCATGCAGCGAAATATACAAACACCTCAACAGTACAAACAATGCTTATACCATGATTCGAGCACAAGAAGAGCATCTTCGGATTGGAAATAAATCAATCCTATGCGTATAAGCTTATCACCAAGTTGTAAACTTGACAACACCAATACCATAACCAGAACAATGATTCACCAGAAAATTATAAGAGTTACCTTATCAATATCTTCACTCCCGCATGAAGGCTTTGAATTCTTCATTCCTCTGTTCTAACTTCATCTTCTTCTTTCAACAAGAAAATATAGTTGTGCTTGTCAGGCTTGTCTTTACTCCCCACCAGTCTTACATAAATAGGTCCATCATACACTTAAAGGAAACATACAATATGAACAATCTTTGTTCAAACAATTCTTCACTACAAAGCTTCTACCTTGTACACAACCAGAAAGTATCCCCCCTAAGATCTCATCCAGAAGCATATAGGATGCCTGCTCTGATACCAATTGGAATTCTGGTAACAGCTAGACTCAGGATGTCGTGACATCTGATCCGACATTACAAAATAGACAAGGTAGAACATACAATTAAAAGCTGGAAACAAAAAAAACACAAGCAAATTATTCACCCAGTTCGATTCAACCAACCTACATCTGGGGGCATACCAAGCCAGGAATGAAGTCCACTATCAGCAGTATTAAATCAGAGTTAAACTCCCTCATTTACAACCCCTCACTTAATCCCTACCTAATGACCATTCTAACTAGGTCCTCCCTAGATATGGAATATCCTCATACCACTTCCAATCATCGCAATGATGTCTAGCAGTCAACATCTCAGCCACTGCATCAACAGCTTGATTTCCAATAACAATTCGACACCTTGGAGTTGCTTCACAACTTTCTCCAAGAACATAACTTAACTCATTACTTCACATCTTATGAGTGAGAACAACACTCCTCTTGCCTACAGGCTTCGAGGTAAACTTGGTGACCTTCCCACAACCCGGGAGGTTCACTCTACCAACTCTCCTAGAGAGTGGTTACATACACAGCCCTAAAATTACATCATTATAAATCACAGCTCGTGCAAAACTTAGGTTACAAAGCTTCTATTTATAACCTATTACCAACTAGATTTAGGTCTTCAAATCATAACAACTTGTTGCCAAAAATGCTCCACATTATTCTTCAAAACAACTTGCAAAACAACTTGTTGCATAATCCACTTATACAATACAGAATGTCTTAACATTGGATGTGACATCACACATCCTGCATACTGTTGTTGCAGAACCTGTACTTCTGATTATAGCATAATCATCTGTTATGCAAATATACTAAGTTGCATCAGCAAACACACTCCTCCTGCAGGATTATCTTCATATCAGAATGTCATGACATAAGTCAAGACATTGGCACACCAATTTGGTTTTACCAAAAATTGCAGCCAACACAAAACACTTACAAACTCCCCCTTTGGATATTTTTTGGCTAAAACCTTCTAAACTATCAGAGAGCAACTAGAGCAGTAGAAATAAAAGAGAACTACCAAACTACAAACTAAACCCAGAGTGATTCTGATTAATTCTCCCCCTTAATAGTTGCTCTTCAGAGATAACATAACATAACCACTTCTCCCCCTTTTTAGCCATAATATGTGAAAGGCTTGTTGAAGTAGAACTCGCTATAGCACAAGACACATAACACCACAGACATCATCTTCACAAAGAAGGAGAAAACTGAGACCATGATGCACATGAGGAAGAAAATACTAAATACACTTATGGGGAAAACATAGGAAGCACAACTAACAACAACTGATCAATGCTCCAGGATCAGACAATCAAAATAACCAGGGGATAACATAGACCACATCTCAATAATCTTTTCTTTAGATCTTCTATCTGATTTTGAGATGTTGGGTGCCTATGTCTGTACCTACAGAGGAGATTCCCTCTACTAGGTTTTTGGAACAGACTTATTTAGACATAACACATATACAAACTTATGAAGTCTGTCTCCCTACCTCCAATGATACACATTGTGGTTGGATCACAATACTCCTTTTCTCATGGAATTTGTTCTATACTCACAGGCTTCCTTAAATCTGGTTCCTTTGATCAGAAGGTTTGTCCAGAAATTAGCTCACTCATATATATATAAAGGGTTTTGGAGTAGAAAGCCTTTATATAGCTAAAAATATATACTTCCATAAGCTGACATATGGAGCATCAGCCAACCTCGGTCTACACCAAAGCCGGCCATCTCACTACCTTCTAATGGCCAAGATAGGTCAATTAGGGTTCTAAAAGTTGAGTTAGTGCTGATGACACCACGCAGAAGCCAAATACTATCCTCAACTTTGAAATGAAGAGTATCAGGACATCCAAAGTGTCACACTAACGTAGCCATCATGTTGACCGTTTCGGTATACGCCTAACGATCGCGACGATCTATTGCTACTTACCTAAGGAAACCTGGATCCGGGTGTAGGATCCCCCACAAGTATAATACCCAAGCAACCCTTAAAAGTAAAGCATACAAGTCAAACAGAAAGCAGTAAAGAATGATCTAAAAATCTCTAAGGTATTCTCTCTTTAGGGTGTTTCCCCGACAGAGTCGCCAGTTCTGTAATACGGTGGGAGAACTAACTTTGGAATTTGTTTTGCTTTTTATCGCAAATGTTGCGGATAGCAAGAGTCGCCACCGACTTTTCTTTTATCCAATTAAGGGAAGGTGAAAAGAACAAAAAAAGACCTTCGTTAGATTCTGAGTAAGGGAGAAGGTTATGAAAAGGTAAGGTATTAGCACCCCTTTCAATCCGTAGTTATCTACGGGCTCTTAGTTGCTTCTAGCTCATCTTTAAAAATTGCTTTCTGTGTGTTTGACAAAAATGTTTTTGAAAAGGCATTTCGCTTTGACTTTGTAATGATTCACGTTTGGAATGTATACAAAGTGTTTGAAAATGTTTTGTTTTGAAAAGTGTTTGAACTTTGACAAAAGTGTGAGGTGTGAAAAGTATTTTGGTAGAGCAAGCAACTAAAAGTCTTATTACCTACTCAGAATGGTCGTTTTCGTGTTATTTTACTTTCCTTTAGAATAGTGCTATCCATACCATTAGTTGGTAGGTAACCCTATTCGTTGGATGTAAAGGGACATTCGAAGGGACATCGGATGGTCATAGAACGCAACTTGTAGGAGTATCCTAGCACATTCGAAGGGATGATCATCACTTTTCGTAGGCAACAATCGAGGGACGAGATCATGTTTTCGTAGGCCACGTCGAGGGACTCGTGATCTTTGATTCGAAGGGACTATAATGATATGTTTCGTAGGCAACGGTGCTAGGATACCTCTACGTTCGAGGGACTTGACCATTTATTCGAAAGGCAACGAGAGAGAATTACCCTAAGGGGTGCATGTGTGGAAAGAGTGTGTCAATATTCAGATATTTTATCTTGGAATTAGAAGTGATCTATGTTCATTTTTATCTTGCCATACACACCTAATTACTAGCAGTTTATAGGGTGCAGAAAATAAATTGCAGAAAATAAAGTGCGGAAAGTAAATGTTCTACGCTATTACATGGCTTTGGGGCAGTTACATAATATAGGAGTGCGGAAAGTAAAGGCAGAAAATATAATTCTACGCTATTACATGATAAAAACTTTGCGACCTATACATCTTTTCTAGAATTGTAAATGCGGAATAATTAATAAATAATCAGAATAAGAAGAAAATGTTAGCAAAATGTTTTGGAAATTAGAAGAAAAAAGGTTTTTAGGTTAGTAATGATAATTAGATAATAGAATAATTTTTTTGGGAATTTTCTAGATTGGTTTTGATGAAGAAAAATAATTAAAAGTCAATTTAATGGTTAATTAACAATTAATTAAAATATGCATGCAAAAATATTAATTTTTATGTCCAAAATTAAATAAACATTTTTCTGATTAAAATGAAAAAAGAAAATATTTTTGGTGATTTTTTAATGCATGAGAAAATTATTTGAAAAGAAAATAAATTAGAAGAGAAAAATATGAAAATATGAGAAAAGGGTTAGAGGGCTTCTGAATAGAATTTTCCCAGAAGTTGGAACTTCTAAGAGACCCTTGGCTGACCGTGCCCAGAAGTGCATACTTCTGGGGGATTCTTGCGCGTGGAAGTGTCCAGAACCTTGGGTTTTCTGGAGCTTCTGGCTTGGAGATGCCCAGAAGTACGTCCTTCTGGGGCTTTCTGCTGGGAAGCACACCCAGAAGCTGGAGCTTCTGGGGCCTAGAGCGTGGCATGAAGGGCCAGAAGGCGTGATTTCTGGGCAAGCCTTCTGGAGAAACCTGAAACATAGCAAAATGGGATGAAAAATAATGGCAAAAGCAGGGTTTGAATCCATGCTCTTTGGAACAAGTGACTTAGTGCACGCAAGTTTAACCGCTGGGGCGGAGATACATCCATGAATTAAGTTACATGGATTAACAGATATGCAAGAGTTTCTCTTCTGATTCAGACCAGAAAAGCCCAGATCGGACCTCCGGTCATCTTCTCTGGCAAGATGATTCTGGAAATCTGCAAAATAGAAAGAGTTTGAATAAGATATTAAGGCTACCCCCCCTAAATCGACCCCTGCGAGTTCAATGGTGGTATCGGTTTGCCCTAAAAACCCCTGTACACTGAGCTTCGAAGCTCTCAACAGTTTTGCCCTAACAATGGCAAATCATGCTCCGATCGTTAGAAACTTCATGTAACCATCCAGACCTGTTCTATAATGTCTCAGGAACATATTGCAATGGTTAGTTTCATACAAGACACATCAAATATTAAAAAACGAAATTCAAAAAGATATGTAAATATGTGTTCATGTATGGCACGATTCAGGCATGGTTGGCTATAGTTCTTGGCCTGGACTTACTCAACAATACCTCAGGAACACAATGGAGTGCTTGGAATGAACTGAAAACGGCTGGAACAAGGATTTCGAATTTTGCAACTTTGTAAGAATTTTGTGATTTTTAGGGTAGACTCATAAGGCTAGGGTTTCGTCCATTGGTCTTGTGAATGTGTTATGTATTTATAGAGCAAGAGATTTGATCAAAAAGAATGAAAAAGATATGGCTTTGAATGCAAAAATATTTTCTTGTTAATTTTCATCAAATCTTTCAAAATTTGATTTCCTCTTCCTTGTATGATCTTGCATGAAATTGGCATGTGTTGTGGGCTTCCTTGGTCCTCAAGATAGATAGAAATCCAACCCAACTTGTTTTATACCTTGTTTTCATATTTTATTTAATTTAAAATTGAATTAAATGCTTTTAAATTCAAAAATAAATCAAGAAAATAGGAAAAGGTCGTGGCAAGGTGTAATATTATGATCAAGTTTGGATCAAAAAACTATAAGCCCAGTTGGAAAAAATTTGCATTTGTCACATATTTCTCTTTGTGCACCTCTTCAAAAATGCTCAACTTGTGCAAGGTGTATCTTGCTCAATTTTTAACATTTTTGGGTGTTCTTGGACTTTTTAGAAATCTCTAGATGTCCTCTAAAAAACCTCTTTGGTTTCATCTCAATTGAAGTTTCCATACTCAATAACAATTCTTTTCAAAAAGTTGATTTTTCTTTGACTTTGAAAAGGACCTGTAATGTTTTGGCCCATATCTTCCAAATGAAGCATTTTCTGACCAAGCTTGTGAGACATGAAGTTGTAGAGAATTCTCTTCAAAATGAGATTTGGTTGGAAAATTTCGATAAAGTATGAGAAGTTAGTCTTGACTTTTCCTTCAAAAACCTTAATTTGGAAAGTTTGACTTTTGATCAAATCTTGAGTTTTCTTGATGAATCATGATCAACTCTTGATCAAATGATGAATATTACTTAAATAATATTACCAAAAATCATAAAGTTTGACGTATGTTGACCATAGTTGACTTTTGTCCAATACAATTGATTTTCAACCATTTGAGCAATTGTCTGAGGAAACTTGACTTGTAAGGCTTGAAACTTGACATGGAGATTCTTTGAAGCATATGATGAGGCATGATGACCACTTGAAGTGTTGGAAGTCCATCTGGACTTGAGGATGGCCAAACCCTAGTTTGGGTTGATTGCTTAGGAGAGGGTTTGTCTGGTCAACCCTTGTGAAATCCTTGAGTATGGATGTATGTGATGTCTTGAGAAGTAGGAGGGAAAATTTTGGGGTATGACAGCTGCCCCTGTTCAATCTTCTTGTACTGGAAGGGTTAGATTGGCAAGCCTGCCTTTCGTGACCTGAAGGTAGAAAATGATTGAGCACTCGAGCACACCTGAAAATTTGCACTCGTCGTTGATTGATGATGCATGGAATGGGCTTATAGATGCCATTTGGAGAAGCTGATGACTTCACTGGGGAATGAGTCGTACGTTAGACTCAAGAACGTCGCCTGAATAGGAGAATCGTTGGAGATGGGCTTAAATGCCATCCGGAGATACTGATGCTGAGGAACGAGCCGTACGCTAGGCTCTGTAGATATTCCTGAAATTAGAAGGGAGCACGGAGATGGGCTTAAGATGCCATCCGGAGAGAGTCGTACGTTAGACTTCGTGCTCGTCTTTGAATGAAGTTATTGGTTTGTATTGGTTTTTAACCAAATATGCAGCATTCTGAAAGTGGAGAGAGATCGACAAGTAGTCAGAGATGGGATTAAGATGCCATCCAGGGCAACTGAGTCATACGCCAGACTCTGTAGTTGCTGTCGATAATAAGATAGAGTCAGAATAAACCTTCGCCTTGATTACTCTGAGGGGATAATAGTCGGCAGAATATGGATAGCTTCCCTGTAGTGTTTCGGGTGTCGATCCAATGCCTATTGTCGGAGGACAACTTGGGTGGTCGTTCAGATAGGGTTTCCCGTCTTGCTTCGGGTATTAATCCTGGACCTTCCATTTGGAAAAGATTTGTACGGTCTTTCAGATAGGGTTTCCCGTCTTGTTTCGGGTATTAATCCTGGACCTGTTGTCACGGTTGTTCAGATAGGTTTCCCGTCTTGTTTCGGGTATTAATCTTTGACCTTTTGTTTAGAAGTGATTTTTACCTGTTGGAGAAAAACAAAAGAAACTTGGAAAGGATATAGTTAGTTTCATGCAGATTATGATGCATGACAATGTGTATGAATGATATATGCGCATGTTATGATTTTTATGAATCATGTATGAATGATAGATGTTGTGGTATTTCAAAACATATCCATCTTGAAGAAGATGTGAATGTCCTACTGGAGATTTCTAACTTCCGATTAGGGATAGAGTTGTTGAAAACCCCGCTTTGGAGGAGAAGAGAAATGTCTTTGATTCCTCCGATGCACTACCTGACCAAGTTTCGAGCCTAGATATCAATGTTGCAAGGAATAGTAGAAACCGAGAGATACTCCACTGGGGATCTTGTGCGCAGACCCTGTTGAGGATAGTAGAAATTGGGCGACACTCCGCTGGGGATCTCCTGTGTAGATCTTGCTGGGAAGTATCTGATTGTTGCTGGGAGACGGAGCTTAAAGAATTTGGATCTTGTCGAAGCCTCCGGATGGGGAATAAGAGATGTAGGTTTCCTCCGATGCACTATCTAACCAAGTCTCGAGTCTGGATATTGCTGCTGCCGGGGGAATGATAATCGTCAAGAGATATCCTGCTGGGGATAAATATCACTGCTGGAGATGAACCGTTACTGCTTGGAGACTGACGTAACAAGGTTAAGCTGGTTGGAATCACTGCTCAGGGACTAACGTGATGAAACTTGGAATGTCGGAACTAGTGGAAGGAAATTTGTACTCCGTCGAAGAAGGTTTGCTGTGAGCGACGCCTCTGTGGGGATTGTACTCTGCAGGGGAACGTTTTGGTGATTTTCGTCGTCATCTCAATTCCTAGAGCCTGTAGTAATTATCCTTGTTCGTTCGCTTTTCGCATGTTTGTGAACAGATGTTTACTGTCAGATGCATATAATTATTCAAAGCAATCATTGGACTTTATGCAAAACAAACAATAGCGAACATTGTAAAAAGAAAGAACTGGTATTAATTTGAAAGGTGGCGTATGGCCAAGCAGTTTGTATACAAGAAAAGTAAAAAGCTATGCGGAAACAATCTCGTCGAGTTTCAACTATGCTAGTACTCATATATTTCGACTATCTCATCTCCTTGCTGTCAGTAGAAAGTGAGTGGATTGATTTTCGCCATTTGAATCTTGAATGCTGATAGTAGTAGTCTGTAGATAGGTGATCTGGACGAGACATAGTTGTACGCTTAAATCCCTAACTTTTGCCTAGATCGCCCTTTCGGGTTTTCAGTCTACAGGTCTACAGGGATACCCTTTTTTGCCCAAGCCGCCTTTGCAGGTTTTCGACTTGCCGGGTGTACATGTTTGGTATATATCCTTAAATTTTTCCCGAACCCTTTTTGGTTCGCCAGGATTCCCATATTTTTGCCTAGATCATTCGACCTAGCGGGTCTCGTTTATGCGTAGTATTTTTTGACTATGTCCGCATTCATAGGGTGTGGGAGGTCTTCGCCATCCATGGTGCTAAGTATCATAGCTCCGCCGGAAAATACTGTCTTGACTACAAACGGTCCCTCATAGGTGGGAGTCCATTTGCCCCTGGGATCACCTTGTGGAAGGATGATGCGCTTGACTACTAGATCACCGACTTGGTAGACTCGGTGCTTGACCTTCTTGTTGAATGCTCTGATCATTCGCTTCTGATAGATCTATCCATGGCAGATGGATGCGAGTCGTTTCTCGTCAATCAAGTTAATCTGGTCAAGGCGAGTCTGGACACATTCGTCTTCGCCTAATTCTGCGTCCTGGAGGACTCTGGTTGAAGGTATTTGAACCTCGATGGGTAGGACTGCTTCCATACCGTATACGAGAGAGAAAGGGGTTGCCCCTGTCGATGTTCGTACGGTAGTGCGATAACCATGAAGAGCAAATGGTAACATTTCGTGCCAATCCTTGTAAGTCACTGTCATCTTCTGTACAATCTTCTTAATATTCTTGTTGGCGGCTTCCACTGCGCCGTTCATCTTAGGCAGATATGGAGAAGAGTTGTGATGTTGGATTTTGAACTGCGTGCAGAGTTCGGTGATCATTTTGTTGTTGAGATTGGAACCGTTATCTGTGATAATCCTTTCGGGAGTGCCATACCGACAGATAAGATTATGCTTGATGAATCGAGCCACAACATTCTTGGTAACAGATGCGGACGGGGCTGCTTCTACCCACTTGGTAAAGTAATCAATTGCCACAAGAATGAAACGATGTCCGTTGGAAGCGGTGGGCTTGATTTCTCCGATCATGTCAATGCCCCATATTGCGAAAGGCCAAGGAGCGGTCAGAACATTCAACGGTACTGGAGGTACATGCACTTTGTCTGCGTACATCTGGCATTTGTGACAAGATCGAGCATAGCGGTGACAATCAGCTTCCATGGTGGACCAATAGTAACCTGTCCTCAAAATCTTCTTAGCCATTGTATGTCCACTGGAGTGGGTACCAAATGCGCCTTCGTGTAACTCTTCCATGATACGTTCTGCTGTTTTCTGGTCTACACAGCGGAGTAAGCACAAGTCGTGATTGCACTTGTATAAGATGTCGTTGTTGAGAAAGAACTTAGATGCAAATCTTCTCAAAAACTTCTTGTCGTTGACAGATGCCCCTGCGGGATATTCCTGAGTCTCAAGATACCTCTTCACTTCGTAATACCAAGGTTTCTCTTCTGTATCAAGTTTATAACAATATGCTGGTTCGTCAAACTTCTCGATGATGATTTGGGGAGCTTCGTTGTCCCATCTGACTTTGAACATAGATGACATAGTAGCTAATGCGTCTGCCAACTGATTCTCTTCTCGTGGGATATGATCGAAAGTGATTTCCTCAAAGTAAGGGATCAGACTTAAAACATACTCTCGATATGGAATGAGATTCAGATGCTTCGTATCCCACTCTCCCTTAATCTGACTGATCACTAAAGTTGAGTCTCCAAACACTTGCAAGAATTTGATTCTTAAGTCAATAGCAGCTTTAATACCCATGATGCACGCTTCGTATTCGGCCATGTTATTGGTGCAGTTGAAACATAATCTGGCGGTGAAAGGCATGTGTCCGCCTGTAGGAGAAGTAATGATGGCGCCAATGCCATTGCCAAGGGCGTTTGAGGCTCCATCAAAGACCATGGTCCATCTAAATCCTTGTTCAGGTCCTTCGTCTGGTCCTGGTTCTTCACAATCAGTAACTAACAAAACATCTTCGTCTGGAAACTCGAACTGCATAGACTGATAGTCATCTATGGCTTGATGAGCCAAGTGATCGGCTACTACACTTCCTTTGATCGCTTTCTGAGAAGTATATTAGATGTCGTATTCGGTCAAGATCATTTGCCATCTTGCTATTCTTCCAGAGAGAGCTGGTTTCTCGAATATGTATTTTATCGAATCCATCTTGGATATCAACAAGATAGTGTGAGTCAACATATATTGTCTTAGTCGGACGAAAGTGCAAGTTTTCTCGATTGTGAGTATCTTGTTTCACGATCGGTAAACTTTTGCTAAGGTAGTATATTGCATACTCTTTTCGACCAAACTCGTCATGTTGCACACACACCCATTGAGTTCTCTAACACCGAGTACATGATAAGAGGTCTTCCTTGCATCGGGATAGGAGGATTGTAGGTACTCCTTGATTTTGTCAAAAGTGATCTGGCAATCGTTGTTCCATTCCACTACTTGATCTTTCTTCAGCAACTTGAAGATTGGCTCACAAGTAACAGTTAGATGTGCAATGAATCTGGCAATGTAGTTCACTTCAATTTTTGTTCACTTCAATTTTCATCATATTTTCTGAAGATTTATGTTCACTTCAAATTTTACAAGATTTTCTTAAGATTTATATTCACATCAAATTTCACCAGATTTTCTTTAGATTTATATTCACTTAAAATTTCATCATATTTTCTGAAGACTTATGTACTCTTCAAATTTCATTATATTTCTTCAATTTTATATTCACTTCAAATTTCACCATATTTTCTTACGATTTAAATTCACTTCAAACTTGACCTGATTTTCTTATGTTACCTTCAAATTTAATCAAATTTTCGTAACATTTATATTCATTTCAAAATATCATCTTATTTTCTGAAGACTTATGTTCACTTCAAATTTCACCAGATTTTCTGAAGACTTATATTCACTTCAAATTTCAACATATTATCTTAACATTTATGTCCACTTCAAATTTCATCATATTTTCTTAAGATTTATGTTCACTTCAATTTTCGACATATTTTCTGAAGACTTATATTCACATCAAATTTCAACATATTTTCTTAAGTTTTATGTCCACTTCAAATTTCATCATATTTTCTTAAGGTTTATGTTCACTTCAATTTTCGACATATTTTCTGAAGACTTATATTCACTTCAAATTTCACCAGATTTTCTGAAGACTTATATTCACTTCAAATTTCATCAGATTTTGTTAAGATTTATATTCACTTCAACATTCACCATATTTTCTGAAGACATGTGTTATATTCAAATTTCATCATATTTTCTGAATATTTATGTTCACTTCAATTTTCACAAGATTTTCTTAATATTTATATTCACTTCATATTTCATCATATTTTCTTCAGATTTATATTCAGTTCAAATTTCATCATATTTTCTGAAGGCTTATGTTCTCTTCAAATTTCACCTGATTTTCTTCAGATTTATATTCACTTCAAATTTCACCATATTTTCTTAAGATTTAAATTCACTTCAAACTTCACCTGATTTTCTTAAGTATTATGTTGACTTCAAATTTCAACAAATTGTTGTTAGATTTATATTCATTTCAAATATCATCGGATTTTCTGTAGATATATGTCCACTTCAAATTTCACCATATTTTCTGAAGATTTATGTTCCCTTCAATTTTTGACATATTATCTTAAGATTTATGTCCACTTCAAATTTCATCATATTTTCTTAAGATTTATGTTCACTTCAATTTTCACAAGATTTTATGCAGACTTATATTCATTTCAATTTTCACCATATTTTCTGAAGACTTATATTCACTTCAAATTTCATCAGATTTTCTTAGATTTATATTCACTTCAAATTTCATCATGTTTTCGGAAGACTTATGTTATCTTCAAATTTCACCAAATTTCTTGAAGACTTATATTCTCTTCAAATTTCAACATATTTTCTTAAGATTTATGTCCACTTCCAATTTCATCATATTTTCTTAAGATTTATGTTCACTTCAATTTTCACAAGATTTTTTGAAGACTTGTATTCACTTCGAATTTCATCAGATTTTCTAAAGATATATATTCACTTCCAAGTTCATCATATTTTCTTAAGATTTATGTGCACCTCAATTTTCACAAGATTTTCTGAAGACTTATACTCACTTCAAATTTCAAAATATTTTCTTAGGATTTTTATTCACCTCAAATTTCATCATATTTTCTGAATATTTATGTTCTCTTCAATTTTCACAAGATTTTCTTAAGATTTATATTCACTTCAAATTTCATTAGATTTTCTTCAGATTTATATTAAGTTCAAATTTCATCATATTTTCTGAAGGCTTATGTTCTCTTCAAATTTCATCATATTTCTTCTGATTTATATTCACTTCAAATTTCACAATATTTTCTTAAGATTTGAATTCACTTCAAACTTTTCCTAATTTTCTTAACTATTATGTTGACTTCAAATTTCATCAAATTTTCGTAAGATTTATATTAATTTCAAATATCATCAGATTTTTTGAAGATTTATGTCCACTTCAAATTTCACAGTTTTAAGAAGATTTATGTTCACTTCAATTTTGACATATTATCGTAAGATTTATGTCCACTTGAAATTTCATCATATTTTCTTAAGATTTATGTTCACTTCAATTTTCACAAGATTTTCAAGACTTATATTCACTTCAAATTTCAACATATTTTCTTAAGTTTTATGTGCACTTCAAATTTCATCATATTTTCTTAAGATTTATGTTCACTTAAATTTTCACAAGATTTTATGGACTTATATTCACTTCAATTTTCAACGGATTTTCGAAGACTTATATTCACTTCAAATTTCATCGTTTTCTTAAGATTTATATTCACTTCAAATTTCATCATGTTTTCCAAAGACTTATGTTATCTTCAAATTTCACCAAATTTCCTGAAGACTTATATTCTCTTCAAATTTCAACATATTTTCTTAAGATTTACGTCCACTTCAAATTTCATCATATTGTCTTAAGATTTATGTTCACTTCAATTTTCACAAGATTTTTTGAAGACTTATATTCACTTCGAATTTTATCAGATTTTCTAAAGATATATATTCACTTCCAAGTTCATCATATTTTTTTATGATATATGTTCACCTCAATTTTCACAAGATTTTCTGAAGACTTATACTCACTTCAAATTTCAAAATATTTTCTTAGGATTTTTGTTCACTTCAAATTTCATCATATTTTTTGAAGATTTATGTACTCTTCAATTTTCACAAGATTTTCTTAAGATTTATAATCACTTCAAATTTCATCAGATTTTCTTCAGATTTATATTAAGTTCAAATTTCATCATATTTTTTGAAGGCTTATGTTCTCTTCAAATTTAATCATATTGCTTCAGATTTATATTCACTTCAAATTTCACAATATTTTCTTAAGATTTAAATTCACTTCAAACTTTTCCTGATTTTCTTAAGTATTATGTTGACTTCAAATTTCATCAAATTTTCATAAGATTTATATTCATTTCAAGTATCATTAGATTTTTAGAAGATTTATGTCCACTTCAAATTTCACCAGATTTTTTGAAGATTTATGTTCACTTCAATTTTCGACATATGATCTTAAGATTTATGTCCACTTAAAATTTCATCATATTTTCTTAAGATTTATGTTCACGTCAGTTTTCGACATATTTTCTGAAGACTTATATTCACTTCAAATTTCAACATATTTTCATAAGTTTTATGTCCACTTCAAATTTCATCATATTTTCTTAAGATTTATGTTCACTTCGATTTTCACAAGATTTTATGCAGACTTATATTCACTTCAATTTTCACCAGATTTTCTGAAGACTTATATTCACTTCAAATTTCATCATATTTTCTTAAGATTTCTATTCACTTCAAATTTCATCATGTTTTCTGAAGACTTGTGTTTTCTTGAAATTTCACCAAATTTCCTGAAGACTTATATTCACTTCAAATTTCACATATTTTCTTAAGATTTATATCCACTTCAAATTTCATCATATTTTCTATAGTTCCAGCACTTGGAAGTAATTTATTTATCACGTGGTGATGTTGGAGAAGACGTGGAGTTGTTGTTGATCTCGTTCTTGGTAGGTGTTAGTTCAAAGTTGGAAGAATTGAACCAAGTGTTGGAAGAATTGAAGGAGTTATTGGAAATTTATGGAGAATTAAATTTATAAAACCAAGTTTATTGTTTTGGGAGCTCAGATGTCATCGGTTAAGGACAAAGAAAGTAGTACGGAATTGAATGTGGTTAATTGATTAAAGTAGTGATGGAGATTAAATATTCACTTCAAGGAATTGATGATTTGATGAACCAATTGGTAGGTGTGTATTGAGGATATTCTAATTTAATATAAGTCAGAATATAGGCATGTTGAATATTGCAATGTGAAATTCGGCGTGAAAAGTGAGGAAACTTTATGTTAAGTTGTCACGGTAATTATAGTTTGAGGAGGTGAGTTTTCTTGAGTATTCTATTTCGGGTGATGGTAAATATGGATCCATTCAAAGTAGATTTAGTTCTATATTAGGAGGCTCTGAAGTCGGTTCTGGAGGCCAAAAGGTTTTTGGACATAAATGCTTATTGTCGCAGACGAGGTCAAGAACGATATATTGTTAATGAATGAGATGTTGGTATTAGTAAGGATATAAAGGTATTGGAGAAACACATAGAAGTGCAGTTTATGCCAAATGAGAATGGTCAGAGTGGAGAAATATTTGAGGAAAAGAGAAAGTTATATGGTAGAATGGGTTGTGTGTTATTGATAGCATAATATCGACATGTGTCAGGAAATTTTGAAAGTTTCTATCATTACTCGGGATGTGGAGATAGTATTATTGACATTGCGATTGGGATGTGATTCAAATGTGAAAATATATGGACCCTCAATGCTGTGAGATTTAAGGGAAAAATACGGATGCATGAATGTGGTTGGAGCTCTCTACATGGATAATGACTTCAATTGGAACAAAATGAATTACGATGTATCTGGTATGTAGCATTTCCCGAGTTGTAAAATACTTAACATTTCCAGGATGCTAATTGAGTGTGAAGATGATTAAGTAATATATTTGGGCGATGGTGTCTCATCGACGATCTCTAATGAGAAGGAAATTGTGGAAGAATATATGAACCTCAAAGGAGATTATTAGGCTTTGGTGCTCTAGGTGACTTCGAACACAAGTTCTAAAGGAACGCTACTATAGTTTAGTAATGATGGTTTATTCTCCATTATGATTGTCGGCTATCTATTGAAAAATTGAGGAACTGATCACCCTTAATCTCTTGTTGATAAGTATACGGGATCGTGTTGGATGAGATAGACATTTATTCCCTTTTGTTGATGGATCCAATCCTAGATGGAGTGGATTAGTAGTTAGGTGAACCAATTATTCACGAAAATGGTGACCCTGATCTAGATGGAGTGGATTCGATGGAAATCAGGGTAACACATGCATTGTGTCGATGTTGAGTTTGCATTTCATACTTGTTGTTGATGTTGATTATGAAATTTAATTGTGTAATTTATGACAATTGTATTGTGGCGATGAGATGCTTATTATGCAGGATAATTTTGTATATCTTTGATTATACTATTGTTTATATTGTTGTAATATCTCACCCCTTCTATTGTTATGTTGCCTCTACATGGGTAACAAGCAGATACTCAAGTAGTTCGAGTAGCAGGAGTCGAATAGGTTACTCTTCTTTTTAGTTTAAGTCAACGTTATGCTCTGATACGTGTGACACCCCAAATTAATTCAATTATTTAATGATTAGAAATTTAATTAGAAATTTAATTATTAATTTAATTAAAGGTTTAATTATTAATATTTTTGGATTAATGGATTTAATTATTTAATTAAATAAAGGAAGGTTGGGGGTGTAAAGTTGAATTGGAGGTGTATGGAGTAAAAAGCTCTACTAAATCCTAATTAATTTATTTCTATTATTTGGCAAATAAAAACGAATAAATAAAGGAATAAAAGGAACAACTGAGGAAAGGAAATAAGGATTGCATACTACGTGAAGTTGGAGAAGAGAAGAGAAAGAGGAGAAAAAGCCAATTCGTCGGAACTTCGAAGATTCATCGTGAGGTAAGGGGGGATTGAATTTGATTTTTATGCCTTATGGGTTTTGATGATCAATAGAACGAATCGAATCGTTAGGAATCTCGAATTAGGAAACTTGAATATGCCCTAATGTTATAATCCGACGTAAAACCGTAATTGGGACTGTTATGAACAATTAATTTATGTATAATGAATATAGGTTATTAGAAAACAAGTTTGGTGATTAATTGGATGTAATATTGCAGTAAATAATCCTGCTTTATGATGGCATGAGGTTTGGTGATGATTGAGTGTGATGAGAATTCGTAACAGTGGAGAAAACTGAGTTTTTGGTGAAACACTAACAGTATGGGTCGACACAAACCCTTATGCATCGATACAAGTTGTGGAAATTTGGAAAAACAGAGAGTTGGAAAAGCCATGCATCGTCTCATAGAGTCATGCATCGATTCATAAGAAGAAAAACAAGGAAATGTATCGATGCAAACAGATTATGGATCGATGCAAGAGAGTTATGCATCGACACATAATACGTATGTGTCGACACATACTGAACAAATTTTAAAAATGCAGAAAATTTAATGTTATGCATCAATACATAACTATTTGAGGTCGATGCAAGCTGATTATGAATCGATGCATAGCCTTATGCATCGATGCATACTGTGTTGGAATGGACAAAAAATTTCTGAAAACGATTTTTATCATAACTTTTTAACCGTAACTCCGATTTACGCATAGTTGGTATCGTTGGAAAGCTTAGGACGAGTACTATCTAATAATAATATTTTCAAAACCAGTAATTGAGACCTGGAGGAAATTAATATGGTTTCCATAGTGCGAATACGTTGTAATTCGTGGTTATCTGTTGCGTGGAAAAACTGTATGTTAATTCTATGTATTGAGATTGATGTTATGTTCATGATTTCACTGCGGGCATGTGTTATTGTTGTTGTATTTGATCATGGGTGGAATAATGCTGTATGTTCATACTATGTATGTGAATTGTTGCATGCTTCTGATGTGCATGCATAAGCATTGTTTATGGTTCATTCCCATTGTGCGGAATTGAGCTTGCAAGGCCAATAAACTTACCTAATAGAGAGAGGTAGTGAGGCTAGATTCTTGACCCGGTGATGTATGGGCGAATCATTGGTTTGACGCTGTTTTCCGAAGTGTAAGGGGAACAGGGTGTGAACTTGGTTCACGATTGGTACCACATGCATTGAGTCTGCATTGCATATGTATTTGGAATATGTTAGGATAATTTCCAGTGTTCCAATTGCATCTATTTGCTGCTGTATGTATAAATGAATGTGTGAATTGTGTTTGTGAAATCGTATGCTAATGCTATTAATGAGGGTGAATAATGAATTGGTTGTTTTATTGTTTTGAGAAATGCATAATGCATCTTAATTTTGATGAAATATCATCCTTACTTTAATGATTTCAGATTCGAAGTGATTAGCTGCTTTGGAATTGGTGAGGACAGCTTCTAGAGTTGTGCTACTTAGTTAATCCGCGTGTCAGTGTCATGCTCTGATAGTTGTAACACTGGGGAACGATTGATTGAGATTTTTCCTTTTATGGATTCAAAACTGGCTGTTTTGGTTATGTTTTGGGTTTATGTTTTGGAACGATTATTGATTGAAGTGTTCCGGATCTTTTTGTTATATTCCGCTGTTTAAAACATAATCCATGTTTTCATTTTAATTACTAAGTTCTTCAGTTTTGGCATGTGCACTGTTTTTACTTATTTGAATTATTTAAATTGTGACACCTCTTGTTATGTGATTAAAACTCTGATAAATTATATAAATCACGGGTAAATTAGAAGGGGTGTTACAATAGTGGTACCAGATCCTGGTTGGTCGTGTCTTAATGTCATTATCCCTTTGTACACGACAAGTGTGTGCAACACTGTCGGTACTTGTTGCTTTTCTGAATTGCCTATTGCAGGAGTAGTGTGAAACTAAGTGGGGGAGAAAGATATGTTTCGATTGTAAGCCATTGGTACGAGGTACTTCTTGAAAAGACAGTGCAAGAGTTGTTAGAGTCGTTGGAATCGTTTGGATCGTGAGTCATAGTTGGAAGTGCAAAAAGGTGAGCATAATTCTGAGAACAAGAAGTGTTGGTAATGATGATTTATACTCCAGTATGATTATCGGATGTCTATTGACAAATTGAGGACTTGATCACCCTTAATCTCTTGTTGATAGTAGACGGAATCGTATTGGGTGGTATACAATTGTCTTGCTATCTAAAGGGAGCATATAGTGATGAATATGAATGAAGTTTGGTAGAAGCTTGTGAACCATATGAGTTGACGTAGACTCTAATAAGGACAATGAATTAAGATGGATGATCAGAGTTGTGCAGTTGTTAAGGAGGGTGTGGTAGTGTTTATGTTGTATTCCTCGACGGAGGTGAAAGGAAAGGCTAAAAGTAGTGAATTGCCTATTGTGAATGAATTCCCAGAAGTGTTTCTGGAAGATGTTAGTGAATTGCCACCTGAGAGAGAAGTGGAGTTTGCTATAGATTTGATTCCTGGAACTAGTCCGGTGTCGATGGCGCCTTATCGCATGTCGGCATCTGAATTGTCTGAATTAAAGAAGCAGTTGGAGGAATTACTTGAGAAGAAGTTTATTCGTCCTAGTGTTTCGCCGTGGGGTACTCCGGTGTTGTTGGTTAAGAAGAAGGAAGGTACAATGAGATTGTGTGTTGATTATAGGCAGTTGAACAAAGTGACAATCAAGAATCGGTATCCATTGCCGAGGATTGATAATTTGATGGATCAGTTAGTTGGAGCTTGTGTATTTAGTAAGATTGATTTGAGATCTGGATATCATCAGATTCGTGTGAAGACGGAGGATATTCAGAAGACTGCATTTAGAACGAGGTATGGACATTATGAGTATTCTGTTATGCCGTTTGGAGTTACTAATGCACCTGGTGTTTTCATGGAGTATATGAACAGAATATTTCATCCGTATCTTGATAAGTTTGTGGTGGTATTTATTGATGACATTTTGATCTATTCAAAGAATGATGAAGAGCATGCAGAACATCTTAGAATTGTGTTGGAACTGTTGAAAGAGAAGAAGTTGCATGCGAAGTTATCTAAGTGTGAGTTCTGGTTGAGTGAAGTAAGCTTTCTTGGTCATGTGATTTCCAAGAACGGTATTGCTGTTGATCCTACGAACGTAGAAGCGGTATCTCAGTGGGAAGCGCCGAAGAATGCTTCTGAAATCCGTAGTTTTCTTGGTCTTGCAGGTTACTACAGAAAGTTCATTGAAGGATTTTCGAAGTTAGCTTTGCCGTTGACTAAGTTGACAAGGAACGGTCAAGCGTTTGTTTGGGATTCTGAATGTGAGAAAGGATTCCAAGAGTTGAAGAAGAGGTTAACTAGTGCTCCGATTCTGATTTTGCTGAATCCGACAGAATCTTTTGTTGTGTATTGTGATGCATCATTGATGGGATTAGGTGGTGTTTTGACGCAAGATAAGTAGGTTGTAGCTTATGCTTCGAGACAATTGAAAGTTCATGAAAGGAATTATCCGACTCATGATTTAGAACTGGCAGCAGTAGTTTTTGTTTTGAAATTGTGGAGGCATTATCTATATGGTTCTCGATTTGAGGTGTTCAGTAATCATAAGAGTTTAAAGTATCTCTTAGATCAGAAAGAGTTGAATATGAGGCAGAGAAGATGGTTAGAATTTCTCAAGGATTATGATTTTGGTTTGAATTACCATCCTGGTAAGGCAAACGTTGTTGCAGATGCATTGAGTAGGAAGTCCTTGCATATGTCTATGTTGATGGTGCGTGAACTGGAGTTGGTTGAACAGTTCAGAGACTTGAGTTCGGTATGTGAGACTACTTCTAACAATGTTAAATTGGGAATGTTGAAGTTGACTAGTGGTATTCTTGAGGAAACTCGAACTGGGCAGAAATCTGATGTCGTTTTGGTGGATAAGTTGACATTGATCAACCAAGGTCAAGGAGGTGAATTCCGAATTGACGAGAATGGTGTTATGAGATTTGGTGACAGAGTTTGTGTTCCGGATATTGTAGAACTTGGGAAGAGTATTTTGGAAGAAGGACATCGTAGTGGATTGAGTATTCATCCCGGTGCTACTAACATGTATCCTGACTTGAAAAAGTTATTCTGGTGGCCTAGAATGAAAAAGGAAATTGCTGAATTTGTTTATGCTTGCTTGGTTTGTCAGAAGTCAAAGATTGAACATCAAAAACCGTCAGGATTGATGGAACCGTTGTTTGTTCCAGAATGGAAATGGGATGGCATTTCTATGGATTTTGTATCTGGTTTACCAAGGACAGCGAAGAATTGTGATTCTATTTTGGTTATTGTTGATCGGTTGACAAAATCTGCACACTTTATTCCGATAAGGATGGATTATCCTATGGAAAGGTTGGCAGAATTGTATGTTGAGAAGATTGTAAGTTTGCATGGTATTCCTTCTAGTATTGTGTCGGATAGAGATCCGAGGTTCACGTCTAAGTTTTGGACGGGGCTGCAAGAAGCTTTGGGTACTAAGTTGCGATTGAGTTCCGCTTATCATCCACAGACAGATGGTCAGACAGAAAGAACGATTCAGTCATTAGAAGATTTGTTGAGGGCTTTTGTGTGTTGGAGAAAGGTGGAGCTTGGGATATCTATCTACCATTGATTGAGTTTACCTACAACAATAGTTTTCATTCGAGTATTGGTATGGCTCCGTTTGAGGCATTGTATGGTAGGAGGTGTCGGACACCGTTATGCTGGTACGAATCTGGAGAAAGTACTGTGATCGGACCGGAGATTATCCAACAGACTTCAGAAAAGATCAAGATGATTCAGGAGAAGATGAGAGCTTCTCAGAGTCGCCAGAAAAGTTATCATGATAAAAGGAGGAAAGATCTTAAGGTTAGTGAAGGAGATCATGTGTTTATGCGAGTTACTCCGATGACTAGTATTGGACGAGCCTTGAAGTCAAAGAAGTTGACTCCACGCTTTATTGGTCCGTATCAGATTACCAAGAAGGTTGGAAGAGTTGCTTATCAGATTGCTTTACCACTGTCACTTGCGAATTTGCAGGATGTTTTCCATGTATCTCAGTTGAGAAAATACATTCCTGATCCGTCTCATGAGATTCAGGTAGATGATATACAGGTGCGAGATAATATGACTGTTGAAGCATTACCTGCGAGAATTGAGGATCGGAAAGTGAAGTAATTGCGTGGTAAAGAGATAGCATTGGTTAAAGTAGCTTGGGGAGGACCAGCAGGTGGAAATGTAACTTGGGAACTGGAGAGCCAGATGAAGGACTCATATCCCGAACTTTTCGTCTAAGGTATGTTTTCGAGGACGAAAACTCTTTTTAGTAGGGGAGAGTTGTGACACCCCAAATTAATTCAATTATTTAATGATTAGAAATTTAATTATTAATTTAATTAAAGGTTTAATTATTAATATTTTTGGATTAATGGATTTAATTATTTAATTAAATAAAGGAAGGTTGGGAGTGTAAAGTTGAATTGGAGGTGTATGGAGTAAAAAGCTCTACTAAATCCTAATTAATTTATTTCTATTATTTGGCAAATAAAAAGGAATAAATAAAGGAATAAAAGGAACAAGTGAGGAAAGGAAATAAGGATTGCATACTACGTGAAGTTGGAGAAGGGAAGAGAAAGAGGAGAAAAAGCCAATTCGTCGGAACTTCGAAGATTCATCGCGAGGTAAGGGGGATTGAATCTGATTTTTATGCCTTATGGGTTTTGATGATCAATAGAATGAATCGAATCGTTAGGAATCTCGAATTAGGATACTTGAATATGCCCTAATGTTATAATCCGACGTAAAACCGTAATTGGGACTGTTATGAACAATTAATTTATGTATAATGAATATAGGATGATTAGAAAACAAGTTTGGTGATTAATTGGATGTAATATTGCAGTAAATAATCCTGCTTTATGATGGCATAAGGTTTGGTGATGATTGAATGTGATGAGAATTCGTAACAGTGGAGAAAACTGAGTTTTTAGTAAAAAACTAACAGTATGGGTCGACACAAACCCTTATGCATCGATACAAGTTATGGAAATTTGGAAAAACAGAGAGTTGGAAAAGCCATGCATCGACTCATAGAGTCATGCATCGATTCATAAGAAGAAAAACAAGGGCATGTATCGATGCAAAAGGATTATGGATCAATGCAAGAGAGTTATGCATCGACACATAATGCGTATGTGTCGACACATACTGAACAAATTTTAAAAATGTAGAAAATTTAATGTTATGCATCGATGCATAACTATTTGAGGTCGATGCAAGCTTATTATGAATCGATGCATAGCCTTATGCATCAATGCATACTATGTTGGAATGGACAAAATGTTTCTGAAAACGATTTTTATCATAACTTTTTAGCCGTAACTCCGATTTAGGCATAGTTGGTATCGTTGGAAAGCTTAGGAGGAGTACTATCTAATAATAATATTTTCAAAACCAGTAATTGAGACTTGGAGGAAATTAATATGGTTTCCGTAGTGCGAATACATTGTAAATTCGTGGTTATCCGTTGCGTGGAAAAACTGTATGTTAATTCTATGTATTGAGAATGATGTTATGTTCATGATTTCACTGCGGGCATGTGTTATTGTTGCTGTATTTGATCATGGATGGAATAATGTTGTATGTTCATACTATGTATTTGAATTGTTGCATGCTTCTGATGTGCATGCATAAGCATTGTTTATGGTTCATTCCCATTGTGCGGAATTGAGCTTGCAGGGCCAATAAACTTACCTAATGGAGAGAGGTAGTGAGGCTAGATTCTTGACCCGGTGATGTATGGTCGAATTATTGGATTGACGTTGTTTTCCGAACTGTAAGCGGAACAGGGTGTGAACTTGGTTCACGATTGGTACCACATGCATTGAGTCTGCATTGCATATGTATTTGGAATATGTTAGGATGATTTCCAGTGTTCCAATTGCATCTATTTGCTACTATATGTATAAATGAATGTGTGAATTGTGTTTGTGAAATCGTATGCTAATGCTATTAATGAGGGTGAATAATGAATTGGTTGTTTTATTGTTTTGAGAAATGCATAATGCATCTTAATTTTGATGAAATATCATCCTTACTTTAATGATTTCAGATTCGAAGTGATTAGCTGCTTTGGAATTGGTGAGGACAGCTTCTAGAGTTGTGCTACTTAGTTAATCCGCGTGTCAGTGTCATGCTCTGATAGTTGTAACACTGGGGAACGATTGATTGAGATTTTTCCTTTTATGGATTCAAAACTGGCTGTTTTGGTTATGTTTTTGGTTTATGTTTTGGAACGATTATTGATTGAAGTGTTCCGGATCTTTTTGTTATATTCCGCTGTTTAAAACATAATCCGTGTTTTCATTTTAATTACTAAGTTCTTCAGTTTTGGCATGTGCACTGTTTTTAGTTATTTGAATTATTTAAATTGTGACGCCTCTTGTTATGTGATTAAAACTCTGATAAATTATCTAAATTGCGGGTAAATTAGAAGGGGTGTTATAATACGTAACACTCGATTTGGGGATAAACGTCTGAATTGTTTAATTTGATTTGGTTTTTGATGTTGATTCCGATTTGAGCATTTTGGACTCTGAAATATTTTGTTGATGTTGTTTTGTTGAGAATTCAAATATTTCTGCTATTTCAATGAATTTTTTATTTAAAAACTATATTGTGTTATCCTCGTATGTGTTATGTATCACATTGAATGAGCTTGAGGTTTTTAAAGTATGTGACATCCTAATTTATGTTGTTTGAAATTTTAAATTTACTCTGATATTTATATAAATATGCCATGGGGAAGTCATGGTGTTACACGTAGCGGTATGTTACCTCGTCGAAGTTGGAGGTCTTCTCACCCTCAGCAAATCGTCGTGTGTATAATCCTTACCTAACAATGTTAGGATGATGTGGATTTCTTGGCAGCAGCCTGTATCCCCAGTTGAAGTCATGTTATATGCCTAATATCCCCAATAGAAGTGTTTACATAGTCCTCAAAAATTCTGTTGTCAAGGGTTCTTCGACTACCGCCTCAGTGGCGTCTTTGCTCAAACAGCCTATCATGCTCTTCCCAAGAGAAGTTTTGTAATTTATTTTTTGCAAGTATTCTCAGAATGTGGCCCGTGGTTTGTGGTTTTTCATTTTATTATTTATCAGCAAATATTCATCATCAAATTGCATCTTTAAATGTGTAATGGTTTCGTTAATATCGGGACATTAAGATCGAACCTCTATAATTTACGACATCTTTATTTTATCCTTTAACTCTCAATTTTCAGTCATTTATTTTAGCTGCAATTCTAGTTTCATATATCACAACTGTTTTTACTCTATTTATTTTTCAAAAACTTTTTAAACTTAATTGTTGTAACATATTTTGTTCTGAAAGTGAATGCGCGCTCACATATTCATACACAAAAAAGATTTTACAAACATTTTAAACCCATATTAAAAACCATTTCTATCCATTTTTAAATCGATTAGGAAGCGTCCTAACCAATTAGAAAAGTGTAAACTCCTTCTCTATCTTATTAGAACTTGTATATAATCAATCATGGAACGAACTCGCCACCTAACCGATTAAAAATATTCTAAATCGATTAGGCTTCGAATATGGCTAGTTTCTTTTCTAATTAGCTAGGTCTAATTGATTAGCGCCACATTGCCAATCAGTTAGAGAGCAGACTCTATCCAAGATTCTTTTCTTTTTGGTCAAAAAATTTCTCTTATATAGAGGATATTGTGTGTTCGCTTCAAAAACTGAAAATATGATTTTAAACTCTTCTATCTTACTCAATTGTAAATCAAGAGTTTTATTCTCTTGTAACATTGTAATTGATATAATAATTACAAGCTCAAATTCATAATCAAGCTCGTAAGATGAACACACTCTGAGAACTCAAACATTCACCACTAAATCAACCTCTTGTGATTTGCTGGTCTATATTAATTGATGTTTTAAGGCTTAGTTTTACACTTTCAATTAATAACATGTTTGGATTGGCTTTTGAAACACCTAGAATTAATTCTAGACACGTAAATTGATTTTGGGAGATTTTAAGCTGTTTAGTTTATTAAAAGCAAAATTGATTTTGTCTTTAGAATTAATTCTATTTAAAGTTAGAATTTATAACTTTTGTCTTCAAAATTGATTATAAATAATTTTTATATTGAAATTTATTGTTAAACTCACTTTTATATAAACGTATTCAAACATAAATTAATTATACCAAACTCAATTATGTTGTCCTTGAGGCACTCTTTAAATACTTAAAATAGTAACATTTGTTAAGAATAAGTGTAATCAATACATTAAAAATTAAAATAATTAATTTTATAAAAAATATTTTCCTTATTTGATACTCCTTCTGTCTCAAAATAAATGTCTTTTTAGTCATAAAAATTTGTCTTAAAATAATAGTCATTTTACTTTTTCAATGCAACTTTTATCAACTTTATTCTTTAAGGATAATTTTATAAAAATACTACCTTTATTGACTCAATCATTATTTTTCTTAATCTATATGTAACAATTTTAAATGACTTTTATTTTAAGACAAAGGAAGCATTTTTAAACTGCGCCCTTATCCCCTAAGGACGCTTGTTAGGATGATTCTTTAAAAATGGCCGTACTTAAACTTATCTTGAAATTCAAAGAATTGAAAAGACGTGACATAAGCATGTAAGAAATACTCAATGATGTTCTCATATCCCAATCCCATTGCAACATCCTCTCTTTCTTTCATTTCCTGTCCATTGATTTCAGGAAAAGAGACCACAACAACAATAATTAAATTTATTTTTGGTTTTATTAAATATTTGATGTATTTAAACTACATAAAGATTAAATATATAAATGATTTAATGAATTATTAATTTAAGGAAAAGAGACCACAACAACAATAATTAAAAATTTCTTTTTTAAATTCATTAAATATTTGATGTATCTAAACTATATAAAAATTGAATATATAAATGATTTAATGAATTTAAAAAGTGAATTTTTACTTATAATAGTGATCAAAAAGAGTAATAATTATTTTTAAGAAAAATAAAACATTACAAGTTGTGTGTCCTGTCCTAATCAGACTAATTTATTTTTTAGCTATTAAAGTAATGATGCAATAATTTTAGGGAATTTCTTTTCCCACTTAGTGAGGTTCTTTTTCACCTCTCGTGAAAAATTAAAAATATCTTTCAATTTCATAAATTAATTTACGAATTCTCCAAATAGGGTGAATTCGTAAGTTAACTTACAAAATAATTCACAATTTTTAAAAAATAAGTCTTGCGAAGTCACCTTATTTTTTGAAAATAGGGTGAATTCGTAAGTTAACTTGCAAATTCACCTTATTGGATGAATTAGTAAGTTAACTTACGAATTTTTGGCTGGGCTAATGCACAACAATGCAACAACAATTATAAAAATGCCAATAATGTCCCTAAATAGTCAAAAACAAACACAATGAAGGAAATCGATTAAAATAATATAAAAAAATAAACTAACACCGAAATTAATCTAATGGCTTCAAAACATAATTTTGAGAACTTTTTTCGACGTTATGAAATCAGTAAATAAATCATAAAAAATAGACAAAAGAGGAATTTGACTATTTGAAATCAAATGATCAGAGAATTTTTTGGCTTCAAATTCTCGGAACACTTAAATCGAAAGGGACCTAGGGCCTAGATGCGAGAACACTAAACCTATGACTTTAAAATTAGTTAATAATATATCAAGAATCCCCGACAAAAGATGTGACCATGCAACATACAAAGAGACATTCCGTAAGTTAACTTAAGAAGTCATCTAAGAAGATGAATTCGTAAGTTAACTTGCGAATTAAGGTTATTTTTTCAAATGTCAACGTTTAAAATAATAAAACTTATAAAATAAGGTGAATTCGTAAGTTAACTTGTGAATTCATCTAAAAAGGTCAATTCGCAAGTTAACTTGCGAATTTACATTGTTGGGTGAATTCGCAAATTAACTTGGGTGAAAAATATTTTTTATAGGGGTGTGGAAGAAACTCATTAGGTGGGTGAAAAATTACCTAATTTAATAGAAGTGGTATAAGTAATCCATAGTGGGAGAGATTTTGGTTGTTACTTCTCCAATTACTAGTACATGTTTTGTGTAAAGCTTCTGCGACTCTATGCATACTGCTTTTACTACTACCTAACGAAACAAAAAACAGTCTGCACACACAGGATGCTTTAGAGGTAACTTTTTGATATTAATGCATTTCTCTCACTGTGTCTCTCTGAACACTATTTGCAAGCAATTACACGCATGCATTCTTTAACATGCAAAAGTGTCTGTTGAATTAAAGTAAATGATTGAACGAAATTTCCCACACGCTACATCTCTTAATATTAAATTAAAGTAAATGATTGAATGAAATTTCCCACTATGGTAATGCTACCACTACTATTGTATCATGCTTACTTTTGCTTCACCAAAACTTGGCCTTATGGGTTGTAACTAAAATGTAAATGTAATGGTGTGCCTTAAAGATGGGTTTCATGGGGATTTGGGCCTTTGTTAATAGGACCTGCAAAACTGCAGCGTGAAGAAAAAGAATCTGACAAGAAGCAATACAAAATCTAGTTGTGTGTGATGCATGGATACGGCCCAGCAGAGATCTCAACGAAGTTAATTATTGATTCAATTCATGCTAAAAAAATTTGGTCATTGGTCATCTTAGGCGAAGTACAATGGGGTGTTGACAATTCATGCTAAAAATCTTTGGTCATTTTAGACTATATATAATGGGATGTTGGGAAAAAATTTAATAGTTGAATGTTTATAATGAGAGTGTAGAATAGAGTGTTGAAAGTGAGATAAATTAATTAGTGTTGAAAACATTTGAATGAGAAGAGAGTCGGACCCATAAAATACTTTGTAAAATTTTATTGGTTGTTTTGAATGTTTAAATTTTTAAAAGTTGAATTTTATTAAACAAATCATTGAAGTGAGTAAAAGTTGAATGTGTTTTGAATTATTAGGTGGAAGAAAGAGAAGATGATATGTATTATAAAAAGTGAAAAAGGTGGGTGTTGAATAATAAAATCATTGTAAATAGCCTTATGGATTTCCACTTTTGCTCATCATGCTTCACTCAATATTGTACAATTCTCCCTTCGTCCCAAATTATAAGTCATTTTAGAATCTCAATATATAATTTATGATTTTTTTATCTAATATACTTTCTAATATTTATTTCTCTTTCTTCTTTCATTCTTTTGATTACGTTTTTCAATATAATTATTAAAGGACAAATTTGTAAACCCATACACTATTTCACTTTTTCATAAAGTAATAATTAAATTTCTTAATTCTCGTGAAATGACCAAAACATCATATAATTTGGGACGGATGGAGTAACTTAGTAGCAAACTTTCTTTTATAAAATAAGTAAATTTTGCTTATAATGCCTTTTGGGCTTAAGATTGCAACCACGTTAATAATTTTGTGATTTTAACTGTTATGATCCTGATTACAATGGATTGGTAAGTATTGTTTGTTTAATATGTGCTAATAAATGAGAGAAATCTCATCACTCGCATCGATTCATCATGATATCAAGATCACTTAAGATAAAGGTATTCTATCATGAACATATCACTAACATAAGAGTGAAGAGTATCACAGAACAATATATAACATGAACGCATAAGTGAGAAATTCTCCCTACACATGTTTGTGTTATCGGATCACCAACCATTTATGTACACGCTTTAGATATTCAATTATGAGTGTGAGAGGTGAGTTAAGAGTCTCACATCGAACAATATATAACATGAACATGTGTTTATAAGTGGAGACAATTATCATCTTATAGGTCAGTTTTGTATGATTGAGTTAACCCCGACTATACACCTGTTTATAACACCTGATGATGGTGAGATTGTAATCATGTTAATAAATTTGTGAAGTGTTATGTTACTAATTATAGTCAATGGATGAGAATTAATCACAACATATCCTCTTGAATATTCAAAGACTCAATAAGGCTACTTTCCACGAGGATATCAGAAATGAGTCTTCTCATATAAATAGACCTTTTAGGCTTTGATTTATTAGTTTGAGTCTCCAGGATGTTGTTCTTCAAGTTGTGAAACAACACTGTAATATGGTGGGAGAACTGACTTAGTTGTTTTGCGTTTTATCGCGAATGTTGCGGCAAGCAAGAGTCGTCACCGACTTTTCTTTTATCCAATAAGGAAAGGTGAAAATAACAAGAAAGACTTTTGATAGATTTTGAGTTTGGGGGATAAGTTATGAAAAGGGAAGGTGTTAGCTCCCTTTTCATCCGTAGTTATCTACGGGCTCTTAATTGCTTAGCTCACCTTTTGAAAACTTGGTTTGTGTGTGTGCGTGTGATTTGTTTGAAAATATTTTGATTTGACTTTGTAAAATGATCCTTGTATCAGTCCTCGAGAATGTGTACAAAGTGTTTTAAAAATATTTGTTTGAAAATGTGAGGTGTGAAAAGTATTTGTTTTGAGCAAGCAATTAAGAGTGATTTACCCACTCAAAGGTCGTTCTTGTTATTTTCCTTCTCCTTTAGGATAGTGTTATCCGTACTATGAGTTGGTAGGTATCCCCATCTATTGGATGTGAAGGGACAGGCATAGGGTCATTGAATGATCATTGAAGGCAACATTGTAAGGATACCTTAGCATATCAAAGGGATGAACATCATTCATTCGTAGGCAACAACCGAGGGACAAAATCATATATTCGTAGGCAAGATCGAGGGTCATCGAGGGACTATGATCTTTATATCGAAGGGACTATCATGATGTTATTCGTAAGCGTCTTTGTTAATGGTATCCTACGTTCGAGGGACATGACCATTGTGTTAGGCAACGAGAGAGGATAACCTAAGGGTGCAAGTGTGCAAAGTGATTCAATTCAGATATTTATCTCTTGAAGATAGGGTTATTCTATGGTTGATTTTAGATCTTGCCATACAATCCTATTATTATACATCTAAGCAGTTAATATTCGTACGAAAAAGTAAAGTGCAAAATTTAAACCTAAGTTATTACATGGCTTCAGGGCAGATATATAATAAGGTGTGGAAAGTAAAAGTGCAGAAATTTAAACCTAGACAAGTACATCCTATGCTATTACAAAAATAACCATGCGACCTATACATCGATTTCTAGTATTTCAATAAAAGAAAAATAGAAAATAATCATGAAAAATAAACAAATACATGTCAAAATAACATAATGTCCTAAGTATTAAAGAAAAATATTTTTTGTATTATTGAAATTGATTTTAAATAGGAAAACAAAATTCTAAGTTAATTATCAATTAATTATGAAAATAATTTTAAATTATATAAAATAAAAATATTTTTTGTGTTAAAAATTAAATAAACATTTTATTAACCTAAAACTAAAAAGAAAATAATCTTAAGGGTTTTTTGAAGTAGTTAAAATAATTTATGAAAAGAAATTAAAATAGAAAAGAAATTGAAAGGAAATTGAAAAAAATGAAGAAAACAAGTGATTAAAAAATAGGATTGGTCCTCTAAGGTGTTGAACTCGTGACCCTAAGGTCACTGGTCCAAAAGTTGTCCACTAGGCCTCTTTCTTGTGGTGTTGATACGCTGCCTCTAAAATAATATATGTGAAATCCTGCAAAAATCCAAAAATTATGAAAAAATTGGGAAAAGGCAGGTTCAAACCAGTGACCTGAATGGGGTAAGGAATAGCGCACGCATGTTGAACCATTGGGGTGGTGATACATCCAATAATATATACACATGCATAAATATATAAGCAAAATCAATTCCAGAAAATTAAACTAAAATCAAAATGCGCGTGTATGGGGTCCTCCAATTTGAATGAGCCAGTCACGTGGAAACACGCTAGCCCTTGGCCGGTCAAAGTAAATCAGAGACGCCGAAGTCAACTCCGGTCGTCTTCTCCGATCACTCAAAATACCAGACCTGCAAAATAGCAAACATCAAAGCAAAAGATCAAGCCTACCTCCCTAAATCGACCCCTGCGAGTTTGATGGTGGCCTTAGTTTTGTTTGAAACTGCATGTACATGGAGATATGAAGGATCACAACCTTCATGTCCTAGCAACGGAAAAACATGATTCATGCATCAAACCTCATGAGTGATGGTTCTAAACAATCAGAAACATCAATATGAACATGTACATGTGCATCGAATTCATTTAAATTGCAAAAATTAAAGGTTTGAATTTCAAAATGTTTACCCAACCGGTGCAACTTGAGAGAGAGAGTTCTGGGTGTCGAATGGCTTTGCAAAGGACTTGGATCGACTCCTAGAAACCTCAGGAGTATGATTTGATGCTTGGTTTTGCTTGAGGAAAGCTGCAACTAGGGTTTTCGATTTTCCCTAGTTCTTTGAAATTTTGAGAATTTCTCTTAGGGTTTGGAGGGCAGCCATTTGTGTCCTTGGCACATGGTCATGATCTTGTACTTATAAGGAGTAAATTAGGTTAAGAATTTGTGAGGAAAATATATTTCATTGATTGAAAAATATTTGATTTCCAATCTTTGAAAGATAACTTCCAATCATGCCAATCTCATGCCAATCATCTCCATGCATTTTTGCCAGCTATTTTGGACTTGTTTGGACATCAAGGAACTCAGATCTCAATCTCACACTCTTCATACATCATCTTTGTATTTTATTTTAATTTATTTTAAATTTAAATGAATAATGTTTTGGAACGCCCGAACGCCTGTCGGGCCGGTCACTTCCTCATGGCTGATAACGAGCCACTGAGGATTGGTAGCGTCCCGGGGGCTTCATCTGCCTGTCCTATGCGCCACCTGGCATCCTCTGCCCAACACTTGTCGAGAAGATCTGATCAGTTTATCTCGCTAAGGAATATGCCCGTTACGACCCTCTTTGGATGGTATAACGGCTAGTTCTGAGCATCAATTCCTGTTACGACCCTCAGATAGCTATATCCACAGATTCACATATCTAGGCCCAATCCTAGTAACCAATGAGAACTCTCCTTAGGTCATTATATAAACCCTCATATCTTTGAGGGAAAGGTATCACATTCTTACTCTAAAAACCCTAATATTCACTATTCTAACCTTAAACATTTGCTTACTTTAGCATCAGAGTGCCTTGCAGGTACACCACCCCTCCTTATCAAACATTGCTCGAAGGACCAATGTTCGCTCCAGCCGTCTGCAATCTTTATCACCAGTCCACATCAAATAAAATCAAAAATAAATAAAATAAATGGTAAGATAGCACATGGATGGTCCTAGATGTCTTTGACAATGTTAGAAACATGTTTCAAGCTTTAAAACATAGACCCATTTGACAAAATTTCAAGATTGCTCAATATTTTCTTCATGCACTTTCTCAAAATTTCCAAATTTGAACCAATCATATCTTGCTCAATTATAAACATTTGGAGATGATATTTGACTATTTATAAAGCTTAAGATGTTCTCTAAAACCTCTCTTTGGTTTCATCTCAATTGAAGCTTTCATATTCATGTACACTTCTTTGAGAAAATATGACTTTTTGTTGACTTTTGAAAGGACCTATAATGTCTTGGCCCATATCTCTCAAATGAAGTATGTTTTGGGAAACACCTATAGGATATAAAGTTGTAGAGAATTGTATTTCCTTCAAAATGAGCTTTGGTTGAGGAATTTCTTATGAAGCATGTGAAAGTTATGCTTGGTCAAAGTTCAGTTGACTTCTCCTTAAGAAAACCCTAATTTAGCAACTTTTGACGTTTGATGAATCTTGAGTTTTCTTGATGAATCATGATCAATCCATGATCAAATGATGAATGCAACTTCAAAATCTTGATTTTGACCAAAAATGATGAAGTTTGACTATATGTTGACCACCATTGACGTTTTTGTCCATTACAACTGATTTTCAATCATCTAAGCAATTGACTGAGAAAACTTTTATTGTGAGGCTTGAAACTTGACATGGAGGTGTTTTGAGACATATGAGGAAGCATGAAGTTTACTTGAGGTTTTGGAAGCTCAATTTCCTTTGAGAGAAACAAAACCCTAGTTGTGGGTTGATTGCTTAGGAGGAGAATTTGTGTGGTCAATCCTTGAGTAGTCTTGAGTATGAGGATGTATCTTGTCTTCAAAGATGGGAGGGAAAATTTTGGGACACAACAAGGAAGTTAATTTTTTTCTCTATAGAGATATCTGACAACATATGCTTCTGATTGATGCTACCCAGAAAGATTATTGGGATGCAATTTTTCAGAATCTCTCTTGAAGATATTCGTCGTTACTTTAGAGTTCTTAACAGACTTAGTGGACATATTGGTGTACTTTTCTACAAATCCATCATAACTGAAGAGAGTAGCAATATCCTTTTCTATGACGCAAATCTTTTTTCCGCCAACTCCGTGGACATGTTGGTATACTTTTCTCCAGATCCATCATGACTGGAGAGAGTAGAAATATCCTCTTCTGAAGAGTAGCAAAAGTGTATTGATTATGATGATATTATTAGTCCAATGGTTAGACGCACTTCTATTCGGACAATATTGGCTATAATATCCAACAATAATATGCATTTAGAGCTGATGGATATGAAAGTAACTTCCTTCATGGTAATATAGAGGAGAAAATCTACATGGAGCAGCCAAAGGATTTCAGTGATACTGGATAGGAAAAAATTATTTGTAAATTAAAGAGATCTTTATATGGTTTGAAGCAGTCTCCAAGGAAATGGTACAAGCGCTTTGATTCATACATCCTCTAGAATTGCTATAGAAGGTGTGATTATGATTGTTGTGTTTATGTGAGGAGCCCTAATGATAATTCTTTTATTTTTCTTTTATTTTATTTTGGTTATATGTTGATTGGTGAAAACCATTTGCATGATGTAAATAAGTTGAAGACCAAGTTCGGTAAGGAGTTTGGTATGAAGGATATGGGTGCTACAAAGAAGATTCTCAAGATGGAAATTTATAGGGACAAATGACCTAATAAATTATGGTTGTCTCAAAAAGTCACGTTGAAGGTGTTTTGTGAAGATTTGACACGAGCAAAAAAAAGTCTGTAAGTACTCCATTGGCTAATCATTTTAAGTTCTCTTTGGAACAATGTCTAAAGAGAAACTCAGAGATTGCAACTATGTCTATAGTTTCTTATGCCAATGTAGTTAGTTGTTTGATGTATGGTATGGTTTACACTATACCAGATTTGACACAAGTAGTTAGTCAAGTGTGGAAGTTCATGTCCAAGCCAGGGAAGCAACATTGGAAAGCAATCAAGTAGATCCTAAGGTACTTGAATGGTAAAATGGATCATTTTCTCATGTTCAGCATAAAGCAGGGTGTTTCATCAGTTGTAGGATATATGGAATTTGACTATGTAGGGGTCTAGATGATATGAGGTCGACAATAGGGTATGTCTTTACTCTTGAAGAGTAGGGGCTATATGTTGGAAATCACTCGTTCAACCTATTGTGGCTAGGTATAATTGAGGCAGAATACATGGCAGTAGCTGAAACTGTCAAGAAAACATTATGATTTACATGAATAGTGAAAGAGTTGAGAGTTGAGTAAGGTGGAGTTCAGTTTCTTTGTGATAGTCAGAGTGCTACCTATTTGGTAAACAATCAGGTATATCATACTAGGACCAATCATATTGATTTGAGGTTTCATAAGATTAGAGAGTTGGTGGCGTCCAAAAAGATATGGAGTACTTTAAAAGATTCACAATTCAGAGAATGCAGTTGATATGTTGACCAAGTCAGTCACTAGTGACAAGTTCAAACATTTTTTGGACTTATTACATGTTTCAGTAGGAACTACACACCCCTTGTTGCTAGGACATGATATTATGCAGTTGATCTTTATATGGTTTGATATTTCCCAAGGCGGAGATTGTTAAGTTTGACTCCTAGGTAATGTCAAGTGGGTAAAGGCTGGAGCTGCAGAGTAGCGATGTGTCTTGCCGTTGCATTTTCCCCAAGAATTTGTTAGGGTGCGGGGGGCGAAACACCCTGCGATACCATTTAAGGGTATTATGTAATCTAGATAATTAATATCCCTATAGATACTTGTAACACTGAACCCCTAGTGTAATTCAGAACAAATCAATAAGACGAAATTATAGTTACTCTATAGTCACAGACGTATACAATTTGGCCAAATTGCATGAAAAAAGTTTTTATGTGTCTCTCTCTACTCTGAAATGTATTCCGTTGGTAAGGAGTTAACTCACACATCGAGAGAGTGTGGGTCTAACACACATTGTCGATGCGAAAGACATTATTAATAAATAATTTATAAATACCTCTATAAACATTTTTAAAACCTTGAGGCCTGCCTTGATTATGCCGAATCCAATAGTCTAAATCACCTAAACTTTTTGTAACTAAAAGTAAAAAAATATGCTCCATCAATAAATATCTTTGTCTTTTATAAGACCACGTAAGAGAGAATGTATCGAATGAAAACAAACTATCTTCGAAAAATAACATTTCATTTTTTATTAATGTTTTACACCAACAACAATCAATAGAAAAACATTTACAAACTGTAATCTTAAAATTTATATTGAATGTTATTAGTAAATATTTAAAAGTTTAAATGTAGTACATTCATAATGTAAACCAACATTACACATACAATTAATAAAAAAATTATATTTGTTATGTCATATTAATTTTTTAAAATTAAAATAATATTTTAATTAAATATATGTTTTTCATTAGTTGACAGTATAAAAACATTTTATATTTTTTATGCATATTCCTTTTCTCATTTTAAAATGAGTGTCATTAAAATAGATTATTAATATTTTGCTTAAAAATGCAGTGTTTATGATTCATTAATAACACTAAACTAAATTAATTTTTAACAATCACTTTAATAAAAAAAAGGTAATAGTTAAAGTGAGTCAGTTTAAAATTAATTTGTATTTATAAATTAATTAAAAAAATGTAATGATGACTCAAGTTCCTTGATTTACAATTATGCATAATCTTTGTTTCAACTTAAAAAAAATGAATTTTTTATCTGTATTTTTGAAAATAGATTTTTCAAAATATTAGAAGTGTTTTTATATTTATTTTTTCTAAATCGAAACACTAATTTTGACATCTTATATCATAAACGTACATTATTGAAGTCAACACATAGTCAAAATCACAATTTAAAAAAAAAATTGTATTTCGAAAATAAATTTTATGAAAACCTATTTGAAATAACTTTAAAATTAAGTGATTTTTTAAAATTTTGATATCCAAAAAAAATTTCAATTAAAAGATGAAATATATAAAATAATATTTTAAGAGTAACTATTCAAACAAAATTTTTGATTGAATTTTTTATAAAAAATTTATTTATAATTTTTTTTACACAAAATTTTATAACACTATAAAAATCATTTTTTAAAATAGACAAAACAAAATTTTTTAACCCTATATTTCTCTCTATTTAGAAGAGAAGAGAATGTTAGTGGCGTGTCCTTCCATTTCGTTTTAGTTGTTCATTTTTGAGCCTCTGACCGTCTTTGTAATACAAAAAACTAAAACAATTTTTTTTTTGTTTTATGATATAAAAATAATTTTTATTTTTTATTAACAAGAAAAAATTATTTTTGTATTTTAAGAAAAACATAGAATTTTTTGTTTCTATTTTTTGAATTTCCAAATAAAAACTACTTTAAAAATTACACAATATTTTTACATGCAAATATTATATTTTTAGAATTTCTAAATTAATTTTCAAAAAATATTAATAATTTTTTAACTATAAAATATTTTGAATAATATTTTTAAAATTTAAATTTAAATTAATTAAATTGATTTTTGTTGTAAATTAATTTAATTAAATTATTTATAATTCAATTTTTGGATATGGTTCAACTAACCATATTTTTGTTGAGAATTTGGGAAGAGTAAGAAATGTTAATGAGATAAACCTTTAAGATTTAAAGGAGTGTGACATGTAGGGTGGTAAAATTTACTCGACTCTCCAAATATGCCTATTTTGTTTGTAATTTTTTTTTAGTGCGGATTAAAATTTTATATTTGCATCCTCTAATATATTTATTCTACTCTACTGTTTTCTAAGGGCTTTTGTGAGTGTAGATATGAACATGATTTTTTATTTTACTTTTATGTTAAAAGATGTCGTATTTGCTATGCCTCGTCCACAATTTTTTCGCAGAAAGGACTAAGGTTTTAGGTCCTCCCTTCATCACCTTCATTTTTTGTAATGGGGTGGGTTAAGGTTTTAGTTCCATGCCCTTATTATGTCCACCTCACTTAACTTTACTCTTCGTAAGCTTTTGCGTAGCAAACGTGCTTGTTTGTCATCCCGGTGACATCATATATTTCTCCAAAATTTTAAAGTAATGGATATATGAGTCATTTCTTTATATATATATATATAATCAAAGCGAGACTTAATCACTCATAATTAAATTTCAATAATCCCTCCTCCAAAGAGTCATCCAGATCATTTCTGATATCAATTAAAAAATATACATATTAAATCAAGAACAATACAAAAGTGAGATGATGTAGAAATTAATACGCACATTTGCATCCTAACAATTTCTGCATTGTATTTTTATTAATCATATTTTTGTATGAAAAAATATTTAGACCATTTTAATCAAATTATTAGAATTAAAGTTTAATTAATTCATTTAAAAAAAAAACGAATTAGTATAAGGTGATGAGTAACATTTATATAAGGTTTTTTAAAACTTTATCGGTAAACAAAGGTGAAACGTGGATGTTTTTTCATTACAAGCTAGCTAGCAACATTACAAAATACAGTCATAGAGTGCAGCCCCCTATTAAACATTATATTGATGTGACCATCATTAAATAAGAAATACAGAAAATTAACTCCAAAAAAAAGGACAACTAGCAAGGCATTAATGACTTGTGAGTGTAGTATAGTTTTCTCTTGTCTTGCATATGTGGAAGGAAAGAGATGAAGAATACTAAGGAGGACACGTAAACATATGAAGGAAATGATGATGCCCTCTCAACAAAATTAAACTTGTCATGTTTTCTTCATTTATCATAACTAATCAATATTGTGTTTAAGTTGTTTATGGTCCCCCAACTGAATCAAAATGATCACTCACTGTTACTAATCTATCGTCTTCTCGTTATCATGCACAACCAACCGGGTTATCATTAAATCCACGTAGCATAATTGTATCCATCTTCTTCCCCACATCAAATTGTTATAAAATATTGGATCCGGCAAGTAGCTAATTTATAGCTTCAAGCCTTTCTTCTTTTTTCTCAATTTCATTCACTTGAGTTAATTTTATTTCAACACTTTCAGATTACTAAGAGAGCATGCATCTTTTTATTAAGATTCTAACACTATATCGTCACTCGTGAGGATTATAACTCATTTGTAAATTTAACAAAAATTACAACTTATATATAGTTGATTTTTAAGTGAACAAGTGTTAAAGTCTCACATCGACTAAGAATAGAAGAAATATTGAATTTATAAGATAAGTGACATATTATATTAAAATTTTAGTGTTAAGTTCCGTTATAACCATACATTTAGTCCATTGACACTTACATGGCTCTCTAACTTCTCTAACATTAAATAAGTTCCAAATATATGAAAGTGTAAGAATATTAACCAATAACAAAAGAGAAATAAAAACATTTATCGCAACAAACAAATATAATATGGTAAATTCTTGGCTATCCATTGAAAATTTGAGGATAAATTTACTCCTAATGACTTATATCAATAAAATTTTGTGACATAAACTATATTTTAAAAAATATATTTATGTAGTTCGATTAAATATGTTCATATCTACATCCACATACTAGTTGTAGCTTTGTAATATTTTTTTAATGAGATTATTTGAATGAATTAATGTTTCACTGTTAGATGTAATTATTTGCCAAAACAAATGTCACATAAACTATCAAAATGCAATTAAACTTCCACCCTGCTCAATACCCAATTTCCTAACTAATCATATAACTCATAAGGTCTTTTTGGCAGTCTCAACTGCTGTCATGTATTCTGCTTTTGTTGTAAACATGATCATTATGAACTGAATTGACGATTCCCTACAAATAGATCCATTTCCAAGAGTGAATGCATGGATACCTTATTAGAGTTCTATCATCCATATCAATTGTGAGGTCAAAATAAACATATACAATAATTGAATGATCACTTTGTCCACAACTAAACATGATACCATGACCTCTTTTACCTTTTAAATATATAAAAATTCATTTGACTATTTCCTAACGAGGCTTATTCGATTTGAAAATGAACTTGCAAACTTCACTTACGACTTTGTTTCAAATTTGGTCTAGTGCAAATCATATCATCGCTAAACAACCAAAATGAGTGGTATACCAAACTTTTGACATATACTTAGCTCATGCATAAGTGTTTAGTCTGTGATCCAATGCGATCTTAAAGTGATACACAAATGATGTATTCACAACCTTTAAATTATTCTTGCCAAATTTTTCTAAGAAATTTTTAACATATCTTTATGAGTTTCCATCTCGAGAGTCTTCTTAGCAGCTCCTATGTCATTCATGTCAAACTTCTTTCCCGAGAATATTTTCAGTTCATTTACATCATGTAATTGATTTGCAACGATAATATATCGTGCACATAAACTAATCAAAATATAAAAGAACCATCATTAAGGCGCCTAAGATAAACACAACAGCCATACTCATATCCAATTTGCATCATGTATGAATCAAAGAGCTTGCAGTCCGTAACACTTTCTTCAAGTCTGCTTTAAACCATACAAAGACCTTTATCATACAAGATACATTGTCTTGTACAATATCACTAAAACCTTATGGATGCTCAATGTAAATTTATACATCTAGATTACCGTGAAAAAACACTTATTTTCTTATCCATCTTCTCTAAGTGTATGTCTCGGGTGGGTATCAAACTTAACACCATCATGATAAAAGTATGTTTGACGACCAGGAAAAAATCATCATAGTCAATTCCATTATTATATGAGTACCTTTTTTCTACAAGACGAGCCTTGGACTTTCCCCTTATTTTTATGTTACTGTTGCTTTTCTCATGTACAACTTGCCATCAGTATCTCTTTTTCACTTTGGGAGCTAAAAAGTTCTTATTTCTAGCTTTTTTCAAAGACTTCATCTTACTATACCAGTTATTTAATTATGTTTCTCCTAGATACATATAGCCTCTCAAAATATGGATGGTTATCCATACCTAGTAAGAATTGTTAGGGGAGAATATAGGAATGATAAAGTTCTAGAAGGGGATTGAATAGAATTCACCCTTACAAACGATTATAAAAAATAAATTAAATAAGACTTTCACAAAATTTGGTTGCGAAAATTGTATTGCGTATGTGTTGAATTGATCTCACAGGTTACTCAATGTTGAGACAATAGAATGAAATATGGAAATATGAATAACTTAGTCTATCAAAGAATTAATAAACACAAAATTAATTTAAACGAGGTGTCTAAATGGAGTTTTATTGATCAATTGAATCAATCTAACATTACTTAATCAATACCAGACATAAATGTTATACAAAAAATCTCTATGAACAAATAAATCCTAACAACATGTGATTTCTAATAAATTGGCAAAAAGCTAAAACAAGTAAACTATGTAGAAAATTAAAATGATATTTGAAAAAAGAAGACTGCACTAGGGTTTATAGTGATTCAACGCTTTCATCTCCATTTTGCACCTAATTCGTTAACCAATGGTGGATCATTGAAAATTCATAGTCTTCTACTATATTAACAATTTTACAATGCGTGTTTAATAAAATCAAGGAACCAGCTGCTCCAACTAAAAGCAAAATTAACATCTTTATTCCAAAACGTTCCTCTTTGTGTTGTGCACAATTCTGATACCTGAAATCCCAAAACCTTCACTCAATCTTAATCATCCTCTTCCTCATATCAAGATCTGCTCCAAGCATTTATCCTACAATGATCTTTACTAGAACCTACTAGTACCTTGTCTGAGCTCTTCACCTATTTGATGGAACAAAAACTATGAACTTCTTCCACAATAACGTTTACTAAATTCTACCAAATTCTTATATGGAGAAGAAATCCTTTCTGTTTGCTCTAGTTGGATTGTCAATTCCTAGAAAAACCACACAATATGAATCTTGATCTGCAACTCAAGAACTTCACAAACATTAAGAATAAATGCACCTTCTATATGATAGATCTCACACTCCCTAAGAATTGAGAAAAAGTCAAATCATTGTAATCTTACTAGAGGTTAAAGATGAATTCAGATGCAATTGAAAATTGTTAATTGGTGTATTTTGAAAGATAAAAGCTTTGTTTTTGAAACACTCTCAAAGTTATGATGTTATGATCATATCATTTCGTTTTTAGAAAAGTGACACAAATAAGTTATACGTGTTCTTAAGATAGAGCACTAAAAATGAGTAAAATACCAATTTGATTTGAGTCAATTGTAGTGTGTATGATTTGCACCAAAATAGAAATTGATTTGAATAATGTTTCCATAACCAAATTTCAGGGTTTAAAATAAATATCAGCCTTTTAGCTTGATTCAAATCAAACTTTTCTTTTTATTCGAGTCATAGAATCTTGTGATTTGAATCATTATGGCAATGGAAAAACCTGAATTTCACATTCATATATCAATTCGAATCATGCATATCATGGAATAGAATCACACTTCAAAATGTTATTATTTTAAGAAAAATAAAGTGTTCTATTGAATCTAAAGTTATAATGAAAGAAATCATGAATTCATGCATTTATGGACCCAAATGATTGACTAGTTTAACTTGTATCACTTTTGCAACAAATATGTACCTCCGAGTTTGATTTAATGCATGCAAAAAATGATTTAATGCAAATTAAGATTTAAATGCATTGCACTCAATTTTAAGATATGCACAAAAAATAACTTAGAGAAGAAGCAATAAAAATGATAAATATTAAGATACTAACCGAGATAAGCAGTATTATCAAAACCCTAGAGAGGTAGAGTTGTCAAGTATTCATACTCATAAGTTTAGGGTGGTGTTCTCTAGAACACACAAGAGAATAATCCTATAATCCATTTGAATCTTTAGGCTTGTGATGAATTTCTATAGCAAGCTCAAGTTCGACTTGTATTTTAGGTATTACATGAACAAAGTTCATTGGTGGTGGATTAATATCCACCTACGTGTCAGCCAGAAGTTTCCTATGGGAGAAAGGTATCACAGTATTATATGAATTATCAAGTGTGATTGCGAACCCTTTCAGCGTGCCCATCATATATATATATATATATATATATATATATATATATATATATATATATATATATATATCATCATCATCATCATCATTATCAACGCGGGACTTTGCTTAGTGGTGCCATATCAGGTTTTCTAACCACTCAAGACCTATGCAAGTACAAATGATAAACACTTATTGAAATGTACCTCCTTTTGCACTAAAGAGGATTTTAAACAAACCACACACACTTAGCACACAAAATGCGGAATCGCCCTAAACGGGTCTTTAAATAAACCAAAGGGGGTTCCTGAACATGCTCCAACTACGGAAGCCCCTTCATGCATCTCTAGTCCAACTTTTCATGGCAAAAGAAAGAGGTAAAACCCTACTTCTCATCCTCTCTTGAAAAGCGGTAAAAGAATGCGGTAAAAAATATAGAAAATACCCAACGGATAACAACCCGTAAGCAAAAGCAAGCTAGAAATACTCCGAAAAACTTCAAGTACTGCTGACAAGCAATAAAGAAATCCAATGAGTAATGCGCTGAGGCATCAAAGCATGATCAGAATATGCGTTCGTACACATCCAAAGCAAAAGAAACCTGTAAGAGACTGCAATCCAGATAATACAGAGAATGGATGCGCATATCATATGCACAATCAGAATGTGCATTCATACACATCTGAGCTAAACCAATAAACATGCAAGAAAGGTGAAAACCAAACAGTACAGACAAATGGCGTGTATATCGTATGCGATATCAGAATGTGCGTTCGTACACATATGAAACAATCCCATAACCTGCAAGAAATCATAATCCAGACAATGCAAATAAGAGAATACGCGTTCGTACGTAAGTAGGTATCAGAATGTGTGTTCGTACACATTTAACGCAAATAAACCTGCAAGAAAGGTGAAAACCAAACAAGTAGACAAAGAGTGCACACACATGTGTGCAAGATCAAGATATGTGTCATAACACATCCAAATCTCAAGAATAATGCTTAAAGTACCTCGCACATGAAATAAAGTGTCATAAATAACAAAGCAAGTGCTTTAACGGAAGCACCAAACACAAAAGTGATTATTCACATGATAATACACTAGTATAAGCGTACCAGAAGTGAAATAAAATCACAAAAATCGGCTTGGGAAAGCACTTATTCGAAATCAGAGCGAAAAAGTCAACTTCCGGAATTGATTGAACATCGCATGGTTGCTTGAAAACGCGCCAACAGATTCAAAAATATGATCGGTTTTAATTAGTTCTGAGTGGAAGCAACGTTTTTCGGACCCTAAAGGAACGGGCAGCGACACCGTTTTAGGCATGTTGCACTCGAAATTCGGTTTTGAAACCGTCAAAAACGATTTTACAATATGCCAAAACGTTGAGGATAAGTATTGCTACCTTGGACCTTTGAGAAAAAATGAGGTTCAATGCAAAAAAATGCATGAAAAGGCTTAAGGAAAGTTATATTCATGTGTCGATTTAATTTCCAATTCTCATTTGTTTTGCATTTTGAAATGAGAAAGAATTGGATATTAAATCAATATGTGAAGCATACAATTCAAAACAAATGAAATATGCAATGATATGCAAGAAAATCACAAGTTCGAATTAACAAGAATGCATGAAAACACACATTTAATCATGTATTTAAGGCATTTTTCATGAATAAAATGCTACATGAATATTAATGAAAGACAAATGTATGATATACAAATGCAAGTGAATGGTCAATTAACCTATGCCACATCTAATCATGATGCAAGGTATGACTAAGATCGAAAAAATCAAGAATTCACATGTTATAATGCAACAAGTAAAACAATCAAGAATGCATCAAACAACACATGAAAATGTGCATGAAACAAGGCCTCGACACACCTTAACATTCATGAAATCAACCCCTAACACATGAATTTGACTCAATTATGTAAGACGATATGCTCGATCTAGAAGAGGGTTAAATAGATCGGTGTTTTAAAATCTGCGCGTTTAAATAATTATTACGAAAGCCTCCTTTATTTTCAATCGTCTAAACGATCCACTATTGAGAAGATCAGATATGCGAACCGTATGGATGATATGTAAAAAAATACTTTAATCAATACAATTTGAATTCACTTTATTAATCGTCTTATCAATCACTTTGAGTATCAAATACTTCCAATGCGAATAGTAAGAAGCAAAATTAAACACAATAAGCAATTTGTAGAGAAGAAAATTTATCAAAAACCTTGTAAGCGAATTTTACAAGTGTTGCATTAACAAAGTTGTGTTGTCGATAATTGTCACGTAATAATCAAACGGATAGTTACAAATGTATTAGTTAAAGCTCGATACAACACAAATTCAATTTATGCAAGTTTGATAATTTGAATCTTACAAATTCGATCAATCAAGTAATGAAAGTAAATGTGAAAAAGAACACGAGAATTTGTTAAGGCAGTTCCGCCTTTCGTCCTCGTGTAGTGTACATCTTCCCCAACTCTAAAATTTAGAGTTGAGAAGTTTTTCATAAAATTGCAAATTATAACAAGTGAAGAAATAGTCTCTTTTTCACACAATTTAATTGATGATGACGAACCTATCTTCTTCACGATCCTTGGTTCGAGTCAAACCAAACTTCGATCACTTCGAGTACACCTCTGATTAGTGATACTTGAAATCTCTACCAATTTACTGTAGAATTTCTTTCTCTCAGCTGATATCAATCAAACAAGATCGAACCTTAACTCTTCCTTCAAGATCCTCCGGTTACCGTGACAAAATCAAGCGAACCCACATCTCCTTGATGCTTCACTCGGCTGAATCTTGCAAAGTGAAGATTAGTACCAAAACCCCCCGCACCGATCCGGATCTAGGAGGACAAAACCCTAAAGGTTTTATTCAAGATAAAGCCCACAAAACACAACCCAAATATGAAATTATTCTTCAATTTGGACGTTATCAACAATTCTCGGATCTTGAATTCAACCACTTTGATTTTATGAGAAGTTGAATTTGAAGAAGGAATGTTGAAGATGAAGTGCTCTCTATGTGTATCTTTCACCATAATCCTGTTGAAAAGCTCAAATGACAAATAATCTCTATTTATATGTGTTAGTTTCAATTAAATGAAAATGAGGCAAAGGAGAAAAAATTAATTAAAATGCACAGCAGAAGGCAGATGCGTCGACCGCTCCAGGAGGGAGGATCGGCGTGTAACATCCAGAACCTGCACGTTGAGACATCAAATATGGATGTGTCGACGACACCAGGGGGATGCGTCGACGTTGTCTTTTTGATTTTAGCTCTTAGACTTCATTTGCTTGTGCACCGACCCAAGGGTCGACATGTAACATCCAAGGGGTTTTCCTTAAACGTAGAGTGGCACTTGCGTCGATGCATCAAGACTTTTTCTGGATATTTTTTTCTTCTATCAGTCAGACTTGTAGCTCACACACGCTCTTCTAGGGATTTTGACATCATGAAAACTCGAGCATGCATTCACAAATTATTCAACCTAAGAAGAGAGTTAGAGAATACAGAGGAAGAAGGAAAAATGGAGAGAGTTACAGAATAGAGAAGTTGAAGCGGAATTGAAGAATTTATGGTGAGTTTTAAGAAGAGACTCTCCAAGTAAATGTAATAGTTAGTTTAACTTGGACATAAACTCTTGACAAATTATTAAATAATAAATATACGAGCTGACACACTAAACAGTAATATCACGCGTAGAGATTTTCTTTTGACTAGAGAAAATCCCCTAACAAATTGTCATGTATTATGACGCGCTTTTTATTAGTCCCTCGTAATATAAAATTTTGAATTTTAAAATCTCTCCCTATGCATTTGTAAAAGAAGTTCCCACATCAAAGTGATTAAATTTCATATTATAAGTATACTCCTTTAGTCATCCCGCCATATTCAATAAGATAGAATCTGTCATGATTTAAATATGTTCAAATTATATGTTTATTATCCAAGTTGTGTTAAGTTTAAATATACATAATTTTAATGTATTCAAATACACATGATATTCCATCAACTATAACATTCCCTATTACTTTTTAATTTGTCTCACAAATTAAATTTCTTTATTGAACATGGGATTACTTTGAATCTCATGCTTTGCCAAATACACACTTATTACTTGAGACAAAACTTAAAAGCAATAGGGAATGTTCCCAACGGCTAGCTAGTAGGGCTGGAATCGTTTTAAAAACCAAAAGGAAACACATGTCATGCAGATTCTATCATCATAAGAAGAGGGGTCCCAATGGAGACAAAAAGCATACCCTCCCCTAGAATCCAAATCAATGAGTTATTTCAACATGATTGAGACGTGCCTCAACTTGAAAGGTACTATACCCTCTTTTTTATTTAATTTTATTTATTACTCCTATGTGATCAAAGTTCATAAGTACGTAGTAGAAATAAAGAGGGACCAAAGTAGTGTTGATATACATAATGAGTTATTGAGAGGTTGAAGTGAAATGATAGTTCCATTCTGATAATTTCGGGATGAGATTGGAAGGAAAGACTGAGAAAATTTGAAGCTTAAGGAAGCAAAGCAATTGCACATGGTGCTTTTGAAAGAGTGTAAAATGATACATTCCTCATATGACACGAAAACAGAAAAAGTTGTTTATGGCAAGCAAAGCAAGAATGATGCAAACATATTTGATGGTGGTCACCCTGTTATATTTGCATGTGTTGTAGAGACACATATACATTCTTGAGTGTTCATCAATTAAAGGACACAGGTCCAGTTTACCACTAACTCAACCAAAACAAATGGAAATATTCATAGATACAATGAGGTTTAGAAATAAAAACAATATATGATTATGATGATCTAAAAATTTATTTTTAACATTATACATTTATGTTTTAACCGATCTTGAATATATTTATAATTACGTCTACGAAGTAATATCAATTTTGAACGAGTGAGTCTGTTATAATTTTTTTTACACTAATTTGCTTCACTATAGTTTATTTTTTATAAAAGGTGTTTACTTGAATTGTGGTTTGAAGATATTGTACGTATATAACTTATTATTGATCTTGATTCTAAATAATATATAATATTTTAGTCTATTTAATTGATTTATATCTTTTATAATGAAGCTATTTATTTATTTATTTTGAAAAATTAAAAGAATTATATAACCCGTCTTTCGTTGCCACAATGTGATTAGAAGTATAGTTTGTAGGTTTAGTTTGATTTCTTATAAAAACATTACAAAAAAATATTTTTATGTGCATGATTGGGTTCGTAGACCTACTTACAAATTTATTCCATACAAACATACTCAAATACATAATTTGATGTTTATTTAAATTAATTAATAAGCTAATAAGCTAATCTATATAACATAATTAATTGTATTATAGAATAATCAATTTAAATATATGAAACATTAATGTAAATCAATAAACATAAATTATTAAAATTATTAACAATTTAAATTAATTAAAATTATAAATTAATGTAATAATAATAATATAAAAATATTATTCATATAAAAGTAGAACTAAAATAAAGGTCTCATCTCACATAGATCATATTGTCTTGTCGGTTTGGTCTATTTAATTCTACTCCGTAGTTTGAACATTAAAAAGAAAGAGTTAGGTTATTAGTGTTACATTCTACTTTAATCCCAAACAAAGTGATAGAACAAAATGCTAAAAATGAGTAAACACTAGTGTGTGATTTAAAATGCATGTGTTTGTAGCTTTAAACGGAAAGGAATTATTTTAAGTTTGTATTGATGATGACAAGCATGTTGAAAAGATATGATCCAAAAAAAACAAAGCCAAATTAAGCAAATTTGATTGGTTAATGGAAAATGATTGGCACAATAAAAGTAGAACTGGTTTCCCAAGACAAGGCACCTAGGATTAGGGATGCAGAGGTACTGTGGTAGAGTATGATCATTAGAATAAACAGAAAGTAAATTGTTTTAATAATGAGGATCAGATCAAATCAAATCTAGTTGACCCATAATACTTTTCTTTCAATTAATTAAACATAAAAAACAAGAGAGAGTTAGTTCCTTTTGGCCATTATATGAATTTTTGTGATGCGACAAAAGTTTTAGCCTTTCAATGAGAACATTTTATCTTTATTAAAAAAGTTTTGTCTAGTTGCCAAAAGAAAAGAATAAGCGACTAATCAATCAACACTAACCTAGCTTTGAATCTTCAATGATGGAATTTTTTCCCAAACTCTCACACCCTCGAAATAGTATTTTTCAATATGTCACGGTTGAAATGAATTTTTTTAGAATGTGACAGTATTAGTTATTGTGAATAATTCATGTTAAAAGGACACTTTAATAATTATTAAGATAATCTAGTATTTGTTATTTTATTGTTATCTTTAATTGCTTAAAAATAGGATTAGGGTTTATTTTTAGTTTGTTACTATTTTATTTTATAAATAGGCACTAATATTCCATTGTTTTTAATTCAATTCAATCAATACAATTAAGTCCTTGTTTTTACTCTCTCTCTCCTTTTATTATTACTATCTTCTATCCTTGCCCTAGCAAATTGGTATCTAGAGCCTCCGGTTTAGAATAAAACAAAAAAACAAAATCGTGTCCGCTGTGTGATTTTGCGCAAGGAAGAAAGATGAATGGAAACAATAATCTAAGCACCAAACTTCCAGTCTTTGATGGCAAAAACTGGAATCGATGGATGATCCAAATGCGTGTGCTATTTGGAGCTCAAGACGATCTGGAACTTGTTACTGATGGCTACATTCCGATTCTTGAAGCGCAAAGAAGAGAAAGAGCGCAGAAATCGGAGGATGAGGGATCGGTACGCATTCATCATTGTGTGGATGCGACTGTGTTCGAGAAAATTGCAGACTCTACAACGTCAAAGGGGGCGTGGGACACACTGGTCAGGTGTTACGGTGGTGACGCATCAGTGAAGAAGGTGAAACTTCAGTCCTTGAGAAAGCAATACGAAAATCTCAACATGAAGAATAGTGAAAAAGTTTCTGAGTATATCTCAAGAGTGATTCTGATCACTAATGAGATGAAGGCTTGTGGAGAAACTCTGTCTGATCAAGTGATCATAGAAAAGGTTCTGAGATCACTTATCCCTCTAGTTGACTATATTGTGGTTGCTATTGAACATAACAAAGATTTGGAGACCATGAGAATTGAAGAGCTGCAAAGCAGTCTAGAAGCACATGAATTGCGCTTGGCTGACAGAACTTCTAAGAGGGAAGTAGAGCAGGCTCTAAAAGCTTCTTTTGTCAAGAAGGACCGAGCGAGCAGGCGTGGTGATACGAAGCTTTACGGTGAGAAAAGGTACCAGAAAGGGAAAGACAGAAGGAAGGTACAATGCTACTGCTGTAAACAATTTGGCCACTTTGCTAGAGATTGTAGGTCAAACAAAGAAAGAGGATCAGAAGAAGCAAATATGGCCAGAGGAGACTCTAATGATGAACCTGTAATATTAATGGCTTCTGACTCTGACTGCAAGTGGTCAGAAGATCCTATCCTATTGGTGGCTTTTAACTCTGACTGCAAGTGGTCAGAAGATCGGTGGTATATGGACACCGGGTGTTCAAATCATTTAACTGGGAACAAACACTGGCTGGTAGATTTTAATCCCAGAAGGAAAACAAAAATCAGATGTGCTGATGACAAATACCTCACTGTAGAAGGTATGGGAAACGTCAGAGTAAAGGTGACGAATGGAAAAAAAACATTATGATTAAAGATGTTTCGTATATTCCTGGATAAGTGTTGGTCAGCTTACTGAAAAAGGCTTCTCAGTTGTAATGAAAGACAACCTTCTGAAGTTATATGATTCCCATCAGAAGTTGATGATGAAGTCTGAACAAGGAAACAACAGAACATTCAAGGTGAATGTTAGTACAGCTGAAGCAGAATGTTTTAGTACATAAGATACTGAAGGTGACAGTAAGTTGTGGCATAGAAGGTTGGGGCATCTGAACTATAGAAGCTTAGGGCATCTAAGTTCTAAGAAGCTCGTACGTGGCATTCCAGAAATTGTGAAGCCTAATAAATCATGTGAGGTGTGCATGAAAGGCAAACAACCAAGATTGCCATTTGCATCAGAAGTTGCTCCAAGAGCAAAACATGCTCTGGGAGTAGTACACTCTGATGTGTGTGGACCATTCCCAGTACCTTCACTTGGAGGAAACAAATATTTTGTGTCCTTTGTGGATGAGTTCACAAGGATGACATAGGTAACACTCATCAAGTTTAAACATAAAGTGTTTACTGAGTTCCAGAAGTTCAAGGTGAAGGCTGAGAAGCAGAGTGGTTAGAAGTTGAAGATTCTGAGAACAGATGGTGGAGGTGAATATAACTCTGATGAGTTCCAGAAGTCCTGTAAGGAGAATGGAATAGAACATGAAGTTACTGCTTCATACACTCCTCATCACAATGGTCTTGCTGAGAGAAGAAATAGAACTTTGCTTGATATGTCTAGAAGTATGCTGAAAGAAAAGAAATTACCTCATAAGCTATGGGGTGAAGCTGTTGCCACATCAACATATATTCTGAACACGTGTCCAACAAAGAAGCTATAGGAAATTGTTCCTTTAGAGAAGTGGACTGGAGACAAACAAAGTGTTGGTCATCTGAGAGTGTTTTACAAACATGTCCCATAAACTAAAAGACAGAAGTTGGATGACAGAAGCAAGGTAATGCTGCTGGTGGGGCACCACAGTATAGGTGCATACAAACTCTATTGTCCAGAAACCAACAAAATTGAAGTCAACAAAGATGTTGTTGGGAAAGAGTTAGAATTTTGGGATTGGAACAAGTCCCAATCAACTTCTGACGCAGAGTTAACCTCTGAAGACGAGTCAGAAGCTGAAGGTTCTAGAAAAGAGTCAAAAGATGATTCAGAAGACTCTGGAGATGAAGATTCTGACTCAAACTCTGATGATGGTCTAGAATTTGGTGGTGATAATGCTTCTAGAAGGGTAAATTTTGAAGACCATAATGCTTCTGGAGACCAAGCTTCTGGAAGGGTAAATTCTGAAGACCATAATGCTTCTGGAGACCAAGGTTCTGGAAGACAAAGTTCTGGAAGACAAGATTCTTTCCAGAGGGATAATGCTTCTGTAAGGGTAAAGTTCTGGAAGACAAGATTCTATCCAGCCTCTGACGATAGAGCTACTGGACAAGGTCCAGAAGATGATTCTGTGACAGGTTCTGAAGCACAAGTTCAAAGGTCACGATGAATCAGAACCATACCTAAAAGACTTGCAGATTGTGACATGTTACAAGATACTGAAGTTGACTGAGAAGGAGAAGTTACCCATTGTGCCATGTTAGTAGATTCTAAACCAGTGGATATAGAAGAAGCACTCAAGAAGAAAGTTTGGCTTGATGCCATGATAGAAGAACTTGAAGCTATAGAACGAAACAAAACCTGGGAGTTGACAGAACTTCCAAAGAAGAAGAAAGCCATTAGTGTTAGATGGGTTTTCAAGGTGAAACTTAAATCAGATGGATCAGTTGGCAAACATAAAGCTAGACTAGTGGCCAGAGGCTTCCTACAGAAACCTGGACTAGATTATTTCGAAGTGTTTTCTCCTGTAGCTAGGCATGAAACAATCAAATTGGTGATTGCTTTAGCTGCAAACAAAAGTTGGCCACTAATGCATCTGGATGTGAAGTCAACATTTCTGAATGGTCCCTTATAAGAGGAGGTATATGTGTCACAACCTCCTGGCTTCGTGAAAAAGAATCAGGAAGGGATGGTGTATAAATTTCACAAAGCTCTGTATGGACTGAAGCAAGCACCCAGAGCTTGGAACCAGAAGATTGATTCGTTTTTCCAGAAGCAAAACTTTCAAAAATGTGAAATGGAGTATGGTGTATATGTGAAGCATTCTGGAAGCAATACAGTTCTGGTATGTCTTTATATTGATGACATACTACTTACAGGAAATTGTCTAGAAGATATATCCAAATTCAAGAAAGTGCTAATGAATGAATTCGAGATGACAGATTTAGGAAATATGGCATATTTTCTAGGGATGGAAGTTTTGTACTCAAAGGAAGGTATCATTCTGCATCAGCTGAAATATGAACTTGAACTTCTGAAGAGATTTAAGTTGCAAAAGTGCACTGTTGCTGTGACACCATCAGAAACCAATCATAAGTTGGACTCTGACTCTGATGGAGATTCTGTGGATGCTACAACCTTCAAGCAGTTGGTTGGTTCTCTTAGGTATTTATGCAATACCAGACCTGACATTTTCCATGCAGTTGGAATGGTTAGCAGATTTATGAGTAATCCAAAGTGGTCCCATTATCAAGCTGCTGTCAGGATTCTGAGATACATAAAGGGGACTCTGAAGTATGGAGTGTTATTTCCCTCTGGAAGGAATTCAAAACATAAGCTAGTAGGCTATTCTGACTCTGACTGGTGTGGAGATAGAGTTGACAGAAGAAGCACTTATGGCTATCTATTTAAGTTTCTGGGAGGTCCTATCTCTTGGATTTCCAAGAAACAACCTGTTGTGGCTCTGTCAACATGTGAAGCTGAGTACATTGCAGGAGTTGTAGATGCATGCCAAGTTGTTTGGCTTATAAACCTATTGGAGGATTTGAAAATCGTGATAGAAAAACCTTTGAAGCTGTTGATTGATAACAAGTCTGCAATCAACCTTGCTAAAAACCCAGTGTTGCATGGAAGAAGCAAGCATATTGAGACAAAGTATCATTTTCTCAGAAGTCAAGTACGAAAGGGAGAATTAGAAGTTCTGCACTGCAACACTCAGAAGCAGTTAGCAGACATTCTAAAAAAAGCTATAAAAATAGACCAATTTCTTCACTTGAGAAATGGAATTGGTGTTGTCAGTTTTGATGAACATGAATTAAGGGATGGTGTTGTGAATAATTCATGTTAGAAGGGCACTTTAGTAATTATTAGGATAATATAGTATTTGTTATTTTATTGTTATCTTTAATTGCTTAAGAATAGGGTTAGGGTTTGTTTTTAGTTTGTTACTATTTTGTCTTATAAATAGGCAGTAGTATTCCATTGTTTTTAATTCAATTCAATCAATACAATTAAGTCCTTGTTTTTACTCTCTCTCTCCTTTTATTATTACTATCTTCTATCCTTGCCCTAACAATAGTATCTTTTTGTCATTTGGAATAGCGACATGACCCGCAATTTTTTTCTTCACTTTTTCGCCATTTGAAATGGAAAGATATTGAATTATTATTTTTTTTCGTTTATTCGTTTTTTAATTCTGAAAAATAAATAGTTTTTCTTAATTTTTTTATTACTTAATTAATTAAAATTTAATTAAACATACTTTTAAATAATTATTATTAATTAAAATTTAATTAAACATATTTTTAAATAATAATAATTAATTAAAATTTAATTAAACATAATTTTAAATAATAATAATTAATTAAAATTTAATTAAATATAATATAAAATTAAATATAAAAATTGTAAATAAAAATTTCATTCATTAACTAATAATTAAAATACAATTAATAATTAAAAAATATAAATTATTGTAAATATTAAAATTAAAAGTTAAGTCGGTGTAACTAATTAGAAGGTCTAGTATTGGGGCGATGTGGACATTTTTTCCCGCATATGGAGTCCTTGATATATACCACGTCTTCTTTTGATTTTATCAATCGTGTCCATTTCTGTTCTACTGAGTATTCTTCGGACGACCTTTTTTGTTTTGTCGCATCCTTTCATCATGTATGATCGTAGGGCCTAAATATTCAGGCCATTTTTCTTCTTTGAGAGGATCGAAGAAGCTCATCTCGTAAACTTTGAAGACGGATAAAACCATATATACAGGAGGTATAAACAAAGTATAATTGTGGTTGATGCTAGAATAAGCTGCAATAGCGTGGGAGCAAGGCACGTGAAATGTTTATAATTTCCCACAGTCACATGTTTGTTTTTGGAGGTCGACGTTGAAATAACTAGGTGGCCGACCATGTTTATTATGAACCGTTTCTTATACCACGAAGTAGTGTCTTTCATGGTCAAAGCTTAAGACATTATAATTGTGGGATTGTTCTACTTCTTCGGCAATCCCTTTCATGCAATTATCTAAGAACTCTTTCCCCGATGACAACATTTTTGTCGCATCATGTCCTCGCTTCCCAAACAATGTTTCAATCCTGAAGTAGGTTGCTCTAACTAGGGCCATAATAGGTAAATTGAGAGTTTCTTTCAACACCGAATTCAATGATTCACCAAGGTTGACTGTCATGTGGCCCCATCTTGTTCCTCCTTCATAAGCTCGTGACCATTTTTATTTCGGCAGATTCTCTACCCAGTTGAAAGCTTCTGGGTTTACTTTGCGGATCTCATCGTGATAGTATACGTAGATAGACTCATTCAACGCATAACTTGTGCAAATGTATTTAAAACATTAGTATAAAAGAATTATAACAAATGTAATAGTAGAATGGTAACTGTAAAAAATAGAGAAAAACTTACCCATGTTTACAACTTTCTCGCAGAGGACTTTATCCTTATCGCTCGCATAAAGTTTTGGGCGATGTGTCTGATGCAATACACATGAGAAGATTGAGGGTTTTGCCAGCCATTTTCGGGGTTATTATAGGCACTCTTGATGGACTCATGTCGGCCAGATATCAAACATATGTTTGGTTGAGGTGTGACGTGTAGCCTCAAATTTTTCAGAAAGAAGCTCCAAGCCCCTCTCGTCTCACCTTCAACCAATGCATATGCGATTGGGAAAATGTTACCATTCCCATCTTATGCAACAGCCAGAAGCAATGTGCCTTTATATCTTTCGTACAACCATGTTCTGTCTACCTGCACAATTGGTTTGCAATACGCGTAACCTTTAATACAAGGCTGAAAGGCCCAAAATAGGCGATGAAATATTCTTTGGCCAGATAGTCGGGTTCCATCATCTGAAAACACGGGGAGTGTTTTGAGATCTATGACGGTGCCAGGAAGAAACTCTTTCATAACCCTCAACCATTGCGGTAGGGCATTATATGAGCCCTCCCAATTTCCCTAGATAGCTTCAATTGCCTTGTGCTTTGCTAACCACACCTTCTTGTACGATATTGTGTAATTGTGCGTCGTGTGAATAGTAGCGATAATATGTCGTACCTTGACTTAAGCGTCACTTTCCACAAGAGGTCTGATGATGGTAGAGATCATTCTTGAGGTAAGCTTTCGATGATCCTAAGATATAACAGATGACATACATGTGTGTTGTCCACCGATATTACCAATAACCCACTGACAACTCCCCTCTCGTAAGGATGCTCTGCACGTGAAATTGCATCCTTCCTTGTGACATTTAACCAAATATCGTTTCTTATCAGACTTATTAACATCATAGTCGTAACAATTTTTTATGTGCCATAGATGGATAGCATGCTGACAAACTTCTTTGCTTTCAAACGCCATTCCAACCTCTAAGCCTCCACATAAAGATCCTTCGTCTCTGGTTGCAAAGATTGAAATGGGTTCCACATTTTCAAAGGAAACATTTCTGAGGTGATACGGTGGGTCGTACAAATCAAAAATAAGAGTCGGTTCTGATTCGGGTATGTCGTCATTACTCGACCCATCACCAAACAAATTAAGCTGCTAGGATCGTCTAAGTCGCTATCATCGCCAACATCCTCTTCAGGAAAAAACGACTCGTTATGTTGTGTTTCGACTTTCTCTTCTTGCAGAGATTTTTGGATTTGTTAATATTAATGTGTTTGGGACGACTGTGTGGGATATACTTCTTGTGCCTCTTGAAAAGAAACATACAACTCCATTGGACGTCGACTCCCAAATGTAGAGTGGCATTGTATCATTGAACAAACATCTGAATCATCTTTGATTTTTGCAGAGTTGTAAATGACACTGCTATCCATTGGGTTAACAATTGGATATCAATAAAAACTGAAGTTAACTGTAATTGGAATTTCTCTTCTATTTTTTTCGTCAACCGGGCGAAATCACAGTTTTGTTGAATATTCAACATCGTTGTATTTGTATTTTGGAAAAATACCCCATAAACATTATCAGTAACAATATTGCCATTGTAATGGATGTGGCATGCAATTTTGTTATTTGACATTGTTTGAGATAGTTGTATTCGTTTGTGTGGTCTAGTAAAAATTATGAATGTAAATATATATAGCACACTCCAAAAGCATATTCACATGACTCAAAATCACATGCAGGATGTTGTCTCCAAATGAAATGGCGAAAAAGTGGGCCATGTCTCCAAATGAAATGGCGAAAAGGGTCATTTCTCCATCTCAAATGGCGAAAATGTGGGCCATGTCTCCAAATGAAATGGAGAAATGGTACACTATTGGGTCATTTCTCCATCTCAAATGGCGAAAAGGAAGTATAAAGAGATGTTGTCTCTATTTTAAATGGTGAAATAGGGTGTTGTGTAGTTACATGTATTACACCTATAAATCCAGCTGAAAACTAAGTAGACCTCAGATAAATATGGCTCTGATACCTTGCTCATTATACATTAATTCATACGATTTAGTTGTTGCAATGAATGCTTATCGAAATGCATTTTCCGATCCTTTATTTGTACCACTGATGGAAAGGCTGAAACTCATTCACTTGAAAAATATGTTGCGCCAACTCACTGATATTAAAAGGTCAATTATCGAGATATCTTTCAACCACACTATTATCAATGAAAACGGAGGATTGATAATGTTGTAGTTTAATTTAATGTCTAATTTAATTTTATTATTCAACTATCTAATTTAACGTTGTAATTTACCAACAAAGCCTTATTCAACTATCTCATTTAATGTTGTAGTTTACCAAGGACGTCTTACTCAACTATCTCATTTAATGTTGTATTTTACCAAGGAAGTGTTATTCAACTATCTCATAAATTTTCAAAAAAATTCTCCTATAAATACCCATCACCACCTCTATTCTCACACAATTCTTCTTCACTATTAGTTTTCTTCACTCTCTTGCCATGGACAACATATTTTGGTATGGTGAGACATATAGGTGAACGAGAGCAAATATCATTGTAAGTTCTTATATCCTTTTATTTTCTCTTAACTATATACCATGTTCTTCTATTTCTTTTATTGTTGTTGAGTTTTTTTTATTTTATTATAGCTGGATGAAGATGTTAATGAGGAGTTTAGAACTAGAAGTCACAAACTCGTTAAGGTTTATCAAGCCATACTCCCTTATGTAAAACAAGCGGGTTTTGGAGAGGTGTCCAAAATCGGTGCTACACATATTGGTGCAAGTTTATGTGTAGCATTGCTAGAACGTTGGAGACCCGAGACTCATGCATTTCATTTTCCAACTGGCGAATGCACAATAATGTTGGAATATGATTGTATGTTATTGGGGCTTGTCGTTGATGGTAAAGTTACTAGTGGGCCCACTGAGATAGGTACTGGTGCATGAAGTTTCATTTTATGGGAGGAACCAGAAGAAATTGGTAGGGGAAAGACTGTGAAGTTGACATGACTTAAGGCTCGATACGACCAAATTACACCAACAAGTGAATCAAGCGAAGACTATAAAATAAATTATGCTCGTTTTTATATTCTATTGCTCATTGGACAACTTATGTTTTCGGACAAAACCGGTAATACTGTCCACGAGAAATGGAAACCATTTCTTGTAGATCTGGAACATTGTGGCACCTATAGTTGGGGAAGCTCTATTTTGTGCACTATAATGAGGAACATGTGCAATGCTGTGAAACGCAACGTCAAAGAGATAGGGGGGTGTGCTTTATTACTCCAAGCTTGGGCTTTTATACGCATGCCTATTATATCTCCGGTCGATCCAATTCTCAAACCATATCCTTCCGCAAGAATGTAAGTTTATTTTTAGTAAATATTCTATTTTTTTATATTATAATTTTTATTTTTATTTCACATCTATTACTTTTTAGGTGGTGCATCAAGAATCTTGATTACAAAAATAACCCGTGGCACCATCTCCGAGGATACCGTTTTAGGATAGACCACATGCAACCATTACAGGTTTTTATTCCCCGCTCAACTAATTCACATTTTTTATTACATTTTTTTGGGAAGACACTTACAAATCTCTTATTTATTATTATTAGTTCTTGTGGAGGTCGCATATTAGTTTCGAACCGCGAAGCGAAGAGGATAGATCAATTTGGACCGAACTTTACACCACGGAGCAAGCCTATTGGATGAATCGCCAATTGTGGACATTGGATGAAGATCAAGTGCTTGAAAATATTGAAGACCTTAAACATTCATATGAGTACATGCATTGGTATAAACAACTGCCACATAGATTTGCATCGTACAAACATTTTTTCATTGTTCCTCGTCAAAATCCTAATCCAAACTTTTCTCAACAACCCGTCCAACGACAAAATCTTGAGCCAAACTTTCCCCAACAACAACATCCTAATCCCCAACCCTTCCAACAAAAAACCCCTCACCCCTATTCTTCCCAAGAACAAGCCCCAAACCCCCACTATTCCCCCCAACAAACTCCCAACCCCCATTATTCCCAACAACAAACTCCCAACCCACATTATTCCCCACCACAAACTCCTACCCCATACTATTTTCAACAACAAACCTTAAACACACAAAACACCCCATCTCACTCCCAATCAAACTATTCATATGAAACCCAACAACCTCAAACATATAATCGTCCAACCATGCAATTCACACCTGTTCATCCACCAAACATTGATTCCCCCTACTCCCAACATAACCCATCAACCTCTAACATCAAACCAGCCACGACCTCTTATATTCCTACCATCTGCCGTCCACAACCAATCCCATATACCCAAACCAATCTCAATTTTGGCGTGGATCTTAATGCTAGTGATTTTGACTTTCAAAAATTTATTTGAGCTCATCTTCCACCTGCGGCTCCAACACAAGATAATTCTTCTACACAAGAAAATCCACTGCTCCCAAATCCAACACAAGAGACCCAACCAACACAACAATATGATTTTGGTTTTCATGTTCCAATATTGCATCATTGTCATTCTGGTCCTCGTTTGCATCATCAACATCAACAATAATTTGTATTTTTTAATTATTAATTGTATTTTAATTATTAGTTAATGAATAAAAATTTTATTTATAATTTTTATATTTAATTTTATATTATGTTTAATTAAATTTTAATTAATTATTATTATTTAAAATTATGTTTAATTAATTATTATTATTTAAAAGAATGTTAAATTAAATTTTAATAATTCTTATTATTTAAAAGTATGTTTAAGTATATTTTAATTAATTAAGTAATAAAAAATATTTTAAAAAACATTTATTTATTTTTCAGAATTAAAAAACAAAAAACAAAAAAAAAACCCTTTTCTCCATTTCAAATGGCAAAAAGGTGAAGAAAAAAAAGTTGTGGACCATGTCGCCATTCCAAATGGCGAAAAGATACTACTGCTGTGGCATTATGGGAATTTTCATTTCAACTGTGGCAGATTGGAAAATACTGTTTGAGGGTGTGGCAGTTTGGGAAAAAAAATTCTCGATGATGTTAGAACAAAGCCTACTATTGTCATACCCATGTCTATGTTCCATATCCTAATCCCAATTTATTGTGTTGCACTTCTCCGCACCAAATTATAATATATTTGGGTATTTTTACAGGTAATAAGAAAAATAATCATTATTGAATGAGAAAATTAAATTATACTATATTTCTATAATTTTATATTATTGTCCTTCATTAATTATAGATGATAGAAAATTTAAGAGAATGAAAAGAAGAAAGAGAAATAAATAATAGAGGGTATATTAAAAAAATATTATTAATGTTGTATTAGAATTGTAAAATGACTTATAATTTAGAATAAATTTTAAAACTAAATCTAAAAAAGTATTAGTAACAAGTTTTATTGTTAATAATAATGATATTTTATTTAAATTTTTTCTTTTAATTCTTTAGATGTAAAATATGTTAATTAAATATATTGTTTAGGCATGTACTTACAGAGTGGATTCGCAAAGCAAGTGATGTGAACATTATTTCATTAGTAACGCCAGAATCACATCTCTTATTTTTAATTTCACTTTGATGTGGCAAAACGGGTTCAATCAGAAGGACTTATCTATTTTGGTTGCATTTTAGTACGAGATAAGTTAAGAGTTTATGTTTGTACGATATAATATGTTATTTATGTCATGTCTCATTTGTTTTATGGACACATACATTTATATAAATTTTTGTATTTTTAAGCATAAAAGAAGTTATGTCAGCAAGTCCATCCTGCCCCCACTTTTAGTGTAGGGCAAATCATAATTTTAGGCTCACATCCTCAAGAATGTTTACTATGCCTCATTCAATTTTCTTGTAGTCTTTTGTGAGACGAACTTGAACGGGCAGGCGTGTTATTTTGTCACCCCTAGTATCACCGTCCTCTAGATGCAAGGAGTTATTGCAAAAGAAACTTTGATGCCTAAGCTAAATAGTATATTAGCAACTAGCAGGCGCGTGAATGAATGATACCTGTATTTATAGAGTGATTGGATTGTGATATGCTTTATGCAATTTTTATCTTCAAGAAAGTGATCTTGTGGATTTTAACAAATAATGTGAGCTCGTTACATTACTAACTCCGAAATAATTACTTCTAGATACTTAACTAATATGCGTGTTATTTGACATGAATGACCTTTGAGATGAGCCATCATATTATGTTCTTTTGTATTGTCATAGTGGGTACTTTTGATAGTAGTTATAGACCTCAATGAATATTTTCCTTATTGTTAGGGTCGTCTTAATTTTCCTTATTGTTATGATTCAAGTATGTGAAGCTACCTGGTTGAACATCGACTGATAGGATATATCAATGAAGTCGCCATCAAACATTTTTTTATCTCGCGAAGGAGAAAGGAAAATATCGAGTAAACCTGAAAGGGAAGAAATCACGGTCTTACGACCGAGGGATCTGGGTAAGGAAGTCTGTTACGCGAGGGGAAGAGATTAGCACCTCACACGATCGTAGTACTCTATGGTATCCACTTCTATTTTCTAGCTAATGAGTGTGTTATATCAATCTATCACTTAATCGCTATAATGCATTTGTTGTACCCCAAAATTTACCCTCTTCATTTTGAGGTTTCTGGTTTATAATTGCATTATCATAAACATTCATGTATATGCATGCATAGCATTCATCATATGGTTACCTGGTTCAAGGTATCTCAAATTGTGGAAGAAACTGTGCGTTTCAGCTATCCTGATTATTTCGAGCCAAAAATCGATATTTCTCGGTTCGTATAGCTATTGCAAGATTTTCTAGTCAGAAAGTTATTTTGTTTTGGTTCCATGAGCATTGGGATCATATCAATTTATTCTACAGTTTATGTGTTCATATCAGAGGGCGTTTCGTCAAGAAAAAAGAATTAATTTGCTTATTTCTCAATAAAGTGAATTTTGGGTTTTTAGTGCGTTTCGGGCGCTCCGGAAGGCATATCTCTCAGCTCGTCGGGTATAGTCTGATGATTTTTGACTGGAAAGTCCCTCTCATTATTATCTACAACTTTTGTTCACGAGACGAACGCAAATTATCTAAAGAAGGTCCCCAAATAAATTGATTTCTCAAGTGGATTAAATTGAATTTTAGTGTTGTACCGTGCGCTCAGTGCACTAAAACCTTCGTAATTCCTAGCTGGAAACCCAAAACTGAGCGAGGCCGGTGTCTAAAATTATGTATCGAAGTCCTCTTCGACTTTAATATTCAAGTCCAGATCAGAGTTTTTACCATTTAAGAGCAGTTTTTTATTCTTCGGAGTCGTTTTTGGGCTGAAACGAACAATTTTCATCTGATACATGAAGTTCGAAAAATCATATCTCGCTCAATTTTTATCGAAACAAAGTGGGACCAGTGCCAAAAGTTCATAAGTTTTGTTGGCTTCATTTGTCCCAGAGATACTCAAGTTCAAATTTTGATCAGAAGACCCTCGTTAGAAATTTCTCAATCATAAATAAAATTCGACATGTGTTAGGCCTTTGTCTTTGAAACTTCAAAAATCCGTATTTCCTAGACCGTTCGCCTGACCGAGATGAAATTTTTACTTTTCTAAGCAAAATCGCATTCTGGACATTTTTTGTTTAGAGTCCGACTTTAAATTCTCAATGGATCAGGTTGTTTTGAATTAATTACGAAAATTATTCAGATAATAGCGATTTGGGCTTAATTGTGGATCAAAGGCACTCTAAGGCCCAAATTTTCATACTATAAATAAATTTTTGTCTTCATAATTCAAGGACACACAATAATTTGCAAAATTTCACTACAAACACACTCTTGTCTATTCTCTCAACTCACAAAGATCAAAGCAAGTTTTTTCATCAAGTTTCCTCAAGAACATTGAAGGTGTTGAAGTGAAGGTTTCCTCTTCCTCTTGCAATAATCGCACCTCTCTCTCTCTCTCTTGTTATCTCCTCTCCAATCTTTGAATCGACATCGACAATCTCTTCTCCTCGTTCTCCTCATCGTTTCGACGGTAAGAATTCTTGATTTAAGCACTTTCGCATAATTGATTCTTGAAATAAGCACTTTTCTAGAATTGAAAGTTAATCAAGTTTTTGATTGAGGAATTGAACGTAGATCATGGATTAGGTTGAGGATTTTTGATTTGATATGATTATCATGATGAAATCCAGAATTGGATGAAATAAGCACTTATTTGATTAATTGATTTTCTAGAGAAAAGTGCTTATTCAAGCTATGGATTGTTAATGCTATCAATTTGTGTATTCGGAACCTTGAATTGCATATGACTAGCCTTAGGTTTGAAACTTGATCCATGTGCCTAATACATGCATGAATTGATGCATTCTAGGTGTTTGTTCTAATGCTTGAGTTAGGAATTGCATGTTCATGCATTGAATAATCTTCACATTGATTAATTAGATTGATTTCATATGCTAATGGCTTGATTTGTGAACTCGAAGGAATGTCGAGATGTGAAATTGAATGCATATCCATGAGTCAATTCGCATGCATGCTAGGTGTTTGTACTAACATTTGAGTTAGAAGCAACATGTTCATGCATTGACATTTGTTAGCATTGAATTGAATTTTACATGTTAACAGTTTGATTTTCAAACATGAAATGTGTCGAAGTGTAGTCTAACGCATGTTAATCCATCATTGTGCACATTGACAATTAACTTGATGCCTTGTGATGCACTCTTCACATGTTCATGAATCACTTTGCATTTTAATTTGATTCAATACCTTGCCTTGCATTATCCATATGCTCATGCATCACTTTGAATTTTGATTTGATTTAATGCCTTGCCATGCATAATCCATATGCCCATGCATCACCTTGCATTTTGATTTGATTTAGCGCCATGCTATGCATTCTTTACATGCTCAAAAATCATTTTGCATTGAAAAGTGTTTTGATACTTTATTGTGCATTTCTCGCATGTTTATGATATGATTGGCATGCTCTAGATTGGATTAATGCCTTTCCCATGCTTTCTCTCTCATGCATTTTGCTTACAAATAATCACTTTTGAGTTTTAGTGCTTCCAATAAGCGTTTTCTTTTCTATTTGGCAGATTGGACTATTTCTTGGCATGAGAATATTGTGGAATGAAAAATTGGTTCACAGTAGAAAATTCTGAAGCTACATGTCGCGCTTAGCGCCATCAGGGTCCCGCTAAGCGCAAAACTCCCTGACTTTTGGGGTTTCGTGACTCAGAAACCGGCTTAGCGCGGAAGACCGGACTTAGCGCTACCTGGAGCTGCAAAATTTATTTTTTTCATTTGACTTGAAATCTCATATACTTTCATCTTGTGGAGTATTGTATGAGAAGAATTTCATGCAGGTGCTTGTGTTATAAAGGTGCACGAATGCACATCCTAATGCTTGTATGTGTATGAATGCGCATATCATTTGCATATTTGCTCGAATTGACACCTTGCTTGCAGGTTATCCTATCTTGAATGCATACAAACGCGCATTATAAAACGTGTATGCGTACGAACACACATTAGTGATATGATAGTTGGATTGACACTTTTCTTGCAGGTTATCCGATTGTTTGAATGCGTGCGAATGCGCATTCTACCGCTTGTAAACATTCGTGTACATTCTATTGTCTACTTGTTTGGATTTACTCCATTCTTGCAGGTGCTCTTGTTTGAATGCCTACGAACGCACATTCTACCGCTTGTACACATTCGTGTACATTCTATTGTTGGCTTGTTTGGTTTTCCTTCATTCTTGCAGGTGCTCTTGTTTGAATGCGTGCGAACGCGAATTCTACCGCTTGTACACATACGTGTACATTCTATTGTCTGCTTGTTGGGTTTTACTCCTTTCTTGCAGGTACTTTTGATTTAGAATGCGTACGAACGCGCATTCTAATCCTTGTTTGCGTACGAACGCGCATCCCATTATTTGCTTGTTTGGTTTTACTCCATTCCTGCAGGTATTTTTGATTTGAATGCGTACAAACGCGCATTCTAATCCTTGTTTGCATACAAACGCGCATCCTTTTGTCTGCGTGTTTGGTTTTACTCCTTTCTTGCAGGTGTATCTGTATCAATTATGTACGAACGCACAATTTGATACTTGTTTTGTGTACAAATGTGCAATACTTTATCTTCTTTGTCTGGATCATTATCTTTTGCAGGTTTATTGTTTAGGATACGTACAAATGCGCACTCTGCATATGCTTTGATGCCTCCATGCATTTCTCACTAGTTTACTCTTATTCCTTGGCTGCAGTACTTGAAGTTTTTCAGAGTATTTCTAGCTCGCAGTGCTCTTTGGGTTTGTTATCTGTTTGGTACTAGCTATCTCTTATTTATCGCATTCTCTTACAGCTTTCCTAGATATCATGAGAAGTAGGGGTTTACCGCTTTCTCTTCCATGATGAGGATAGGAGTGTTGGGCATAAAGTCGTTGTTTAAAGACTTGTAGCTAGGCATTCTGAAAATTATGTTCTAATTGTGTTTGGTTTGTTTAAAATCCCCCACCGTGCGTAGGGAGGTAATTTTCAGTAAGTGTTTACATTTGTGCTTGCATAGGTCAGAGTGGTTAGGTAACCAAGAAAAGCACCACCAAACAAAGTCCCGCTTTGATACTTATTGATATATATGATGATGATATGATGGGCACGCGGAAAGGGTCCTGATCGACCCTACGGTTCTAGTCCGTGTCATTTCGGCACGCGAATCATGTTGCTTCCTTTATCGAGTCAATAATAAAAAGTGGCAAGAGTTCCCTATTATTACTTTCCACGTTTTCCTAGGGTTCGCATTTATTGTAGAACTCGCATCATTTGCTCTTCACACTTGAAAATTCATGTCATACGGTGATACCACTCATGTAAATCGGAATATGTTGCTTCCTGGTTGCTTCCGGCCCTCGGCTTGCTGTTGTAGGCTAAGGGAAACCCTCCTTTTCCTGCGCTTCTATGACATTTTTTTGTATATTGCATTGCTTGTGTGCTTCTGCCAAAGCACTTGATTGCTTCATCCCTTTGCATCCCTTAGTTTTACAACCAATACAGATATAGGATAGCTTTCCCTTAGGACCACTTGGCTAGGATAGCTCTCGAGCCTAGACATTAGGATATACATCCTTTACATGTCAACATAGGTAGAGATTCCCTTCATCCTAAACCTTAGGTCCAATCTTTGCATGACAACATTAGGGCTAGTACTAGTTAGTCTCCCTTTTGTTTTACTTGTTTCTTTATGCATCCTTGCATGTAATTAAAACAAAAACACTTAATAATGGTTCAAAATTCCTTTCTTAAAGGTAAAAGAAACCAACCAATGCAAACTCTTTTGCGCCTACGGACGCTTCTTTCTTTTGTGTTTAAAACCTTTTTCATAAGTAAAAAACATAAAACCCACCAAAACAAGTGAGTCGAACTACGACGCTCTGACTTTCCCATTGCACGGGGGAATACGTAGGCATCTTGTCACGGGGCTCGATCGAGCACAACCTTGTAAGTACTTCCTTCTTTTCCCCGTGGTTGCTTTATTTTCTCTTTCTTTCTCATGCATTGTAGCAATTAAGTAATATATAGATATAACACACCCCTTAGGCGTGTGGGGTGATAATCCCCTCCCCTCGCGTAACAGACTCTCTTACCCAGATCTCTCGGTCGTAAGACAATGATTTCTTCCCTCTCAGGTTTACCTGATGTTTTCCTTTCTCCTTTGGGAGATAAAAAATGTTCGATGGCGACTTCATTGATATATCCTATCAGTCGATGTTCAACCAGGTGGTTTTAGCTGGCGACTCCACTAGGGACAATTGACCTATTACTGGTCTATTTAGGAGTCGATCTTAGCTTTTATTTTCTTGTCTATTGGGTGTTTATCTATTTATTTGCTCTATATTACCATCTTTTGTATGTTTGCATTGCATCCTATGTGACATTTTATCGCTTTCATATATCCTGTACATTGTCTGCTGATGTGTTGTGATATTTGGGGTGGGTGTTCCAAGAGGTAAAAGGCCCATTATGAAGGTCGAAAAACATAAGAAAGGGGGATTTGAACTGGAGTTTTGAAATTAAAACAATTTGAAAAAGTTATTTTTATCCTGGTTCGTTTGAACTCAAACTACTCTAGTCCACCCGTCAAGGTGATTTTCCTCTCTCAATGAGGTCTTAATCCACTAATCAAGATTTGACTACAATTCACAAAGACACCTACCTGCCTTTGTCTTCTTGAGATCAACCACAACTTGGTTTCTCAATGAAGGTTGAGAAACACAATAAAGGGGGGTTTAAATTGGGTTTTTCTAAATTAAAACAATTTGACACAGTTATTTTTATCCTGGTTCGTTTGAACTCAAACTACTCCAGTCCACCCGTCAAGGTGATTTTCCTCTCTCAAAGAGGTCTTAATCCACTATTCAAGAATAAATTACAAATCACAAATACCATTGCCTTTGTCTTCTTGAGATAAACCATAAGAGGTTGAGACTTTTCCTTCTGGAGAGATGATTTTGCTGCAATGGATTCCCATGGAGCATTTGTCAGAATCAGATTGCGAGCATCCTTAAACCGAGCAACATGTTCTTTAAACATCTTCAGCCATTCACCAAACTTATGTTGAGCCAGACCATAACAAAGCTCCTTCTACCTCTTAGATTTAGACATAAACCATTTTCTGAACTTATTCCAAAGGGAGTCAGATGCCGCTGGGTTCAAATTATCCATAGAAGCCTGCTTCAGAGAGTCAACCCATGCTTGGATTTTTGTCCCAAAAACCACTAAAGAATCACCAACATTTGCTTGGGAGGGTTGGGGTTTTAGTTTGGTAACTACTACTTTGTTTGGTGCAGTCAGAAGATAGTTCCAGGTATGTAGATCAATAATGGTTTTGCGGGGATCATCTGGAGATTTCTTAGGAGATGGGGAAATAGAGAGGACGATTGGAGAGTTTGGAGAATTTGGTGGTGTGGATTCATATGGAGATGGAATTCCTGAAATTATAAGGGATGTTGAAGCTGGAATAATGAAGGTGTTGGGATCAGATAGAAAATAATTGAGAGGAACGGTGATGCCAGGAATAGTGGAATTTGTTTCTAGTGGGAAGTCAGAGGATTCATTTGGATTTTCTGGTTGAGGAGTAGGATTTTCTAATGGGGTAGAAGTGGTGATGGTATCTTCTGGTTGTGGATCAAAAGCTTCTTTTGGATTATTTGGTTGAGGAGCAAAATTAGATGGTGGAGTAGTAGAGATGGAAAATTCTGGTTGGGTTTCAATGGTGGAATCAAAAATTTCAATTTCTGATAGAACTTTTGCAAGTTCCGGTTGAGGAGTGGTTATAGGTTCATTTGTGGTAAAAACGGTATCAATTTCAATATCAAAATCATCAAGGGTTTGAGGTGAATTTTTTGGTATGGTATTTTTGTAAGGAGAGGATGAAGTGGAAACAGATGTTGATGTCAATACTAGTTCAATGACATAAATAAACATTGAGTTACCTTTATTTTTGGTAGCTTTGGGTTGCTTCTGAGAAGTTCCTTCATCAACTGTTTTTCTCTTCTTAGATTTTGCAAGAGCAACATTGGGAGCTTGTTGGTGAAGATCTGAGATGTTGAGATATGGACCAGTACCCCTTTCTTTGCAGACTTGCATATAGTTTCGTATGATGTCAGGTCTTGAAGCATCAATATCTGAGAACAGAGGAAAGTCATCCAAGGGAATTCTTCTGATGGAAATGTTTTCATTCACCACAAATGTGGGTTTCTTCTTGAGAGAGGGAATGATTTTCATTTTCTTCAGATTTTTGGTGTTCAGAGTTTTCCGAACAATAGGCTTCAGATCATCTACAAGCTTAGCTTCACATAGATGGTCATTCAACTTGTTTTCTCTCAGAATATCTGAGATGAGCATTCACATAGGAATCCGATCTCTTTTGGTTCGTTCTCCTTCTCTTGTTTCTTTGAAGCTGGTCTTTAGATGATTGAACAAACTGTGAGGTAGATGAATTCTTTGTTTTGTGGCGATGAAGTAGAGAAGATATTGTTGGTCTATGTTGATGTAGTCAGCAGAACTTGACAGTTTCTTATGGTAGATGCACCCCCGAATTATCTTGGCCCAAATTCTGAAGTGATCCTTCAGATCTTTGATTTTGTTGAAAGGGTTTCCAGAGATAAAAATATTTTTGGAAACAGAAGCTAGCTCAGAGCCATCTTTTTCATCCATTTTAGTGCATTTGATTCCATTGTCGTCATGACCAATGAGATTTCCAATTAGGTCTTCAGTGATGATGATTTTCTTCCCTAGCACATATGACATGACTTGATTTTGAGCATCTGATGCATGAATCCAGAATTCTTCACCAGTTTTGAAAAAAATGGACCAATCAAACGATCAAAATATGGAGACCATCCTTGAAACAATACTTCTTCAAGGAGGTTATGCCCATTCTCTCTCATACTTTCAAATTCAACAAGAAACTCACATAGAACCTCAAGATTTTCAAACGGAGTACTCAGCGTTATGTGGGGATCAAGAAACATTTCTTCATTGTTGATGGGTTGAGTCTGTTGCTGTTGTTGAGACGGGGAAGCCATGTTCACAGATAGGGGATTGAAAAGGGACGAAACGAGAAAGCTTTATGAAAAAAAAATGATTTTACACGAAAGGAGGAAGAAAGTAAATTATGAGTTTGAAAATTGTAAATAAGGGGTTATTTATAGAGAGAAAAATTTCTTGAAAACACGCAATTAAGAGATTTAAATGCAGAAAATAATAATGATTAAAAACAATGATGATAGCTGACAAGGGAGATAGCGTTAAGATTTTATGAACAGTTACCGATGTGACCAACGCCTCAATGCATCAACTCAAGCGTTTCATTCTATCAAAATTTGAACACGTGTTCAGTTTCTGAGAATGACTTAACGATTAAGATTAACAGGTGTTGTTCTGGTGAACTGCCTGCTTCTAACTTAAGCTGAGTCATTATTCAAATCTTCTGATAGATTCTAATTGAGTTACCCTACTCACTTTCTGAAGGATAATTGATCAGATGTTCACAAAAAAAATAAAATTCTAAGAGTTAAACATACAAAATTAAACTTTTCATTCTGGACATAATTCCATACTCAGATGTTTTAGAATGGAATTAAACCTATCTTCAGCAAGGGGTTTTGTAAAAACATCAGCCCATTGATGGTCTGTGTCAATAAATTTTAAAGTAAGTATTCCCTTCTAAATATAGTCCCTAATGAAACGATGTTTAATTTCTATGTGCTTAGATCTAGAATGTAAAATACGATTTTTTTAAACAAATAGCAGAAGTATTGTCACAGAGGATAGGAATGTTACTCTTAAATATCTGAAAGTCCTCAAGCTGACTTTTCATCCAGAGCATCTGAGTAATGCATCCAGCTGCAACTATATATTCTGCTTCTGCAATACACAGAACAATAGTGGATTATCTTTTGCTGGACCACGATATCATATTTTCTCCTAGAAACTGACAGCTTCCAAAAGTGATTTTTCTTTCTATTCTGTCTCCAGCAAAGTCAGCATCATAGTATCCTACAATTTTGTATTCTATGGATTTTCTGTAACACGGACCGAGATTAGTAGTACCTTTCAGATACTTGAGAATTCGCTTAATAATTGTTAAGTGGGTTTCTTTAGGATCTGATTGGAATTTAGCACAGAGACAAACACTATATAGAATATCAGGTCTTGAAGCAGTTAAATATAAGAGAGAGACAATCATACCTCTGTAGATCTTCTGATCTACTTTCTTACTTACCTCTTCCTTCTCCAAAATACATGTGGGATGCAAAGGAGTTTTAGTAGGTTTGCTATCTGACATGTCAAATTTCCTCAAAAGTTCTTTAACATACTTACTCTGATGTATATAATTTGCTTCTGAGGTCTTATTTATTTGAATTCCCAAAAAGAATTTGAGTTCGCCCATGAGACTCATTTCAAACTCTACCTGCATAGACTTAGCGAATTCTCTCCCAAGGGAGGCCTTAGTAGAACAAAATTTTTTATCATCAACATAGATTTGACATATCAGAATATCATTTTTAAATGTCTTACAAAGTAAAGTAGTATCCACTTTCCCTCTGGTGAAATCTTTTTCTAATATAAAATTACTTAGTCTTTCATACCAAGCCCTGGGAGCTTGTTTTAGACCATATAAAGATTTTTTGAGTTTATAAAAAAATTCTGGATGTTTTGCATTTTCAAAACCAGGGGGTTGATGTACATATACTTCTTCATCAATGTAACCATTTAAAAATGCACTTTTTACATCCATCTGATAAAGTGTAATATTGTGATTAACATCATATGAAATTGTAAGTCTGATAGATTCTAACCGGGCGGCTGGAGCAAAGGTTTATGTATAGTCGATCCCTTCTTGCCGACAATAACCTTGTGCTACCAGTCGAGCTTTGTTTCTGACTACTTCTCCTTGTTTTCTAATCTTGTTTCTAAAGACCCACTTAGTTCAAATAATGTTGAAACCTTTTGGTTTGGGTACAAGATATCATACGTCATTTCCGGTGAATTGATTTAGCTCTTCTTGCATTGCCATGATCCAGTCATTGTCTTGAAGAGCTTCATCTACAAAAGTTGGTTCAATCAAGGACACCAGTCCCATGAGAGATTCTTCAGAATTTCTGAATGTTGATTTGGTTCTTATTGGATTATCTTTCTTCCCCAGAATCATTTCTTCAGAATGAGCTACACTGCTTCTAGATGGTTTCTTCTAAATGAGTCCTTCAGATGTTTCTTTGATGGTTTCTTCGGAATCTGTTTCTTTTTCAGGACTATCTTTTGACCCTGAAATATGAACTTCTATATCTACAAGGGAATCTTTTTGCTTTGACTTTTGAGGGCCAAGCTTATCATCAAATATGACATTAATAGATTCTTCCACAATTTGTGTTTCAGTGTTATATACTCTATAGCCTTTTGAGCGTTCAAAATATCCTAACATTAAACTCTTTTGCACCTTAGAACCAAATTTATTTAGATAATCTTTTGTATTTAGAATGAAATAAGTACATCCAAAAGGATGAAAATAAGAAATGTTGGGATTTCTGTTCTTCCACAATTTATAAGGAGTCTTCTCTAGAATAGGTCTTATAGAGATTCTATTCTGAATATAACACGCCGTGTTCACTGCTTCTGCTCAGAATGATTTAGAAATGTTAGTCTCATTGATAATGGTCCGAGCCATTTCTTGTAAAGTTTTGTTTTTACGTTCTACAACTCCATTTTATTGTGGAGTTCTAGGACAAGAAAAATCATGAGAAATACCATTTTCATTAAAAAAATTCAAAACATTTATTTTTAAATTCTCCACCATGATCATTTCTAACTTTTACAATTCTAAACTCTTTTTCATTCCGGACTGCATTACAGAAGTTAGCAAACACAGAATGTGACTCATCCTTGTGTCTTAAGAACTTTACCCATGTCCATCGGCTATAGTCATCTACGATCACCAATCCATACTTCTTTCCACTGATGGATGCAGTTTTCACTGGTCCAAATAGATCAATATGCAGAAGTTCTAATGGCCTAGAGGTAGAAACAATAATTTTTGATTTAAAAGGAGGTTTTGCAAATTTTCCTTTCTGACATGCTTCACATAGAGCATCTGAGTTGTACTTCAAATTTGGAAGTCCTCTCACTAGATTGAGCTTGTTAATCTGAGATATTCTTCTCATACAAACACGTCTCAATCGTATGTGCTAGGCCCATTGCTCATTGTCCACAGACATAAGGCATTTAACATTCTGATTCTTAAGTTCAGAAAGTTTGATTTTATAAATGTTGTTTTTCCTTTTACCATTAAAGAGGATTGTTCCATATTTCTGACTAACAGCTTTACAAGACTTTTGATTAAAGATTATATTATAACCGTTATCACTAAATTGACTTATGGATAATATATTATGCATCAATCCATCTACTAATAGAATAATAGTAATAAAGGGTAAAGAACCGTTACCGATAGTTCCAGAGCCAATGATTTTACCCTTTTGGTTGCCTCTGAAACCTACATAACCATCAGCTTTAAGTTCCAGACTTTGGAACATATGCTTTCTTCTTGTCATGAGTCGAGATCATCCAGAGTCCAGGTACAAAGATTGGTGTTTCAACTTTGCTGTCAAAGACATCTGCAACATATATTATTTTGTCCTTAGGTACCCATATCTTTTTGGGTCCTCTTTGGTTAGAGTGTCTAAGGTTCTGTTTGAAATTTGGTTTAACATAAGATCTTGCATAATATGAATCACTAGTATATTTTATGTCATGAGCGTGACCATATATGAAGTGTGATTTCAGAGGAGTGTATTTTATGACCAAGTCATCTACTTCAGAGTAAGGTTTTTCGTTTTTAGAAGGCACATATCCTAAACCTTTTCTACTGTTTCTGCTAACTTTATAGATCATTGAAGCCATCTTGCTTCTGTCTATGTTATTAGCAATAAACTCTTGAAAACCAAAGTCATATTCTTTTATAATATTATCAGTACTACTTAGAACTTCTAAACCATATTTTTCTTGAGCTTTTTGTAGATTTTCTTTAAAAATAGAGTTTTCAATTTTTAGTTCTGAAATGATTTCCTAAAGCTCCGAATTTTTCTGTTTCAAGTTTCTTAGTATCTTCAGAATCAAATACAAGATTTTGTTTCAGATTCTTGTATTTGATTTGAAGCTTCTGATAGTTTTAAGTATTTCAGATAAGCTTTCTGCTAATTCAGTTTAGAGAAATTAACAGAAACATTTGGAAATACCTCTTCAGTATCAGAATATATTCAGAGGAGTCTGAATTGTCAGCTATTTGGCTATTAAAGCTATATTGGCTCTTTCATCTTCTGATTCTGACCATGTTATAGAGGAATCTGAATCGTCCCATGTTTCCATAAGACTTTCCTTATTTTCTTTGTCAAACCTCTTCCTCGGCTTTTCTTTCTGAAACTTAGGACAATCGCTTTTGTAATGACCAGGTTCCTTACATTCGTAGCAGACAACTTCTTTGCTTCTAGACTTTTTGTGTCCAGAGGATGAATTAGAGAAGTTGCTAAATCTTTTGGGATTTCTAAACTTCCTCCGTCTATTCCTCCAGAGTTGTTGAACTCTTATGGAGAACAAAGATATCTCATCTTCTTCTGACGATGATCCTCCAGAGTTTTCTTCTTCAGCCTGAAAAGCTTTGGAATCATATTTTATTTTAGATTTAAGAGCAATAGACTTACCTTTCTTCTGGGGCTCATCTTCTTCTAATTTTATCTTGTAACTTCTTAAAGAGGTTATGAGTTCTTCTAGAGAAATCGTATTCAGATCTTTTGCAAGCTTAAGAGTTGTCACCATGGGTCTCCATTTCTTGGGTAGACTTCTGATGACTTTCTTTACATGATCTACAATAGAATATCCTTTGTCCAGAACCTTTAGACCAGCTACTAGAATTTGCAACCTCGAGAACATTGCTTCAGCAGTTTCATCTTCCTCCATTTTAAATGCTTCGTACTTATGAATGAGAGCAAGGAATTTTGTTTCTTTGACATGCGTGTTGCCTTCATGTGTCATTCTTAAGGAGTCGAAGATGTTCTTAGTCGAGTCTCTGTTTGTGATCTTCTCATACTATGTGTACGAGATAGCACTTACGAGGATATTTTTGGCTTTGTGGTGATTTTTGAATTCCTTCTTCTGCTGATCTGAGATTCTTCCTTTCAATCTTCTGACCACTTGTGTTAATAGGATGAGTATAGCCATTTGTTACCATGTCCCGGAGATCAGCGTCATGATCCAGAAAGAAACTTTTGATTATGTCCTTCCAGTAATCGAAGTTTTCTCCATCAAACATTGGGGGTTTGCCGCTGATTTTGTCTTTGTCATCATAGTGATCATTATTGTTCTGAACATGTTCTGCCATAGTGTTTTTCTAGCTGGATCTTTTATCTGACACGGTTAAGTGTTAGCAACCAGAACAAGGCACTCTGATGCCAATTGAAGGTTGAAAAACACAAGAAATGGGGGTTTGAATCGGGGGTTTTGAAATTAAAACAATTTGACAAAATTATTTGTTATCCTCATTCGTTTGAACACAAACTAGTCCAGTCCACCCGTCAAGGTGATTTTCCTCTCTCAGCGAGGTCTTAATCCACTAATCAAGATTTGATTACAATTCACAAAGACACATGCGTTTGTCTTCTTGAGATCAACCAAAACTTGGTTTCTCAAGGTATCAACAACTTACAGAAAAGATATGTGTTTACAGTGCTTCTTATAAGCTATATCACCACTGTGATGTATACATTATTTTGACTCAATGAATTATAAACACAACTTTTAGTAATTTAAGATGAAAGCTTATGCGTTGTTTTTGCGTGAATAATAGGAGTTTCATTTGAACCGTTGGGAGTCATCAGAATTTGCAAAAGGAATGTTTATAAATGCATTAAGTGCTCCTTTCCTTAAATATAGATCCTATCTAAAAACAATTGTTATTTGAATATTTCCATTTGAGTCTTGTAACATATCCTAACTAAGCAGCCAGAATATGAGAATCAGAGTTTGTAATGCAGCATGGTGCTTTCAAAAGTTTGGCTAGAACACAACAGAACTTCTTCTACAGAGCGTGATAATTTTGAAGACTGCTTTTTGAGTTCTCTTAGTATGTCATTCTTCATTATACATCAGAACTTCTTCTCTTTCTTCCAAAATCAGAACTTTATCTGTATCTTTCATTAAAAATTAAGAGGCGGCAATGTTCTAAAAAAAATATTTATCAATCAGAGTCAGAATATAAATGTCATCAATTGTATTTGTTATTATCAAAACTTCTTAAAGAGACGTAGAACCAAACTATGTTCTAACACATTACCCAGGACAGAGACATATAGGATAGACGGATGTTCATGTGAAATCTCGCGTTCCTTTGACGCGTGTGAGGACACATGAACTACCATATTCATTTGAGGTTCTCCTGATACTGCCATTGTTCTGCATCCCTTATGCATGGGCAAGGTATTAAACGGAGGATTGTCGACTCTGGATGCCACTTAGGGACCACCTGTTTGGTTTAGAATTACCCGTGAGGTGTGGATGGGAAAAATCATTACTGATGTTGATTCCATGATATTTGGTTTCGTGTTCCGTGACATTCCGTATTTTCTGGATGCATGGTATTTTCTGGTGCTATCCGTGATATTCAGATTTAGACCAAAACTTTGACCGTGTTACATATGACTTGGTCCTGTTATCCACACAGTAGTGGTTCAATATATAGGATACATGACCTATGTGCATTGCATTCATGTTCTCTTTTTATTTCATCTTCTTAACATGCATATTTGTTTCATTTACAGGATTATCTAGCCTTTGGGTCTAGTTGTGGGCCATTTCTTGGAAGATGGATACTGAAAGGAAGACCAATCATCGTCACAATGTGGTTTACAAGTTCCATATGTCAAATCTTGACGATCTTTTTCTGTTGGCTAAGCGATATACTCCAGAGAGCCTTAATATATTTGCAAAAGACAGGATTTTGGCTTTACTTCAATTTTATGACCGTGAGTTGAGATGCTTTGTGTTCCTTGATTATATTTTAGCGCCAACTTTGGAAGAATACTCCGCTATTCTAAATATCCCGATACTACATCAAGTTCCTTTTCATTCTGCTGTGGAAAAATCTGATGACTCTCATATGGTCGCCGCCCTTTATTTGGGAGAATCTGTTGTGAAAGCTCATGGTGCTGGTAAGGCGAAGGTAGATGGTTTTCAGTTGAGTTTCCTGCTGAAATAAGCACATGCTAAAGCTGATAAGAAATAATGGAAAGCGTTCAATGTTATCTTGGCCTGTTGCATCTATGGATTGGTTTTATTCCCACAGCTGATGTCTCCTAGCTTTCGCAAGAAAGGATCCCTTTTTATTACCTACAAACAAAAAAAAGAAAACTAAGTTATGAAAAGCGTGGGTTTCCTCCCACGAAGCGCTTCGTTTAAAATCGCCTGGCTCGACGGGTCATTCCCATAAGGGGGTACTTTCTCTTCCACACCTTGTTGCTTGTCCTTTCAACTACCCCACACTCATCTAGATCAAAAGCATTAACTATTGTGTGCTTCCCATTTTTTCCAACTTCCATCTTCTCACCTTTGTATTCCTTCTTACTTCTCTTCTTGGCTTCTTGACTGACCTTTGGAATTTTAATTAATGCCACCTAAGAGATGATGCCTGACTCTTCTTCTAGGAGATATGTTGCCATTTTGTTTTCTCCTTCTACTTTGACCATACCAACTGAAAATTTATTCTTTTCACCTGCACCTTGTTTCTTGACTTCAAACACCTTCATGGTTATCTTCTCATCAAAATATTTTAAGGTCAGATGACCTGTCTCAATATCAAAATTGCACCTGCTAGTCAACAAAAAAGGTCGACCAAGAATGATCGGGGTCTCTTCATCTTCAGGTATGTCCATGATCTGGAAATCCACTGGAAACGCAAAATTTTCAATCTCGACCAACACATCTTCAGCTATCCCATTTGACTTCTTGATGGTGTGATCAACAAATTTTAATTTTGTTCCACTCCCGCTTATCTTTTTAATACCAAGCTTCTTGAAGATTGATAATGGCATTAAACTCACACTAGAGCCAGAATCAATTAGAACCCTTTTGAAAGTTCTATCTTTTATGGTGCATGGTATTTCCACTGATCTAGGATCCTTATGCTTGACAGGTATTATTATCTCAGGCGCGATTGCACACAACGTCTCATCAACGAGTAACTGTTCATCATTTGTTGGCCTCTTTTTTTATATAACCTCCTTCATGAATATTTGGTATAAAGGCATTTTCTCAAGTGCTTCAAAGAAAGGTATGTTAATCTCCAGCTTTTTGAACAATTTGACAAATTTATCGAACTGCTTCTCCTTCGTGTACTTCTTTGCCACTCGAGAGGGACATGGTAGCCTAATCTCAAGTTTAATCTTTTCTTCTACTGACTTCACAGGTAGCACCATTTCTTCCTTATTTTTCTTGTTCTCTCTCACTTCTAAATCCACTTATATAATATTATCATCAAATTTTACCTTTTCTTCTCTTTCTTTTACAACCTTTTCACTTCTCCTTGCTGTGACAGCATTCACATTTTCATGACTCTTTTGATTGCCTTGAACTTGCAGAGTTACTTGTTGTGCAATCTGCCCCAATTGGACCTCCAGATTTTTAATTACAGCTGTGGTGTTTGTCATACCCCAAAATTTGCCCTCCTACTTCTCAAAACATTTCTCACATCCATACTCAAGGATTCCTCAAGGGTTGATCAGACAAACTCTCTCCTAGGCAATCAACCCAAACTAGGGTTTGGCTATCCACGATCGGATGGACTTCAACATCTCAATGGTCATCATGCCTCCTCATATGCTTCAAAGACTCTCCATGTCAAGTTTCAAGCCTAACAAGTCAAGTTTCCTCGGACGATTGCTCGGATGGTTGAAAATCATTGTATTGGACAAAAGTCAGCGTGGTCAACATACGGTCAAACTTCCGATTTTTGGTCAACACTCTCATTTTGAAGTCACATTCATCATTTGATCAAGGGTTGATCATGATTCATCAAGAAAACTCAAGATTTGCTCAAAAGTCAAACTTTCCAAATTAGGGTTTTTAGTGAAAAGTCAATGAACTTTGGTGAGCATAACTTCTTCATACTTTCTCGAAATTTTACACCACCTCTCATTTTGAAGGAAATTCAATTCTCTACAACTTCATGTCTCACAAGAATGTCCAAAAAATGCTTCATTTGGAAGGTATGGATCAAAACATTACAGGTCCTTCTCAAAGTCAACAAAAAGTCAACTTTTTGTTTTGAAGATTTATTGAGCATGGAAACTCCAATTGAGATGAAACCAAAGAGGTTGGTTAGAGGACACTTAGATATTTCTTAAAAGTCCAAGAACACTCAAAAATGTGGAAAATTGAGCAAAATACACCCTGCACAAGTTGGGTATTTTTGAAGAAGTGCACAAAGAGAGATACTTGTTAAAATCCAAAATTTTGCAAATGGGCCTAGTTTTTCTTCATTCAAACTTGTTCCTTAGACAATTTGGAGCATCCAAGCCCAATGCCACGAATTTTAGCTTTATTTTTCTACTTAATTTGGATTTTATTCATTTAAATACAAATTAAATTAGAAAATAAGGTATAAAATCAAAATTAAATGCAAAATTGATTTTTCTCTCATACTTGAGATCCAAGTAACCCACACAAGCTGGCAAATTTCGAAATTTGCAAAGATTTGGCAAGAAATTGATTGAAATTGATCAAAAAAGATAAGATTTAATTTTGTACAAAATCAAATAATCTTTGCATTGATTGATGATTATTTGTTCCTCAAATCAGCTCAATTTTCATCCATTATAAATATACAATGCATATCACACAAGAAAGAACAGAAAAATTGCCTCAAGAACCCTAACCTAAAGTAAAAAAAAACCGTGCACTACAAGTCACTAGCAGCCCTAGTTCCAGCTTGTTTCAATCGGTTTTGAGCATCCAAACACATTCCTTGACATCTCCTGAAGCATTCCAGACCTTTACATCATTCAAAAGCATCAAGAATCGAGCAATCCGGTTTTGGTTTTTTCTTATATTTTTCAAAATTGAATTCTGTTTATCATGCATTTTTAACATGTTTTGATGTTTGATTTGTGTTTAGTTTGAAGTTTGCAAGCTATCTGGACAATCGAATTGCATTTTCATGGCCTGAATCGAAATATGCCATTGCTAGGGTTTTCTGAACCGATTTAGGGTTTCCTTAAAACGAAAAAATTGGACAAAAAGACCACCACCATCGTGTTTAGAATTCAATTTGCAATCGATTCATGTACTCACAATTCATTTATATTACTTGTATGAGATTTTGGAAATTGCAGGGGCCTTAGCGTCGAGCAAGACCGACGCAAAATTCCCAGAAATTCAAACGAAGAAGATGATGTTCTTCGCGCGTGAATTTGAATTCCCAGGAGGCGTTTTCGTTTAAAAACAATTCGTTGTATTTTCCTAACACGTGGACGCTCTAGCACAGTTGGTCAAGGCGCGTTGGTATGAAGGGAAGGTCACCGGTTCGAGTCCCAGCCATGACATTTATTTTTGCAATTTAGAAAACTAACATATTTTCTTATATTTTCCTATTTTTCTTTTTCTTTTAATATTTTCATTCTATTTAATTTATCTTCAATAATTTATATCATGCATTTAAAAAATGTCAAAAATATTTATTTTTTGCATAATCATCAGAAAAATAGTTATTTAATTTTTAAAATAAAAATTATTATTTTTGCATGCATATTTAATTTAATAGCTAATTAATCATTTAAATGGCTTTTAATTGTTTTTAAATTATCAAATCAATTCCAAAAATTTCCAAAAAATTATTTTATCATATTAATGTCATCACTAACACAAAAACGTTTTCTCATTCAAAAATACTTATTTTTGCTAACATTTTCCTTCTATGCAACTTTCTTCCATTTTCCGATTTTGCATCTGTTCACAAGTTGTACCGTTTCGGACGATTTTTATCGCTTTTCTTTTCCAATTATGTAACTGCCTATGGGATGTAATAGTTAATTAGGACTTTTATTTTCCGCACTTTCAATTATGTATCTGCCCCAAAGCCATGTAATAGCGTAGGATTTATCTTTCCGCATTTTACTTTCCGCAATTTAATTTCTGCACCCTATAAACTGCTAGTAATTAGGCGTGTATGGCAAGATTAAAATTGGACATAGCTCACTCATAACTCCAAGATAAAATACCTGAATTTGACACACTCTTTTCACACATGCACCCCCTAGGGTAATTCTCTCTCGTTGCCTTACGAATTCAAATGGTCATGTCCCTCGAACGTAGAGGTATTCTAGCACCGTTGCCTTCAAAAAATCATCATAGTCCCTCGATACAAGATCATATACCACGATGTAAGCCTACGAATACATGATCTTGACCCTCGATTGTTGCCTCGAAAATGATGATAGTCCCCGAATGTGCTAGGATACTTCCTACAAGTTGCCTTCTATGACCATCCGATGTCCCTTCGAATGTCCCGCTTACATCCAACGGATAGGGTTACCTACCAACTAATGGTATGGATAACACTATTCTAAAGGAACGTAAAATAAACATGAAAACGACCAATTCTGAGTAGGTAATAAGACTTTTAGTTGCTTGCTCTATCAAAACACTTTTTACACCTCACACTTTTTTGTCAAAGTTCAAACTCTTTTCAAAACGAAACATTTCCGAACACTTTGTATACATTCCTACATGAATCATTACAAAGTCAAAGCGAAATGCCTTTTTAAAACATTTTTTTCAAACACACAGAAAGCAATTTTAAAGTGATCTAAGAGCAACTAAGACCCCGTAGATAACTACGGATGGAAAGGGGTGCTAATACCTTCCCTTTTCATAACCTTCTCCCTTACTCGGAATCTAACGAAGGTCTTTTTCTGTACTTTTTACCTTCCCTTAATTGGATAAAAGAAAAGTCGGTGGCGACTCTTGCTATCCGCACATTTGCGATACAAAAATCTCAAAGTCAGTTCACCGTATTACAGTGTTTCTATGATTGCTTCTTGTTTCTTCTTGGAATTGGGAAGTGTGGGCATCCATCTTTTCAATAGCTACCTCTCATTCTGCCTTTTGAGGAATTAGTTGTTGCTGATCTTTCCAGGCAAAATTCGGATGATTCTTCCACCCAGGATTATAGGTTTTAGAATAAGGATTATTCTGCTTTAAGAATTTTATCTCCTTAATTTGTTTTGGAGTTGCAAGACATTTCACAGTCATGTGTGGTCCGCTACAAATGTCACAAACCAAATTTTTAACCCGTGCTACCTGTTGAGTTCCCATGCTCATAGCCTTGAGCTTTTTTTCCACTTCTGCAGCAATCACCTCTTCGATTTTGAGTTGTTTGTTTACTTCCAACTTCAAATTAATCACTCCCTCTAGTTTACTTGTAACCCTGTCATACATTTCTAAATGCTCATTTGCAGCAATGGCTTCAATGATATTCTTAATACCAGTGGTTATTGTAAAGTTGGATGAGCCACTGGCAGCTATGTCAATAAGTTGCTTTGTCTTCATCTTGAGGTCATTCACAAACATTTGCATTTGTTCAGTTTGGTCCATGTTGTGAGTGGGACAAGCTACCAACAATCTCTTGAATCTCTTATAGGAATCACCAAGTGACTCTCCTTCTTTCTGCTTAAAATTCACAATTTCATATCTTTTGCGAATATAAACAGAAGCAGGGAAGTACTCATCAAGAAAAAATTTATCCATCTCTTCCCAAGTAGAAATACTACTAGCAGAAAGTGAGTAAAACCACTCTTCAGCATCTTCAGACAGGATAAACAGGTTTCTTTGCTTCATCTGTATGCCCGTCAATCTTCAACGTGGTGCTCATGGTCAAAAATCTCTGCAAGTGTTTGTTGGCATCTTCATTGACCTTTCTGGTGAAAGACCTTCTCTCGAGTTGATTGATTGTGCTAGGATGCAGTTGAATGAGAACATTCATCGGATGGTTTACAATTGTCAACCTGCCACCCGGTGCATTTGCCCCATCGGTGCATTTTATGAACTGAATGTTCTTCGTCAGAAGCCAGTATGGCTAATTGAGCTTGTCTTCGCCTTTCGTGAGTTTATAATTTGTCATATAATAACCTTCACTCTTTGATTTATTCAAAAAGTTCATCATCCTCAATTACCGATTCTCAATATTCTTTTAGCCTAATTTCTTAGTGACAAAATCTTTAACCTTTTTTCCTAATTTCAATTTCCATTTAAATTAGTAGAGACGTTAAGCATGCAAGTACCAAGAACTATTCTGGTTATCATAGGATTACCCTAGTCCTAGGTGAAATCCTTAATAATATCATTATTTATAAAACCTTAACACGATCGTCCGGCTCTACTGTGTTAAAATAGTGAAATTGATAAGTGCCAAAATGTAGTTATTTTGTATATACATTTTGTGGCACTTATCCGTTCTTTTGTTGATATTCTTCGAATAAATCCCCTGCTTTTAGTATAAATGTGTACATAATAGAATAATTGAGTTTTGTGTAAATATTGTATCATTTGATAGTTTTTCATCTCTTTTATAGGTATTCATTCATAATTGGAGCATTGAGTAATAAAGGCCAAAGGCTAAGCTTCAAGAGTGCGATTTTGCACAATTGATCAACGAATAAAGCTCAAGATCAACAAAATAAAAATCATCAATTTGGTTGATATTTCTTCATGGTTGGATAGAGCATTGAATAAGCTTTCCAACGCTTCAAACCGGGCAATTCGAGTTACGGTTCTCAAGATCGGCAAAAATAAAATCTTGAAAATAGCGGACGCGCTTAGCGCGAATATTGAGCGCGACCTTTATCGAATTCTTTAAAATGGGCTCAAAACACATTTTAGGTTATGGGTTGGGTATTTTGAGTCCCAACACCATCACCTTCATATTTTGATAGATTTGCTTGGAAAACAACATTGGAGCTTGCATTTGGATGATCGGATCGAATCCTCGTCGATTGGTGTTGACAAACCAAGAAATGTTTGGTTCCTCTTCTTCTCTTCTCTTTGTAATCTCTTTTGTTGGGTTTTGTATGTATATCTACTCATAACTCTTGTATATTTATCGCCTTTGGCTTGTATAAAGTTTGCTTCTGAATTTGTGTCGGTGATTATCTTGGGTTTTACTTTATGTTAGGGATTTGAGCTTTGCTAGGAATAGATTGCTTAGATTCTTACCTAGGATGATTATCATTAGTTTCGAATGCTAGAAATAGGTTTAGATCTAACATTCACTATAGAGTATCCGAACTTAATGCCTCTGCGTCGGTGAAGTATGCGATAATGGGTATGGAGGTGTGATTGACTTCTTTGTTGTCGAGGTATGCGGGGATGGATATTGAGATGATTTAGGAGGATTCTCAATTTGAGTTAGAAATATCTTAGATTGTGAGAGGTATGTGATGACACGGACGAGTATCGTGGGCGAGTATGACATGGGTGGTAGATTTAAGTGCATTACGGGTAGTTTACATTCGTTCGGATAAGTTGTCTATCCTTTATACTTTTTGTTCTTTTTGTCTTTTATTTTCATTTCTTTTAATCTCAAACTCATTAGAATTGTCGAGCGCGAATCAATAACCAATCTCTGCGGACACGATCGATATAACCTAACCGTATATATCACCGGTAAAATAATACCAACTCTTTGCTTGCTTTATACATGACAACAAAATGGCGCCGTTAGGGATTGGTTTTATTGTTTACGTATTGCGATAATTCCGTTGTTTTGAGTTTTGTAATTATTGTATATGTTGTATAGACTTTGTATATGAACTTGTATATTGTTACTTGTACATGTTTTATTTACTTTCCATACTTGTACATATGTGTGTTTTCCTTGTTTTCAAGTGATGTTGTGAATTGTCTCGTACTCGTAACGTTTGTTGTGTGGTTGTTAGGACACTTTCTTTAGGTTTGCACGGTGTGGAAATACCATGGCATGACGAGAGGAGGTTACTAGTGTTCGCACAATAAAGGCGTCGAGCTTACGACGTAAAACAAGCATGTTTGTTTATGTTTGTTTATGTGTGTGGTGACTTGTGTTTTAACAAGTTGAAATAGGACTTGTTCTTAATTTTAAATCTTCACTTTTCAACTTGTTAATTCATTGTCACCACGTTTTGGTATTGTTATTTGCTTTTGTTTTGTTATGTCAATTTGTTATTTTTCACAAGTTTGTAGTGTTTTAGCTTGTGCAAGTGTGTATGTATTGTAAATATATCTTTTTAGATGTGTAAATGAGATTGTATAGGTGTGTAAGTGGAGCTTGCATAGCAGTTGCACTATTCTTTGTCATTTTTACAAGCGGTGTGGCGCTTAGCGCTCTGCTATCTTGAGCCGATGAAGTCTTTAAAATTTTACTTGGTTTTCCTTTTTCCCACTTTCACCAAGGCTTTTTGTATTGAATAAAATTAGTATTATTTTTCTAATTCTTTTGTTGTTGTTTGGACTCAAATTTTGGTTCGGTAACTTGAAGACTTTTGAGGTGATTTTCCGAGTTTGATCGTTTCAACTCGCGGATGTATGGTAATGATAGTTTTCAAAGTTGCTACATGTCAGGTACTCGTTTATCGCTTTCTATAGCATAACATTTTTAGGAAATTTATCATTTGTATAATTACCATGCTATTCATTCTTTTTGCATTACTTGCTCATGGATTGAATCACTTTAGTCTCCTTTTTACCCATAAATGTGAGGAAGCTTTCCATTGTTTACATATGAGAGTCCACATTCTTGTTTTAACTAGATTTTATTATGCTTAATCTTTTATTTTGTGTTGATTGTATGATTGCAAGGAAATGATCAAGGCATTTTGTTGATTTTGAGCATAACTACCTTGGCCAAATATTCAATTCACCTTGTGAGTGCGTGAACCTTTGTTACCCCCTTTGAGCTTTTATCGATATCCATGTTTATTTGAACTTGATGCTTGTCTATGAGTGTCAATTCACCTTTTTTATATGGATGTTGATTTCTTTGTTTCGTGAACCCTCAACTACATGTTGTATGAATTTTTACCTTGCCTTAGAAAGTAGGGAGTATTCACACATTAATGTTGGTTGAATTCAAGTTGGGGAGAGGAAGGTTTATGTACTTATATTATGGTTGGTATGAGGTTGAGAAAAGAAAAAAAAGTGAAAAAAGAAAGAAAAGAAAAAGAAAGAAAAAAGAGAAAAGCTTTGAAAAAGAAAAACAAAAAGAGTAGGAATAATGTTATGTTAATAAGTGAAGTGTGTTTGGTGTGAAATTTGTGATGAAGAAGAAGTTTGATTGGAATTTTATTGTTTGAAACTTTGTGAGTTGATCACTCCCTTGGGTTTAGGCAAGTTTTTGTTTCGATTAGCTTTAGGACTTATCACTTGTTTGTTAACCAAACCACATTACAACCTTGAAAAGCCCTTGTGATTCTTGCATTTGTATTTTCAATACGTTTTTGGATGAATGCATAATTTAGTCTATTGTTTGCAAGATTGTGGAGGAGTGTTTTTTATTCCCCACCTTTGTGTGTTCTTCATCTACCGATGAATTTTTGCTAGGTGTGATTCATGATTGAGCTTGTTTTGTTTTAGAATGTTTTGCATGATTTTTGTACTTAGGATTTATTTTGTTTATATGTTATCGTTGTAGGATAGTGGTAAGTTTGTATTTTGTCGTGTACATTTTTCGTTTGAACCATACATTTGTTTTCCGTTTTAAAAACTTGTTGATTCGTGATTCTTTGATTATCATTTTTTGTTTCTTTAAGTTTACTTGACTTTGTTTGAGGACAAACAATGTTTCAAGTTGGGGAGAGTTGATAAGTGCCAAAATGTAGTTATTTTGTATATACATTTTGTGGCACTTATCCGTTCTTTTGTTGATATTCTTCGAATAAATCCCCTGCTTTTAGTATAAATGTGTACATAATAGAATAATTGAGTTTTGTGTAAATATTGTATCATTTGATAGTTTTTCATCTCTTTTATAGGTATTCATTCATAATTGGAGCATTGAGTAATAAAGGCCAAAGGCTAAGCTTCAAGAGTGCGATTTTGCACAATTGATCAACGAATAAAGCTCAAGATCAACAAAATAAAAATCATCAATTTGGTTGATATTTCTTCATGGTTGGATAGAGCATTGAATAAGCTTTCCAACGCTTCAAACCGGGCGCAATTCCGAGTTACGGTTCTCAAGATACTGCAAAAATAAAATCTTGAAAATAGCGGACCGCTTAGCGAATAGTTGAGCGCGACCGGTAATTCTTTAAAATGGGCTCAAAACACATTTTAGGTTATGGGTTGGGTATTTTGAGTCCCAACACCATCACCTTCATATTTTTGATAGATTTGCTTGGAAAACAACATTGGAGCTTGCATTTGGATGATCCGGAGTCGAATCCCTCGTCGATTGGTGTTGACAAACCAAGAAATGTTTGGTTCCTCTTCTTCTCTTCTCTTTGTAATCTCTTTTGTTGGGTTTTGTATGTATATCTACTCATAACTCTTGTATATTTATCGCCTTTGGCTTGTATAAAGTTTGCTTTACGAATTTGTGTCGGTGATTATCTTGGGTTTTTACTTTATGTTAGGGATTTGAGCTTTGCTAGGAATAGATTGCTTAGATTCTTACCTAGGATGATTATCTGTTAGTTTCTGAATGCTAGAAATAGGTTTAGATCTAACATTCACTATAGAGTATCCGAACTTAATGCCTCTGCGTCGGTGAAGTATGCGATAATGGGTATGGAGGTACGTGATTGACTCTTTGTTGTCGAGGTATGCGGGGATGGATATTGAGATGATTTAGGAGGATTCTCAATTTGAGTTAGAAATATCTTAGATTGTGAGAGGTATGTGATGACACGGACGAGTATCGTGGGCGAGTATGACATGGGTGGTAGATTTAAGTCATTACGGGTAGTTTACATTCGTTAGGATAAGTTGTCTATCCTTTATACTTTTGTTCATTTACTTTTTGTCTTTTATTTTCATTTCTTTTAATCTCAAACTCATTAACGATAGAATTGTCGAACGACGAATCAATAACCAATCTCTGCGGACACGATACGATATAACCTAACCAGTATATATCACCCGGTAAAAATAATACCAACTCTTTGCTTGCCGCTATACCGCAGCAACAGAAATCCTATGGTCTCATAGGGTCAAACTATGAATTAATCTAAATAATCAAATTGATGCATAACGAACTAAAATGTTGACTAAAACAGAGAGATCAGTATTCTTAACATAACAAATTAGGGATACCCCCTAGCATTGGGGGGTTTAGCCTCTCATAGAACTTAAAAGTAGCATAATCAAAATATTAGATAAAGACATTACAATAGATTGGGTCTTCGATCTTCAAATTCTCTTGCGCATGAAGAGTTCTTTGTTCCCAAAACTGTTGAATCTCTGCTCTTCTATCGTGAATTATTCTCTCTGGTGGCAAAAAAGTCCTCTTCTCCTTCTCAAAATAAGGTTTATATAGTGTTAGGTCATTCCCAAGCAATACCAAATGTCCAAAACACCCTTAATAACCCAAAACACTAAAAACAGCAAAAATTAAAACACTCAAACACACAACCAAAGCATAAAATGCGGTAAAATGACATATAACACTAAACAAATACAATAAACGATAACAAAATTCAATGATAAATATCTGTGTAAAAACCACTGATCATTTATGTAGAGGAAGTAGGGGTTGTATCCTGAGTGAGTTCAGTGAAATGGGCATGTTCAATAGTAAGGGTCGGGGAGTTAGCAGTTTCATGTGAGTTGGCAGGTTCAAATAGTTGAGAGGTAACATAATGATTATGAGGTACAATAGAAGGTTCAGTGGGATGTGTATGTTCACTATTGTGTTGAGCTATGTTATGTGAAGGTGAAGGGAATGAAGGATTTGTTATATATATCAGTGGGAAAGTAAAAAAATGAGTGTTGTCGTTGTTTGGTCAATTTAATGGGTTTGGTCAGAGGTATCTATGGGATTGGTAGGAATGGTGTAGCGGAAAGTGATGTCATAAAAAAATAATTTCTTAAAATGAATGTAGCTCGTATATTTAGATAAATAAAAGAGGTGAGTTTTAATGCATGTGGGATAGCCTAGGAAGATTCTTTAAGTAGATCTAGTGTAAAGTTTGTCTCTATGTCCTATAATGGTAGTAGCATAGGTTAAGTCTCCAAAGCTTTTGAGATGCGTGAGTGAGGGAGGTTCCTTAAAAATGAGCTCATAGGGCATATTGTTTTGAATTATAGGACTACATAACCTATTAATGAGATATGTGGCATGGCAAATAGAGAAATACAAAAAACGCTTTAGGTAAATTATCTTGGTACACGAGGGATATATTAACTTCAAGAAAGTTCTAATTCTTTCTTTCAACTATAGAGTTCTATTGAGGGGTTTCTATATAAATACTTTGATGAAAAATGCCTAAGGATGCATAATAAGATGGCATGATGAATTCACTATGATTGTCACTTCTAATGGTTTTTATTGTAACAGAAAATTAATTTTGGAAATATGCAACAAAGTTGTGAATATGAGTCCTAGTTTCATATTTAATATACCTTAAAAATCCAGATGTATATCTTGTAAAGCCATCCACAACAGTTATAAAATACTGAAAACCATCTCAAGAATGCACATCAATAGGTTCCCGTATATCCATATACATTAATTCTAAACAAGTTGATGTTATAGAATTGCTATGGGAAAGGGTTATTTACATTGTTTAGCTAAGTAGAAATCATGACAAAGCAAATTTTGTTATATTTATATATGGAAAAGATTGAGACAAGTGTTGCAAGACCTCATTAGAGGGATGACCTAACCTATGGTTCCAAATATCTAGATTACTAGGAAATACAACACCATTCAAGTTTTCAAAATTACAAGTAAAAGTGTGACTATAGTGTGTGCTATTATGAACAGAATGATGTATAAGAACTTTGTGTATAATGTAGAGATTCTTATGTTGTACCACTCGACCAATCATCCTCTTTGTAGACACATCCTGAATATGAAAAGAGTTATGTGAGACTAAGATATGATAATGAAAATTTCAACATAATTTAGAAATTGATATAAGGTTAAACCTAAATTCAATAATAAAGAATACATTATGCAATATTAACGAGGGATCAAGAGTGGAGGTGCTTGAAAATTTGGCAGAAATGCAATTCCCATTGGGAAGTTGAACTTGGATGGGATCAATAAATTTGATATCAAAAAAGCACTCGGTGTTGGGGCATACATGGCCAGATGCCCCTGAATCAATAATCCACATAAAAGAAGAGTTAAATCAATACCGTTGTTGGAGATACCCGAGATTTCATGAGAACTGAGACCCTTATCAATGTTGGAATTTTGACCACATTTCTTTGATTGTTGTAGAATGAAGAGTACATGTTGATAATCTTCCTTGGAAATGACTCTATATTTTTCTGAATTGATGTTCGGCTTGGATTTTGAAGAAGATTTATTAATATATGGATTATCAACATCAATTTGAAGGAAGATTATCAATTTAGAAAAAGATGGAATTATTTCAAAGGAAGATTATCTTTATATCGATGAAATATTGAGATAGGGATCAATCACCTTGTTTGATGGACTGAAGATCTCGCAAAAGGTCGAAAAATTTAAAGTGGTTGTCTTTGGTAAACTGGGCGCAAAGATCATCCCATAGAACAATTTTGAATCATAGGAAACGGTGTTGTGCGCGATATGAGGTGAAAGCGATATATTGATCCAAGAAAGCACCATATTGTGGGCATGCTCTCATATGTCAAGATTGGGGACAGATGTAAATGGTTTGGAGAGTGTTTCATTGATGAAGTCAAGTTTGTTCTTTGAAGTTACAGCACAACACATCGACTTTCTCCAGTTGTGGTAGTTATTATCGTCAAGTGGCAATGCAGCTAGAATGTCATTGGGGTTTTCACCAGGGTAGAGGTAAAAAGGACTTATAGGGTTTAAGATCAGATCTTTTAGTTCAATGTTATTTGAAAAATATTTAGTGGTGGAATCTTTGATGGTGGAATCATCGTGTTCAGATTCACCATCAGAATTCTCGATGATTGTGATGGAGAGTGAACTGTGTTGATGAATTGGGGGAGAATATGCAGATAAAACCCTTTGTGTGCAAGGGAGGGAGAAAATGATAGAAGAAAAAGAGAAAAGGGTTTGATTGTTTCATCTAGTACCATATTACCAAATTAGAAATGAGTAAAATCTTGATTGGGCTCAGTTTCAATATGAAGTATTATACATAATATGTTACAAAGTGAAAGAGATCAATTACTTTATATAAGCAATTAGGCCAAAACTGAAGGTAACAAAAGCTCTAAAAGACTAAGCCTATGTTTGGGAAAAGACAAAATCACGGTGTGTTTCCACGCTAATAGAGAAGCTACAAAAAGTAGCTTAACAAAATCACGGCCAAAAAATTCTAAAAGCATGGCAGCGACAGATATAAGTTGTTCCAAACACACACTAACTACCTCAAGTCTATAAATAGTTAATTAACTAAAATTTACTTATATTATGAGACATGGGGAAGGGGAGTAATTATGCTAAACCATACAATAAGATAATGCATGTGAGAGAGAGAGAGAGAGAGAGAGAGAGAGTAAGAGTTAGTTGACAATGGTTTTTCAACACACAATCAATAAAAAAAATTTTATAATTAAATATGTTTTTGATCCTTATAAATTAACAAATTTTATTTTTGATCCCTATAAAAAAAAATTAGCATGTTTTAGTCCTTACAAAATTATTATGCACATAATTTTAGTCCTTGTTATTAAATTGATATGTATTTTTGAATGATTATTTTGCAGTCATGTTTAGAATGTTATAAAAAGTTCTTCAAAAAAATGAACTCCAAATTTAATTTCTAAGTCGAGATTTTCATTGATTTTATCAATATCTTTTGAAATTTAAAAAATTTATGTTTAATTCCTTTCATTTTAAAAAAAATCTAAAATTTGATGAATACATATTTTGTAGTATTCTAAACACTAAGAAAAAAATTATTCAAAAATTTAAAAATATAAAGATAATTAAACTGTTTTAAAATATTTAGAAAATAACAAAAAATAAAACTGTATGAATAAATTTTTTACAAGGAACAACATATATAATTTTTTTAATATGAACTGAAAACGAAATTTAAGATATTTATAAGGACCATAAATATATTTAACTCAAAAATTTATACAAATTTTTTCTCTTTATTCTTATATTTTATTTTTATATTTTATCAATTTAATAATTTAAATTTCATATTTTAAATTTTTTTAATTATTAATTTATAAATAGCAATAACTTAATTATATCAATACATAAATATAAACAAATATTTACCCAGAAAAATTAAACTTTAAATTGATAAATTACATCTATTTATAACTTAACTAACACATACATTAAAGTATTAAACTACTCTACCTACCCAATAGCTCAGAATAATTAAAATCTCAATTTAATACTCTTTAGAAGAGTTATAAAATCCATGATTGACGGACATATAATTCTTTCCTATACATAACTACATGAAGAAATGAGATTATAATAGATAGTTATTAGTTGAATTTTCAAGTTTAATAACAATAATATTTCACATATGTTTTTTTAAAAAGATCGTTCAAAAATATATGTTAGATTCAACGACATCGACTAAAGTTATTTTTAAAATAACTATAAAAAAAAATTAAAAAGTGAATTCTTTATGAAAATTAAGACTAAAACTCGACAAATTTGTAGAAAATAAAAAATATATAGAAACCCTAGTTATTCTATACCTATGATAATGACAAATAAACAGATAATAAAATTAATTAAAGAGTACTTAGCCTATAAAAGATAGATGTATACTAAAAATAATGAAATTCTTTTGGATTTGTAGAAACAACACAAAGGATATGTATATGTTGGGACATGTGACAATTACTACAATATTAATATTATTAATATCATTAGTAAAAAATACTTGTGAGTTGTGAGAGATTGAGGTTTATTTGATTAAAGAGAATAGATAAAAAGGAGAAAAAACAAAGCAAGAAAAGAAAAGAAAAGAAAAAGTAATATACATGCAGTAGCAGAATTAGCAGAAGAAAAAACAACATAGATAAAAACAAATTGTAAAGATGGATAAAGCCTTAAATAAAGTAGTGTAGAATAAAGGCAAAGCTAATAAAAGAATAAAGCTATCTGAATTATTTATAAAAACTAAACCATGTGTAATTAAAAGGAGAATACTTTTCCTACTTCCCAGTACGTAGAATATATATTTACAGAACAACCGTGACGTTCTGCTAACTTTTCATTACTATTTAAACCCATAGATGACAATTTTATAAAAAGGTTGTACGAGTTCATCACAATTAAGAATAAGTATTTTGTGAAATTTCTGAGAGATATGATTACAACGTAATTTTTGGTGTACACTTGTATACGGGAAATACTTATTTGATATCTTAAAAATAATTAATTTTTACCTCTCTGAATCTATTAGAAGGATAACTAGTTAATTATATTAGTTAGTTAATAAATTTTTGCATTTCACAAAATTATTCATATTCACAAAAGAGACAGTCGTAGCGGAATTACCAACCAACGAAATGGAATTGTCAGCCAACAAAATGGAAGTCAAAATGTTGGAGATGAAAGAAGAAATATTAATATAAAGGTTTTGAAAAATCCCCTTATTTCTAGTCAATCAAATGGAATTAAAAGTGAAGATGACAACACTCAGGGTAGTTACCTTATATTGATCCAAATCCGAAACCCTGCAAATATTTCAGATGTTAGGCCAATCAAGAATGGAATTACCAAGATTAAGAATAATTTGTAACCAATGCCACAACTGCATTACAAAATTGTACTTAAAAAATTAATGATGAGTCGTCTCTTCTGCCCTTTCACAAAGAGTGCAACGAGACGGAAAGGAGACGTTTTTGTGCTTCCATTGATCGTTTGTAGGAACCTTGTTACGAAGAAGCGGCCTCCAAACTAAACTGGATTTGGATAGAGGTATCGAGTTGGACCAAATCCAACGCCACCAATTCTGATTAACACCTTTAACACGCTTAAACACAAAAAATCATCCTTAGAAGAGAGATCCCCAAAATCAGAATGAACCAGATTTCTTACCATGCCTAAGATCATAGGGAATATGTCAATTGCAAATACGCAGCTGAAGAGCAATAGGGATGAGACTAGTGGCTCCTGAAAAATTCCACTACCCATTGACAATAATGTACCTCACGGGATGGTCCACTATAGAACTCGGTTCCGCCATTTCCAAAGACAATGGAGCACCACGCCAACTATCAAACCACAAACTGATAGAAGCGCCATTACCGAGATACCAAGAAGAGTTGTCTGAAATAGAATCCAAATCTGATTTAATACTAATCCATATAGAGGAGAAAATATAGAAATTAATTATCTTGTTTTTCCTAAACACTCTTTACCTAGTCTAATAGATTCTAACCTGGCAACTGGAGTAAAAGTTTCATTATAATTAATACCTTCTTGTTGACTATATCCTTGTGCAACCAGTCGTGCCTTGTTTCTGACAACTTCTCCTTGCTCATTTAACTTATTTCTGAATACCCACTGTGTTCCAATTATATTGAATCCTTTAGGCTTTGGAACTAGATCCCACACATCATTTCTTGTGAATTGATTGAGTTCTTCTAGCATTGCTATAATCCAATCATTGTCTTGAAGAACTTAATCTTTTGAGTTTGGTTCAATCAGAGAAACCAGGCCAAACAATGATTCTTCATTATTTCTTAGAGAGGATCTTGTTCTGATAGGATCATCTTTCTTTCCAATGATAACATCTTCTGGGTGTGCTGATGTGATTCTTGGAAATATTTTCTGTGAGGTTTCTTCAGAAATTCTTAAGTTGTCCAGAATATCTTCAACAGTTGGATCTTCTGAGTTGTCCTTTTGTTTTGTCCCTTCAGAGTTTGTTAGATGAACTTCTGTACCTGCAGAATTTTCAATTTGCTTTGGCTTTTGTTGGCCAAGTTATCATCAAATCTTAGTTTGATTAATTCTTCAATGTATTGTATACTCTATAGCCTTTTGAGCGTTCAGAGTATCCAAGAAGAATACACTCTTGTGCCTTAGAATTAAACTTGTTCAGATGATCTTTAGTATTTAAAATATAGCAAGTGCATCCAAATGGATGAAAATATGTAATGTTGGGCTTTCTGTTCTTCCATAATTTATAGGGAGTCTTTTCAAAAATAGGTCTTATAGAAACTCAATTTTGAATATAATATGTCGTGTTCACTGCTTCTGCCCAGAAGTGTTTAGCCACATTAGTTTCATTGATCATGGTTCTGGCCATTTCTTGCGATGTTCTATTCTTTCGTTCTACAACTCCATTTTGTTGGGGAGTTCTAGGATAGGAGAAATCATGAGAAATGCCATTTTCTTTAAAATATTTTTCAAAAAATTAATTTTCAAATTCTCCTCCATGATCACTTCTAACTTTTATGATTCTAAACTCTTTTTCATGTTGAACTTGATTACAGAAGTCAAAGAACACATAATGTGACTCATTCTTGTGTTTTAATAACTTTACCCATGTCCATTTGCTGTAGTCATCTATAATGACCAATCCATACTTCTTGCCTCTAATGGATGCAGTTTTCACTGGTCCAAATAGATCAATATGCAGAAGTTCTAATGGCCTAGAGGAAGAAACAACATTTTTTGATTTAAAATAGGGTTTTGAAAATTTTCCCTTCTGACATGCTTCACACAAAACTTTTGAGTTGAATTTCAAATTAGGAAGTCCTCTGACCAGATTGAGTATGTTAATTTGAGAAATATTTCTCATGCTAACATGTGCCAATCTTCTGTGCCAGACCCATTGTTCATTGTTCACTGACAGAAGGCATTTTACATTTTGAGATTTAAGATCAGAAAGATCAATCTTGTATATGTTTTTCTTTCTCTTGCCAGTAAACAGGATTAACCCATCTTTTTGACTTACAACTCTACATGACTTTTAATTTAAGATTATGTCATAACCATTATCACTTAATTGACTTATCGATAATAAGTTATGCGCTAATTCTTCTACTAACAGAACATTAGAAATAGAAGCGAGGTTATTGTTTCCAATGGTTCCAGAACTAATGATTTTTTCTTCCGGGTTACCTTCAAACTTTACATCACCTCCAGATTTAAATTCCAGTCTTTAGAACATAGACTTTCTTCCCGTCATATGTTGTGATCATCCAAAGTCCAGGTACCATGATTGGTGTTTCAACTTTGTTGTTAAGGACATCTGCAACATATATGATTTTCTCCTTAGGTACCCATATCTTTTTAGGTCCTTTATGGTTATAGTTTCTAAAGTTTTGTTTGAACTTTGGTTTAACATGAAAACTTTCAGAATAAGATGTGTATTTTATATCATGTGTGTGACCATAACTAAATTGTTTGTGCAGTGGTTTATATGTGATAACCATTTCATAAATAGGTTTAGGTTTATATGTTTCTTTCCCTCTGGGAGTTTCATATCCAATTCCTCTTATGTTGTTTCCACTAACACCATAGATCATTGAAGCCATTTTGCATCTATCTATGTTTTTAGCAAGAAATTTCTGAAAGCTATAATTATATTGTTTAATAATATCTTTTGAACTTGAAGCAATATCTGAACTAGAGATTTTTTGAACTTTTTGGCAATCATCTTTGATTTTAATGTTATTTTCTTTTAGTTCACAATTTTCTGCTTTAAGTTGCTCAATTTCAGATACAAGACTCTTTTTAACTTTCTTGTATTTGATCTTGAGTTGACTATGGTTTTCCAGAAGTTCTGATAAACTATCTACCGATTCACTCGAGTAAATTGAAAATACCTCTTGAGTTCTAATTGAGCTGAGTCATCTGCTGTTGTGGCCAAAAAAGCTAGGTTGGCATGCTCATCTTCTGAGTTAGATTCAGCTTCAGAAGATTTTGAGTCGTCTCAGGTGGCCATCATTCCTTTCTTCTTTTCAAACCTTTTCTTTGGCTTTTCTCTCTGCAACTTAGGAAAATCACTTCTGAAGTGTCCTGGTTCTTTGCATTCATAGCAAATGATGTTTCGTTTGCTAAACTTCTTGTGTATAGAAGATTCTCCTCTATCTTCTGATCTCCTATAGTTTCTGAACTTCTTTTGCATGTGCTTCCACATTTGGTTTATCCTTCTGGAAAGTAGAGATAGCTCATCTTCCTATGACTCTGAATCTTTAGAGCTTCCTTCTTCAGCCTGAAAAGCATTAGTATCAAATTTTTTAGTAGATTTCAAAGCAATTGACTTACCTTTATTCTGGGGCTCATATTCATCAAGATCTATTTCATGACTTCTCAGCATGTTGATAAGTTCTTCTAAGGATATAGCGTTCAGATCTTTTGAGACATTGAAAGCAGTGACCATTTGTGCCCATCTTCTGGGTAAACTTCTGATGATCTTTTTTATATGGTCTGCCTTGGTGTATCCTTTGTCTAGAACTCTCAGGCCAGCAGTTAAAGTTTGAAATCTTGAGAACATTGCCTCAATGGACTCATTTTCTTCCATTTTGAATGCCTCGTACTTCAAGATGAGAACCAGATCTTTAGTTTCTTTGACTTGATCATTTCCTTCATGTGACATTTTGAATGACTCAAAAATATCATGTGTTGTATCTCTGTTGGTAATCTTTTCGTACACCATTTTGAAATGACATTCAGTAGGATATTTCTTGATTTGTGATGATTCTTAAAATCTATTTTCTGTTGCTTATCCATTTTTTTCTATGTATCTTGTTTCTATCCTGGTCTACTAGGTGTTTGTAGCCATCCAAGACCATATCCCAAAGATCAGGATCATAGCTTAGAATAAAACTTTCTAATCTATCCTTCCAGTACTCAAAATCTTCTCCATCAAACATAGGAGGTTTAGTGTTGTTGTTGTGATCTGTTGCCATAGTGTTTTCCTTCTGGATCTTTATCTGACACAGTTAAGTGTTTGCACCCAGAACCAAGAGCTCTGATGCCAATTGAAGGCTTCGAAAACACTTAGAAGCGGGGGGTTGAATAAGTTTTTCCCTTTTAAATTGTTCTTTTAATTCAACACCAATATAAACACACAATGATTTTTATCCTGGTTCGTTTGAAACTCAAACTACTCCAGTCCACCCGCCAAGGTGATTTTGCCTCTCTCAACGAGAACTTAATCCACTATAATCAAAAGATTACAATTGTACAACCAACTGTTATGACTAACAACAATGTACATGTCAACTACAAGTGACTAACACCTCTAAGACTCTCTAGTCTTAGCCCTCTTGAGAAATCTGACCCAACAGGTCTCTCGAGGAACAATTACATAAGAACTTCTAACAAAGTGTATAAGGTTGCTTCTACAAAGTTGTATCACAAAAGTGAATTTTACACAAGAAAGTTTAAGCTCAAAACTGAAAACAACTTAGCAAAAAATAGTATTGATTTTGACAGCATAAGTTTTCTTTCAGACTTATTGTGAATAGTTATTTTGCTTCTTTGAAAGTTTGCTCTTTATAAAGCTTCTAGAAATTATTCTGTTGCATGCCATTGCATGTCTTGGATAATGAGAAACTTAATGAATGTTTTTTTTCTGCATGTGCTTTGTTTTCTCAATGAGCCTCGGAATTTGATCCACTCAAGTGCTTAAGCGGTCTTAGCCTTAGTAGCGTAACAGTACTGTAGCAGACTTTGTCTTAGAAGATGATGTACTAAAAATCATGATTTTCTACAAGCCTTGTTTAAAGTATCTTCTAATCAGAGGTTTCCCTGGTGCTTCCATCAGAGGTTGCGTTAGCATGCTTCCTTCAGAAGTTGCTTTCAGCGTGCGTGTCCAGAAGTTTCATTCATCATTAGAACTTCTATTACTTATTTACCCAGCATAATTTTGATATTTCTTTATTCTAGAGTGCTTGAGTCAGAACATCATCTGAAATGGAAATAATACACATCAGAGCATCATATTTATTATACAAAATTTATTTCACTATCTTCTAACAAACTCTGATAGTGAAATGAACCCTCACCGCCCAGAATGCGAAGCATACAAGATTTGTATGATAACACAGTGGAAGTGCATCTTGTACGTCTGCTGGCAGATTCTAAAAACATTTGTCTTGAAGAAACTTGGAGAGATGAAAAATGGAAGAATGATATGAACGAAGAATTCAAGGTTGTTGAACATAACAACACTTGGGAACTTGCTGAGTTGCCAAAAGGAAGTCAAAGTGGGTGTTCAAGAAGAAGATGAATTCTCAAGGAGAAATCGAAAGGTATAAGGCACGACTGGTGGCGAAAGGCTACAAACAAAAAGAAGGCATTGACTATGATGAAGTATTTGCACCTGTTGCAAGAATAGAAACAATTTGCTTGATCATTTCTCAAGCTGCTCAATTCAAATGGAAGATATTTTAGATGGATGTCAAATCAACTTTTATGAATTGTGTGCTCGAAGAAGAAGTCTACATCGAAGTACCACCAGGATACATGAAAATCGAAAACGAAGGAAAAGTGTTGAGATTGAAGAAAGCACTTTATGGGCTGAAGTAGGCACCACATGCATGGCATACACGCATTGATACGTACATACTTCAAGGAGAAAGGCTTTCAGCAATGTCCCTACGAACATGCTGTGTACATGAAGAAGAATAAAGAAGATATACTGATGGTTGCTCTCTATGTTGATGACCTGATTTTCATGGGAAATAATGATCATTTGATCGAAGAATTCAAAAGCACAATGACACGTGAGTTCAAAATGACAGACTTAGGCCTGATGAGATACTATCTTGGCATAGAAGTTCGACAAAAAGAAACTGGAATTTTCATCTCACAAGAAAAATATGCAAAAGGCATCCTGAAGAGATTCAAAATGGATAGCTGCAATACAATTTCGACATCAATGGAACCAGGAACAAAGCTTTCAAAATTTGATGGGGGGAAGTGTGTAGAAGCGAGTAAATTTCGAAGCTTGGTAGGAACTCTTCGATATCTGACTTGCACAAGGCCAGATCTTTCGCTAAGTGTTGGTATTGTGAGTCGATTTATGGAAGAACCAGTCCACACACACTGGAAGACATTGAAAAGGATCCTTCGATACGTCCAAGCAACTGTGTCACTTAGAATGCTTTACTCAAGAACAGAAGATTACAAGTTGACTGGCTACTCTAACAGTGATTGGTGTGGAGACATAGATGATCGAAAGAGCACTTCGGGCTATGTGTCCTTCATGGGAAATACTGCTTTCACTTAGGTTTTGAGGAAGCAGCCAATTGTAACCCTTTCGACATGTGAAGCAGAGTATGTAGCAGCATCTTGGTGTGTATGTCATGCAATATGACTTATAAGACTGTTGATCAAGATGGAGCAAAGACAAGAGGATGCAACAACAATTCGAGTGGACAACAAGTCAGCAATCGAACTAGCGAAGAATCCAGTAAACCGTGAAAGGAGCAAACACATTGATGTTCGATTCCATTTCATTCGAGAACATGTGAAGGAAGGAAGTGTCGAACTAAAACATGTAGTAAGCAAGGATCAGGCTCCGGGCATCCTCACAAAACCATTGTCGAAGGAGTTATTCGACATAGGCAAAAGGATGTTGGGAATGATGGATCGAAGAAACATTTAATTTTATGGGGGAGTTTTGTTGGAATAAACTTAAATGCATTCAAAGAGAGTTTGAAAGTTATATTCTCTTGGGATGAGAAAAATCCATTCCTTGGATCTACACCTCCTTAGAAATATCCAGCATTTATTATATAGCATTTCTTATGTAGCATTTATATCTTTGTAATTTAAGTCTCTATATATAAAACTCATTTGTATTATATTTTCTAAAGCAATTAAACATTTTAATATATAAGAGAGAAGTTGCAGTCCTCTGAACATCATCTCTAAAAATTTAGTCTCTGTTGTTGTCTTCAATAAAAACACCAAAATTAGTAAACCACTTCACCTAAAGCACACTTGAGAATGACAGATTTAACCCCTACTTGAGAGTCCACTAAAGTTCCTCTTCCCACATGTCAGGTACATGAGATAAAAACTAAATATGTTCAGCCTCTCTTTGATGGCTAATCTATCCCAGTACGTCATCCAAAGGGTGAAAATAGTCATTGGTCTCACATTGTTTCCATACATCATTTTGCACTATAAAACACTAAGCATATGGTCTTTCAATTCAATGTACATACAATACAACTGGTTCTGAACTACTTCTAATGCCTCATGTTGTTCCAACTGGACTTTGGCTAGTTTACTCCCTTTTTAAAGAAGTTTTTAATTGTTACTTGCTACTGTTTTGAATATTTTGTGTTGTTTTGAATTATATGAAATTTCAGTTTTTTAAAATAACATTAGTGTTATGTAAATTTTATATATATATATATATATATATATATATATATATATATATATATATATATATATATATATATATATATATATATATATATATATATATTAAAGTGTAATTAGCCACCCAGAGATGAAAAAAATAGAAAACTATGTAATAGTTTTAACTACCAAACTGTTTTAACTACCTTCAAACTAATTGTTAACAAAAAGCACTTATATAGTTTTTATTACAAGTGAATCTTTTACAAACACATCAAAACATATGGCCATCAATTAATGTTAGTTATGGTTTATCAAATGATCATTTTATTAGGGATGGAGTAGTGGTATGATACTTAATTGCAACATTGAAAGAGAGATGGAAAAATACTTGTCTATGAGACACACACGTGATGAATCTGAATGCAATTGAATAGCTGTTTGTATTTCAAAGGAACATCATTGACATGTCGAGGGAACTATTTGTTGACACAACACCACAACCAAAGAGGAAATAATAAATTGCTAAAATATTCAAGGACCTCAATATAGAAACAGACAACTGGCGCGTGAATGAAGGTAGCACTAACTAATTAACTAATACTATGTTTTAGTTAACCTTTGTCGTTTGCTGCTCTGAATAATATCATAATCAACAACTCAATTACTTCATAAACTTTCCACTTAATTTTTATAATTATAATTAAGATATAAAATGGACGGCAGTTTTTTCTTTACTTCTACTCATAACTACACTTTTTGATTTTATTTCATAGGTTAGTAAGCAAAAGCACAAGTCTAAGACCTAAATGTGAGATGGAGATAGTAGAGGTTTTACATTTCGATGTCAATAAAATTCATTTCTTAAAAGAGAGAGAGGTGGAGACTTGTGTCTACTTGAAGTATTGTTTTCTAGTACACTATTTTACTTAATTCAGAAGTTTAACAAAACTAGTTTAATATAATTTCAAAGGTGGTTGCAAGATTTTAATTTCTTTCATTTTTGAAAATAAAAATTAAAAATAAAACATATTTGAATAAAAAAATTTTGAATCAATTTTTAATTTAATTTAATAATTTCATATCTCAAAATCTTAAAAATAAATTTTATATTTTGTTATGATTTTAATTTTAACTTGTCCACCGTTAATGTTTGTGGATTACTATGATCAATGTTAACATCACTTTATCTACTTCAAATCAACAATGGCAATCACTCTTATGAGATATCAATCAAACTCTATTGGGTGAAAGGATAATTTTTTGATTTGACACTACGGCAGAAGTTTAGTATAATGTCGAAGTTTGCCCACGTGTTGTTGTCGAAGACCTACATTCTGTAGTTGAAATGTGTTCTAGTATCTAGATGTTGATAATGCTAGATTTGTTAATATGTCAAATTTGACCTATTTGTTATGTCTAATTGTTTAAGTTAACTTGTACCCTAAGTTAGCTTGTAATAGATATTTGTGAAAAAGCTCATTTCTTTAGTATGTTAGGTTTATTATAAATAGCATACTAGTCTCCCATCATTGCACATACTAAATCCTAATTTAGGGTAAGAGAGGTTATTTGTTATTCTTGTGTACTTGTAATCTTGTTTTAAGAGAAAGTAAAGAATAACAGTTATAATCAATCCTTCGTGTTCTTCCATATTTCTACCCTGTTTATTTCTTGATCATAAATAAACAGTTTATATTTTGTTTCAAAGACATCTAATTTCACAACAAATTAGTGCAGTGAACGTGGAGAAGATACCTTCAACAAAGTATGAGATTGAAAAGTTCACTGAAGTGAATGATTTCGGTCTGTGGCGCTTTAAGATGAAATCCCTACCGGTTCAGCAGGGTTGTTTAGAAGCTTTGAAGAGATGGGCGCCATAAATGTTGCGTTAACGGCAGCTGAGAATAAAATCATGATAGGGAAAGCCCACATCGCAATCTTGTTGAGCCTTGATGATAAGGCTCTTTGACAGGCATCAAAGGAGACGACAACAACAGGATTATGGGTGCAACTTGAAAGTTTGAACATGAGTAAATCGCTGGTAAATCAACTCTATCTGAAGCAAGCTTTGTATTCATTCAAAATGATTGACGAAAAAGTATTGGCTGAGTAGTTCGATATGTCCAACAAGCTGATTCTTGATCTTGAAAATATTGATGTCAAGATCGATAATTAAGATCAAACGCTATTGGTGTTGTGTGTTGCCTAAATCACATGCTCACTTCAAAGAAACCCTCTTGTATGGAAGAAGGTCTCTGACCTTTGAAGAAGTTTAATTAGCCTTGTATTCTAAGGACTTGAATAACGAAAGGAGCATAAACCTTCAACGATTGGTGAAGGTTTGGCCGTTAAAGGAAAAATTTTGCGAAAGGATGGTAAGTTTGACAAAAAAAATAGTAAAAGCCATTCGAAGTCTTATAATGGTGAAGCATCAGGTATTCGATGATATCACTATAAAAAGAAGGGTCATATAATAAACGGGTTCCCTGAACACCTGAAAGATCATGGAGGTAAGGATAATATCAACACAACTTTTGTTCAAGATGATTTCGACTCATCTGATGTTCTTGTTGTTTTGAGAAGCAACTCTTCGAATGAGTGGATTATGGATTGTGGATGCACTTGGCACATGAATCCAAACAAATACTTGTTCAAAGAATTATGTGATCAAGATGGTGGATCTATATTGTTAGGAAACAATAAAGTTTGCAAGATTGCAGGTGTTAGATCTGTGAGATTCAAGCTCCATGATGAGTCAATAAAGTTGTTGAGTGAAGTCAGGTATGTACCTGATTCGAAGAGAATTTATTTCTCTTGGTTAATTCGACAAGAAAGGAAGTATCCTAAGAGTCATGAAGGGGTCGAAGGAAGTCTTAAGAACCATGAAGAAAAAAGGCTTGTATACCCTCGAGACTGAAGTTATAAGTGGTTAAACAAATGTTGCATCCACGAAATCTTTGTAGAAGACATAAATTTGGCACATGAGTTTTGAGCATGTCAATGAAGGGGCCTAGTCGAATTGGGAAAACAAAACTTGCTTGGTGGAGACCAAGTCGAAGAGTTGAAGTTTTGTAAACCCTGTGTACTTGGAAAATCTTGTAGAGTAAAGTTCAACAAAGGCAAACAAAGAACACATAGATCCCTTGATTACATCCATGTTGATCTTTGAGGATCTGCAATGTCTCCATATAATTCAGGAGCAAGATATTTTCTATCCATAGTAGATGATTATTCCAGAAAGTTATGGGTATTTTTCCAGAAGATTGATGATCAAACTCAAGAGGTTGAGAACCGACAATGACCTTGAACTTTATAACGAGGCTTTCGACCACTTTTGTGTTGCCTCTGCTATTGCAAGACACAGAACTATTGTAGGTACACTATAACAAAATGGTTTGGTTGAAGGTTTAATCAAACTATTTTTGAGAGATTTAAATGCATGTTGACTAGTGTTGGGTTAACGAAGGTGTTTTGGGATATGGTTGTTTTGACAGCAACATATCTGATAAATAGATGTTCTTCGACTGTATTAGATATGAAAACACTTGAAGAAGTTTGGTCGGGTATCTCGACAATCTGAGAGTATATGGTTGCATAGCCTATGCTCACATTAGGAAATATAAGGTCGAACCTAGAGCTCTAAAATCCATGTTCATGGGATACCCTGAAGGAGTAAAAGCTTATAGGCTATGGTGCCTAGAGCCAGGATGCATGATATGTATCACCAGTTGAGATGTAGTTGAAATGAATTTCAAGAAAATTGATGACGTTGGTTGAAGTGTAGAAAAAAATTGACGAAAAGTTGGAATAAGGAGATATTCATGTTGAGGTGGAGCATGTTAATGCTTAATTACATATCCCATATGAAGTCAAAGAAGAAGAAGATGCTCAAGAAGTTGAGGAAAATGTCGATGGATCCCTATTGACAATAGATAGGACGAGAAGAGTCATCAAGGCACCTCGGAGACTTGGGTATGTAGATATTATAAATTATGTCTTAATCATTACAAGTGAGGTTCTAGACGAAGAACCTAGAGACCATAAACAAGTTATGAGGAGTCGAAATAAGACTGAATGACTGAAGGCCATGAATGACGAGATGAAATCTCTTCATGAAAACAACACTTGGGAACTGATCAAGAAACCTAATAGAGCCAGGTTAGTCAGTTGTAAGTGGATTTTCAAAGTTAAGGAAGGAATCAAAGGAGTTAGTCAAAGAGATACAAGGCAAGATTGATTGCAAGGGGTTTCACTCAGGAAGAAGGAGTCGAGTTCAATGTCGTGTTTTCCCCTGTTGTGAAGCACAAGTCTATGGTGATCTAGATGAAACAATCTTGATGACGTAACCTAAAGGGTATGTCGAAAAGGTAAAGGAAGATTGTATGTGCAAGTTGAATAGATTATTATAAGGACTGAAACAATATCCTCGATAGTAGAATATGAGATTCAAAAAGTTCATGACACACGTAGGTTTCATTAGAAGTCAGTTCGACTATTGTGTTTACTTCAGAGAAGCAACAATGTCGAAGATGTAATGAGGGTGAATGTTGAACTCAATAAGGAGTTCGACATGAAGGATCTGGAAGTTGCATATATGATTCTTGGTATTGAAATCTGAAAAGATAGATAGTAGTCAAAATTATGATTATCTCAAGAGGCGTACCTACGAAAGATTCTTGACAAGTTTTGTATGTCGAATTCAAATATTGTTGTGACTCTAACATATCCTTAATTCAAGTTGAGTATAGATCAATGTCCCACTACTTAGGTCGAAAGAGCTTATATGAATAGCATCACATATGCTAATATAATATGTTCTTTGATATATGTTATGGCATATACTACACCCGACATAACATATGTTGTAAGTCTTGTAAGCAGGTACATGAAGAATCTTAGAAAGGTTCATTGGTAAGCATTGAAGTGGATTCTAAGGTATATAAATGGGTCTCTGAACAGAGTCCTAATTTATTTTAAAGCCATGGGTGAAGATAGTAAAGTAGTAATCGAAGGGTATATCGACTCTGATAATGTAGGTTGTATGAATTCTAGAAAATCTATTTTTAGGATATGTTTTCACTATGTTTGGCACAACAATTAGTTGGAAAGCAACACTTTTGAAGGTTGTTGTCTTATCAACCACTAAAGCATAATATAATTGACCTCACCGAAGTTGTGAAAGATGCATTGTGGCTTGAATGTTTTGCTAAGGAGTTGAAACTTCAAGGGTGAGTTATCACTGTTAAATGTGATAGCCAAAGTGCAATACACATGTCGAAGAATTCGATATATCATGAGCGAATCAATCACATTGATGTGAGGATGCATGTCGTTAAAGGGCTAATTGAGCGTGGATAAGTCCAAGTGCTGAAGGTTTTGACAGATCACAATGTTGTTGATATGATCACCAAAATATTGCCAAGTTGCAATTTTTTCCACGGTATGTAGCTGATAAAGCTGCAAGAAGAAACCTAGTTTGTTTGTTGATATTAGAGTTTATTTCAAGGTGGAGATTTGTGAGATACTGGATCAAACTCTATTGGATCGAAGGGGAGCTTCGTGGTTCTACAGGTTTGACAGAAGTTAGCATGCAGTCGAAGATCACTCACATGCTGGTGTTGAAGTAGTGTAGCATGTAGACGAATGTCACTCACATGCTGGTGTCGAAGTAGTGTATGTTGTAGATGAAGTATGGTCAAACATGTAGTTGTCGAAAATGCTAGGGTTGTTAGCATATTGAATTGGGCATGTTTGTTATATATGTCTAATTGTTTAACATAGATTGTACCCTAAGTTAGCTTGTAATAGATATTTGTGGAAAAAAAACCATTAGTTTAGTATGTTAGGTGTCTTATAAATAACATACTAGTCTCTCATCATTGCATACAGCAAATCCTAAATTTATTAATTTAGGGTGAGAGTGTTATTTGCTATTCTTGTGTACTTGTAATCTTGTTTAAAGAGAAAGTAAAAAATATATATAATTTATAATCAATCCTTGTTGTTCTTCGTGTTCTTTCGTCTTTTTTACCATGTTTGTTTCTTGATCATAAAGAAACAATTTATACTTTGTTTCAAAGGCATCTAATTTCACAATAATCTGGCATGAAAGGAATGAGGTGGCTTTGAATAGTTGTCTTGGTATTTCGTTTGAAAATTTTGTCAAACATGTTACATGTATTGTGGAGAGAAATGATGAAGATTATGTTAAGCACGGAGTAGTGCGAAGCTCTATCGGAAAATAGGGTTTTAAAGTTAGGATCAAAATCTCATTCAAGAGTTTTTTTCTGTGAAATAGTGATGCTGTTTTTGGTGACATTGTTTTCTAGGGTTTACAAAAGCATCATATTTTCAATGAGTTCTACGCAATGTGAATCGAGTGAGCCCACTAAGATGAGAATAGTCGTATTGAGAAATAAGTGTGAGTTGTGTAAATTCCACATTGCTTGGAAATGTGAAGGTTAAACATTTTATAAGTGAAAAGATCCATAACCTCATTGCGTTAAAATTTTGGGTGAATACGGCGTGTATCTGTCACTTTTTGGGTGAGTCTTTGACCCTTATGACGACTCATCAAACTGAAGGGAACAACTTTGCTTCGTTTAAGAGTTGATCATAATGAGATTTAAGACTAAAATTACAACAAACAAAATAGTATAGGAACTCCTTTGTTCAGTTTTAAAAAGGAAGAATCAATTTTATAAGTTGGTTTAAATGCGAGATTTTGCAAAATCTTTTTAGTTGTTATGATTATTTAAATTTTTAGTGTGTTGTGAATGGTGATAAAATAGGGTGTTAAATTTTATTAAACAAAATTATATTAATGAATAAAAATTAATATATATTAAATTATTAAGTGGAAGAAAAAAAATAATATAAATAATAAAAAATAAAAAAATAGAGTGTTGAATAATAAAATCATAAACTATGTGGAGAATTTATAAAAGGAAGCCATTTTTTATAAATATTTATAAATATTGTTGAAGGATTTTATAAGTAAGATGGAGGGATTAATTGAGAAATGAAAGTATTTTGTGTTTCTTAGAATGTGTTTGTGGGCAGTGATCTTTTGTCCTCACCACTATCTGACACACACACTGCTCTCTCACTATATGGCGTAAACTCGATGCCTGATAGTGCAAGCAAAGCAAACCAAGCAACTTACTTTTTTTTCTCTCTAATCTCTTTCTTTCTCTCTCTCCACCCTTCCTCTTTGTCTGTTAAATTCTGCTTTATTTTGTCCCAACACACCACTTCACTTCACCTCTTATAACCTAAGCTCTTGTTTAGTTCTTTACTCACCACAAATAACTCTCTTCTCTTTCTAAATGTTTTGCTTTCTTCCTTGCATCTTCTTCTTCTTCTTCTTCAATCCCTCAGTTTTACCTCTATAATCTCTCTTCATTATCTTCTCACTGTTTGTCTCTCTTGAATATTCCTTTCTCTCTCTCACACAAACTTTGTCTCTCTCCTTTTGAAGAGAGAGAGAGAATATAATACTCAGGGTAGGAAAGTGTCTTGTATGGTTAAAAGTTGTCTTGTTCTCATTACCATATGTTTCTGCAGTGAACTATACCCTACTAATTAATCACTACTTGTCACTCTTGTCTTGCTTTCTCTCCTTAATTACTTACCTCAATATTATTATCAACTATTCTATGAACTCATAACCTTGTAACAACAACATCATCATTTTGGCAGTTTCTGTGTTGGTCTCCATAGAACAAACAAGCAAAGTCCAAATTATAGAAACGGATGGAACTTTCTAGCAGCCAAGATGCTGAAATCCAAATCCCATCTACTAATTATGTTGCTACTGGTGTTAGTACTAACGGACATGGTCATCATCATCATCATCACATGATTCATCATCCTCCACCACCACCACCTCTCCTACACCACAACAATAACATCATAACATCTTCCTCACCGGCAGCAGTGCCAGTGGCTGTGGCAGTAGTACCTCCGAGTCAGAACCCTTGTATTAATGGCATAATCACCGCAACCACAAACTCTACTGGTGTAGAACTAGATCTTGATCAGTCCTCCTACAAGAAACCATTATCAGAAGTGGTGGTGAAGTACAGAGAATGCTTAAAGAACCATGCAGCTGCAATGGGAGGAAATGCTACAGATGGTTGTGGTGAGTTCATGCCAAGTGGTGAACAAGGTTCCATAGAAGCACTCAACTGTTCAGCTTGCCATTGTCACAGAAACTTCCACAGAAAGGAAATTGAAGGTGAAACTGATGAAGAAAACTACCAACACCACCATAACTCACCTTTCAGCTTCAACTTCAACAGACAACAACAACATCACAGCATGAGAAAATTCATGTTACCTCTTCCTGACCAACCTCTTGGCCTTGGCTACCACCACCATCACACTACTCCCAACTCTACATCAGCAGCAGTAACAGGTAACAACAACAATATTCTTCCTTCTAGAGCTGTAGCAGCACCACCGCATGGACATATCATTATGCCTTTCAACTACAACATACCTTCTGAATCTGATGAACAAGAAGATCATGGTAGAGCACACAGTCAGCATCAACAGATGGTGATGAAGAAAAGGTTCAGGACAAAGTTTACACAGGAGCAGAAGGAGAAAATGCTGAACTTTGCTGAAAAAGTTGGATGGAAATTTCAGAAACAGGAAGAATCTCTGGTGCAACAGTTCTGTGCAGAGATTGGAGTGAAGAGAAGAGTGCTAAAGGTTTGGATGCATAACAATAAGCATAATCTAGCAAAAAAACAGCATATTGATATTACCACTGATCATCTTCCAACTCCTTAATTTAATATTATTATTATTATTATTTATCTTGCATTTTGTAATAATGTATGTTTCTGTATTTGTTGTGGTAATCTAGTTTAGGAAAATTGCATTTGCATAAGTTCATTAGTTAATTATAATTAATTACGTACTTGAGTATTTCTTTTTAGTTTGTGAGGTGAGGGCTCATCATCATGCATGTTTTGTTTGAGGTGGATTTGTTTTGTATTTTACTAATACAACACAATTACATAATACTACCATTTTCTTTTCTAACAAGTTTATGTGATTAAATTATTATTTTTATTACTTGATTTTAAACTTTTTGAAATATAGTTTTAATTTAACAGTAATTATATACACTTTTGGTAAAGAAAGAAAGAGACAAACTTTTAAATTACAAAAGAATTAAATATTTAATTATATTTTAAAAAAGTGCACATTCTCCTATATAAACCAACTACTAGTAGTAAAAAAGTAACTACGCTCAATTTCACAAACGAAAAATATATCAATCCACTAGAATTGGTCTAGAACCTATTTAGAGGCTTGATAGTTCTATCTTTGTTTGTGTTTGCGATTAAATTTTTGATAAGAAATGAATTTGAATTTCACTCAACCTTTAGTCTGTTCTCATTTATAAAAACACTTTCAGATCATGAATTCTTTTTGAATAATCAATTTTTAAATAAAACTAAAAAAATTAATATTTTAAAAAAATTATAGAAATGGTCATTTTTTTACCAGATTAACACAATGTCGTCAATTGGAGTGACGACTACCCTTATTTGAATGGCAAGTCGTCATTCTCATTGGCAACTTATCTTAAATTTGAAGGCAAGTCGTCATTCTCATTGGCGACTTGTGTTTAAATTTATAAGGCAAAAAAAAATGTTTAACACAAGTTGTCAATGGGAGTGGCGATTTGTCCTCAAATTAAGATAAGTCGCCAATTGGAGTGACGACATTGTGTTAATCTGGCAAAAAAATAGTCATTTTTGTAATTTTTTAGTTATTATTGAAATTTTTTTTTTAAAATTGATTATTCAAAAAAAAATCTTATATCATATATTATTTAATTAGAATTTTTAACACTATTTCTCATTTTAAATTCAACATCTAAAACATGAAAATAAATGATAGATAATCCTATAAAAAAAATTTAATAGTATAAGACCTACAGAACTTAAATAAAATTGTTGATATCATGTTAAAAAATATGATTCAATAGAAGAAGAATTTTTAATGTTTGAGTTAAAATAATTATATTCATCTAAATCTCACATCGGATAATATAAAGAAATATAATTTAAATATTACTATTTCCGTCACTTTTTAATTGTCATTTTTTAAATTTTTACACATATTAAGGCAATTAATGATTATTGTTATTTTTAAAATAATGATTATTCTTTTTTCAATAATACTCTTAACTTTTTACTAGTTTATTTAACTTTTTTTCTCTCTATCATAATGATTAGGGGTAATTTTGACAAAACAACAAAAATATTTTCTTGAACTTTGAAATATGACACTTTAGAAGTAATAAATTTTTTTCTAAAAAGTGACACTTAAAAAGGAACCGAGAGAGTAATATAAATAGAGATAATTAGTTTGAGTTATTCGCGCAACAATAAAATGTAATTTTTTGGCATAATGAAATTTTGGTATTTGTGTCTATAGAGATGTAATTTTGTCCTTGTAAAAATTATAAATTGAATTATGGTTTTGTGAGTTTTATTTTTTAATTTTTTACTTCTTTTCTTTCTTTGTGGATATGCTTTCGCGTGCATAAAAATTTATTTATTTTTATTTTTCCAATAACTAATATATCAGAGTTAAGGTTTTGATCAAGGGGGGTGGAAAAAAATGAAGAGTAACAAAATTTTTGATCAAGGAAGGAAGAAGTCAAAAATATTGAAGAGTAATAATTTTACAATTTTGACTAATCATTATAATTATAATGATCGCTTTGAAGAGGAGGTTGATGAAGATGAAGTTGAAGATAAAGTGAAGAAATGTGAGACTTTGTTGGGTTAAAAAGTGTATTCATCTGAATCCTACGAGGTAGTATGAAAAAAATAGAATTTAAGTATTAATATAGATAGAGATAGTAAGTTTGATTTATTCAAACAACAACAACTTTTAAGTGTACTCATGTTTTGGTAGTTGTGTGTTTAGAGAGGATTTTTTATTTTTCTGTTCAAAAATAGTTTATTGAGAGGATTTGCAATTTTTCTGTCCAAAAATTGCAATTGAGAGAATGTTTGCAATTTTTCTGTTCAAAAGTTACGATTGAGAGAGGATTTGCAATTTTTCCATTCAAAAATTACAATTGAGAAGATTTTGCAATTTTCTCCTTAAAAATTGCAATTTGAAGAGTTTACAATTTTCTCCTTAAAAATTACAATTTGAGGGGTTTGTAATTTTCTCCTTAAAAATTGCAGTTTAGAATGTTTGTAATTTTGTACTTTTAAAAATTACAAGTTGAATTATGATTTTGTGAGTTTTATTATTGAATTTTTTGCTTCTTTTCGCATGCATGGAAAATTTTTTATTTGTTTTGGAGAGTGTGGGTGTATTAGATCCTTGGTGTTTGAGGCAATGTTTTAAAAACTGAACTGAAAAAAGAACTGTTAACACATACGGGTCAAGGTTCAATCGGTTCAACCAAGGTTGAACTGTATATTAAATTTAAACTAAATAAATAAATAAATAAATTATTAAACATCCTAATAAAATTAATTTATATTAGAATTTGTAAAATAAAATTCTTTAATAAATACAATACTAATAAACAAGCTTATAAAAGAAGAAGAATGCAATATAAGACCCAATAACCGGTCCCAATTTTACGATTATTTTAATTTTTCGCGATTCAAACAATTTTATCCCAATTTTATATACCTAACCTTTAATGGTCCAAACCGAACCGGATTAAACAACGGTTCAAGGTTGAACCGGTTAATTCAATCCGGTTTTTAAAACATTGGTTTGAGGGTAGTCTATGTGTTGTAACAATTTTCACACGGTGATATTCTCTGATTGTCATTTAAAAACGATTGTGATTTTTTCTTCAATTTTTGAGTTTCCACGTTAATTTCTTGTATTGTTATTTTTGTTCATCTTTTTTCTCTATGTTTTTTTTTTTTTTTCCAACAAGTGGTATCAAGAGCTTTGGTTTGGTGGGGTATAAATTTTAGTATGCTTTGTGGTTGTAGATTTTTATGATCTTCCACATCAAAAAAGAAATTTTCTACTCTGTGTTGGTTGGGAGAATTTTGGTTTGCTACAGAAAAGATTTTGGTTGCAATGTTAAGTTTTTCAAGTGCAGTGAAGATTTATTTACAGAAATTTGATGAAAGAATAAATTTTGGCTTGTGGAAAATTCAAGTCCAAGATTTTTATATACAATTAGGATTACACGAGAAGTTGAAAGGAAAAGTTTCCAAAATTGACAATGAGAAGTGGGAGAAATTAGATTTGAAAGCTTCGAGTACAATCTGCATGTCTTTGGCTAAGAATATTGAAAGGTGAAATTTGAAGGGCTATATCAAGGAAAGGGTATATCAAACCGTTTATTGTTGAAGGAGTAGGTTCATAGCTTGCGTATGAATGAACATACAAAAGTATCGTTCTAAATGGTATTATTTCTGAATTAGAAACTATTGGAGTCAAGATTGATGATGAAGATAAATCTTTGAGACTCATATGGTCTCTTCCGTCTTTCTATGAGCATATTAAACCAGCTTTGATATATGAGAATGAAACTTTGAGTTTTGAAGAAGTTGCTTGTAAAATTATTTCTGAAGAAAAAAGATTGAAATGTGAGGATAATACTTCATCAAACTCAGTGTTAGTTGTTAGAAGAAGGCTTTATGTGAAAAAGAAAACAATGAAATGAGTGTGAGATGTGAAAATGTGGAAAGAAGGGTGGTATAGTTCATTTGGTTTGGTTGGTAGTCTTGAGAAAAATAATATGGTTCAAATGGTTGAAAATCTTGAGAAAAATTGTATATTTCAATTGGATGAAAGTTTTAAAAAGGATTATATGATTCACTTTGTTAACAGTCTTGATAAAATTGGTTAAGCTCATGTGTGAAGTAGAATAATAGTCATAAGAAATAGAATTTAAATTGTGATCCTTTCTAAAAATATATTTTTTAAATGAGATGTTTTCCAAGATACACTTGGAGTCAAACAAAGTTGTTACTAAACTTTCTGAAGTTTATGTGTATGATTAAGATGTTTAAGTATAAAATTTAAGAGGAATGCTACTTGACGCTCCTTTTTTACGTCATATTTATCATAATATAATGTTTATCGTATTTATATATTGAATAATATTTTATTAATAAAATAATATTATTTTTAAATAATATTTATTTTTAAAATTTAATTTATAATATAAATATAAAATTGTATTATTAATTAACTTTACGATTGTAATGACAACAAAATTGTACGTTATTAATCAATTATTTTATTTCTAATTCATTATAATCAATTTTACTACTTTATTAATCAATGAAATACATATTATTAATGACACTAAATTATAAATGTATTAACTAACTTTTACACTCTATTAACCAATTTATTTTACTATATAATTTATTTTACGTTTGAGAATTCATTAACCAAATTATGATTGTATTAACCAATTTTATACATAATATTAATCAAAATTTAAACTGTATATATATTAAATTCAGAATATATATTAACCAAATTTCATATTGTATTAATCATGTTTTAATATTTCATTAACCAAAGTAATTTTAGAGAAAAATATATTAAAAAATCAAATATTATGTATACACTGTTTACGTATTTGTGAATAATATTTAAATAATTTTCAAAAATAAGATTTTTGAAAATTTAAACAATGTATATTGTAAGATGTTTCAAACAAGTTAGATAGGAGTATAAAGTTGCAATGTATTGATCTAGGTAAATCTTACCTTAGCACAAAATTTAGAAATATACATTCTTTTAAAATTTAAATACTTTGAATTGTATAAAAATTATTAGGTGCTTGAATATCATATTTATTGCTTGCTCCTAGTCCTATGAGACTTACTAGTGTATTTAAAGGAAATAAAAAATGAATAGCCAGCATGTGAATAGAATAACCAGCAAAGTCCAATACTCATTTGTAATTCGTGACTATAGAAATAAAATAAATACTGTGTCACAAGTTGTGTTCAAATATCATAAATGCAGTCAATCATATTTCTAATTAGGGTGGTAAAATGGATTGTGGTCTGTCAAACCGATTCACGCATTTGTCAAAAATGATAGATTAAATTAAGATTTTGGGACTACCGACTGCTAAAACTCACTTCGTCAAAGTTCGATGTCCATCAAAGTTCATCCTCCAAAACCCGTCATCCGCTAAAATTTACCGCACCTATATGTCAAGCATGTCTCATCTTAAGTCCCTCTTTTTTTAGTTAACTCTCCGGTCATCACAATTTTTAATTTTTTTATTATATATTTAATTGCAAATATATGCAATTTTTTTAAGTAAAATTTCTTAAAAAGATGCTTTAAAAAAATATTCTAAAAAATAAGTGAATAATTTAATTGAAATAAAAAAAAACATATTAATTTATTAAAAAATGAAAAATAAACAAATAAAAAAATAGCGGGCAAGCCTACCGCCTGCCAACCTGTCAATTTGACGGAGCGAGTTTGATTTTTATGTCCATTACATTTGGCAGTCTTGCCCGCTCCACTCTTTTTTTAGCGGACTTAAGGCGGGACGGAGCGGATGTTCCATTTTTCCACCCCTACTTCCAGCAACCATGTGTCACAATTCACATCCTCTTTCCGGAGACTACAAACTCACAAATCACTTTCCCATTTTCATTTTCTACTACTAATCTTCAAAGAATCATTCTCATATATTTTGTGAAAAATTAATACAATACATAAATAGAAGGTAAGCGTGTAATAAACTACGTTGTTACTCTTTTTTATCGCAAAATCAATCTTCTTAAAAATTGTATTTATAGATTTTTGAGATACAACATTGTTATTCATAAGTCTTGGAATTCTATGTAGAAGATCAATTTATTCTGGTGCTAGGAAACCAAAAGTGTCAGAGGTAAATGTTTTAAAAACATGTTAATTTTCAAAACACACTTTCTCATGTTTGACCACTTTATTATAAGCAACTTTAAGAGTTGTCTGTCCCACAGTAAAACCATCATCCCTCAAATCCACCAGTAAAAAAAAATCGTCAAGTCCACACAAACATATTTCTTCTTCAATAAGTGAAAAGTTAAGTCAATAGAAGACAAGCGGAGAATAAATTAACGTTATTCTTTTTTTATTGCAAAATCAATCTTCTTAAAAGTTACATTCATAAATCTAGGAGATATAACAATTGCTTCTGGTGCTAGGAAATCAAAAATGTCAAAGATAAATGGTTTAAAAACATGTTGATTTTTACAACATGTTTTCTCATGTTTTACTACTTTACTGAAAGCGGCTTTGAGAGTTGTCTGTTTCACACTAAAACCGTCATCCCTCAAATCCAACAATAAAAAAACTTTTGTCAAATCCACACAAACATATTTTCTCTTCGGTTATTATTATTATTATAAGTAGTAATAAAAAATTTAAATTTATTAAATAAATATTGTTATTATTATAAGTAATAATAAAAAAATTAGATTTATTAAATAAATAATATATTGTATAAACAAAGTATTAAAAAAGAAATATTAGGTCAATGCAGAAATAGAAGGCAATCAGGCAAGAAGTGACGTCGCTATTCCTTTTTGAATCGCAAAATCAATTCTCTTAAAAACTACATTCATAGACCTAGGAGATACAACATTGTTATTCATATGTCATTGAACTCTCTGTAAAAGATTAACTGCATATGGTGCTAGGAAACCAAAAGTTGTTGAGAATCAAGTGTGATGAAGAAGTCTCACATTGGTTAGAAAAAAGGAAGATTGAACACTATATAAGTGAGAGAACTCACACACCTATCACTTTAAAGTTTTACATGGATATGTTGTGTTCTCTATGGTTTAGAGATAGGGACCGGCGGGTCAGTCAAAAAATTCATTTGCGCCTCTTTCTTCACAGATACTCCGACACATCAAAATATATCAAACACGACATCTCTAGCAAAGTCATGTCGGCATATAAAACTTGGAAGCTTCATACAATGAATCACGTATTCTCCAAATATATCTAAACATGTCTTACGATATTATTTAATAAATAATTTAGAAAAATTATTGTTTATAATATTAACTCGATGACGTATTTTATTCAAAATAAAAAATATAATAGGATAAGAGGAAGTACAACTTAAAATATATTTAATAGTTGAAAAAAATTCATTTATGAATTTCATATGTCTTTTCAAGACCAAGCATAAAGCATTTCTTTTTAATTTTTATAAAATACTATTACTATTTTTTCTAGTATAATTGTTATTCTTTATATTTATGCAATAAATTAAACAATAGAAACAAAAAAGACCTGAAACTTTTCACTGTTTATAACACAACAACTACAATTTTGTCAGTAATGTTGAAAAATAAAACAGTCGCCTACCCACGACACATTAAAGAGAGCTAATAAATTTGAAAACATGATCTTCTGACCATTTTTTTTCTTATACTAACTTCTGAACCATATTTAATATTGGGCAATTACTGACAATGAAAAGACATCTTAAAAGACAAATTTTTGAAACTATAAATGTTGCATGACAGACATATAATATTTTACTTTTTCCGTCTCATAATAAATATTCTATTAAAGTAATGTGCGGTGTTTAAAAAAATAATTTAATGTATTAGATTTAGTGAAAAAGTTAATATAATTTATTATAATATCTCTACTAATTATAATTGATATAATAGTTGAATAAAGTGAAAGTTAATAGATAAGGGTATAATAGTGAAAAATTATAATAATTGATGCATTAAAATTATAAATACACAATTATTTTGAGACAAAAAAAAGTGCAAATGGGACAATTAGGGGTGTGCAAAATATTTGATTGTGAAGACCAAATTCATAACCAAATCCAAATCCGTTTAAAATATTCGGACATAATTGAGTGGTTATTATCCAGTTTAGTGTTTAATGATTTTGGATAGTCATTCATATAATCCGGATATAATTAAATGATTATTAACCGGTTAAATTTTTTTAGATTCGGTAATAATCCGGTTATTATCCAAAAAATTTAACATTGAAAATTAGAAAAAAAAATATTTTCTTAATTTTTTTTCATAAAATTAGATTTAAAATCCGGTTATATAACCATAATCAAATTTATATTCAGTTTTATAACCAATTTTGATTAAAATATGGTTTTTGTTATAAATCTAAACCATTTAAATGATTTAAAAATGGTTATGGTTTGATTATTAAAAATAATCAACCATAAACACCCGTTAGGGACAATTATTATGAGACTGAGAGAGTATCAAATTTTAAAATGGACTCAACACAACAAACACATATTCAAACAATTAGGGCATCAATTCATTCATTATTAATAGTAATTAATACTACCTCTATTTATCAATGTCGTGATTTTTATGGAATCTGGAAGCATAGGAATGACATGATTTTTGGAGGTCTTATAAATATAGGAAAAACTGTGGATAATATTTTGGATTGTATTGTTTATAGAGGATGGAGAAATAGGAAAATTAGGGAACATCTAGTTCCTCTAATGCTCTAGGTTTCTTAGCTCGTTTTGATTGGCTGGATCTATTTGATCGCCGTTGTGTATAGTTATTTTTTTGAATTAATATATCTCCTTGATTTGATTCAAAAAAAAATACTACCTCTATTTTTTATTATAAGTTATTTTTGACTTTCTACAAGTATTAAAAAAATGATAATTATTGTATAAAATAAAATAAAAATTACAAAAAAAATTCATTAATAACATGTGGAAGATGCATTTACATAATTGAAATGAGAGAAAATAATAAATATTTAAAGGTATAATAGAAAAAAATTGCATTAATTATTCATTGATATTGTAAATTGACTTATATTGTGCTACAATTTTTTTTCAAAATGACTTATAATAAATAAACATAATGAGTACTATCTATTAAGACATTTAATAATTATTGTTATTTTTTAAATAACTTTTTTTAATAATAATTTTAATTTTTTGATAGTTTATTTAATTTTTTTTCTTTTTATAATAATGATTAGGGTTAATTTTGATAAAATTATAATTAATATTATTTTAAACAATTTTTTTTTTAAACTGACACTTAAATGAATAGATAGAAATGAGTAGAAAAAATGTTTAGCTACCACCCACGTTTAGAGATACAACCAAATCATATTTTGAGAGCCTGCAATTTTTTTCTTTCATTTATTAAAATTCTGTCAAGATTTCTTTAAGATTTGAAGAAACAAATATTCTTATTTAAATTGTCGAATCTTGCTTGTTTATATCTAGTTATTTTATAACTAAATATATAGATAATAATTTACTTAAAAATAGGAGGCATAAAAACATCAAACTCATTATTACTCCCTCTGTTTTATAATGTATGTTATAAAGGAATAAAAAATATGTAGTGAATCGAAGTTAATTGGTACACTGGAGTAAGCTTTGTACGATGGAAATGGATAAATTTATTGTTGGAACAGAAGATAGAAAGATAGAAAAATAGATTTGTGAAGAAAAAGAGGATTAGGGAATTAAGAAGAGAATGAATGTTAAAATTGGAATTGAAAGTATACTGTGAATGAATGTTTTGACTTGTTTACAAAGAAATGCTCCTTATATAGACACATTTCTTAGGCCCAATAGAGTAAACTAAACTAAGGCCCAAAACATCTAAAGCCCAAAGAATTCGACTCTAGCATACTTAAGAGTAACACTTCGACAGCCTAACTATTCGACCAACACACTTAGGCCTTCGATTCGATTAGTACACAGCATTAGAACATATTTCGATACACACTAGTTCGACCATGAATTATACATATTCTAACACACACCCTTAATTCATGTTCTCGAGACTTCTCATCCCGATGCTCCCTTTCATCTCTTCGAATCTGACTTTCTTCAGAGGTTTGGTGAATATGTCAGCTAGTTGAACTTCAGTCTTGCAGTACTTTATTTCGACCTTTCCTTTGTTGACTTGATCTCTCAGAAAATGATACCTTTTTTCAATGTGTTTACTTCGACCATGACACACTGGATGATTCGCCACGTTGATTGCTGATTTGTCGTCGACAAATAGCTTTATATTCTTAGGCTCCATTATCTTGAGTTCTTCAAGTAACATCTCGATCCATGCTGCTTGACATGCTGCATATGATGCAGCTACATATTCTGCTTCACACGATGACAAAGCCACAATGCTTTGTTTCTTCGAGCTCCAAGAGATTGGAGCACCTTCAATCATAAAAATGTAGCCTGCAGTGCTTTTCTTTTCGTCTTGATCTCCACTGAAATCTGAATCAGTATATCCATGAACTTCGACGCCTGTGTTGTTCTTCGACTTCTTGGGCAACAACACCCCATGATCGACAGTTCCCTTTATATATCTCAGCATCTTCTTTACTGCATTGAGATAACACTCTTGAGGTTTCTCCATAAATCTGATCAGCAACCCCACACTTTGGCAGATATCTGGTCTTGTATTGCAAAGATATCACAAGGATCCAATGATTTGTTTGTACAATGTCGAATTTACAAACTCATCATTCGATTCTTTCTTCAGCTTTGCTATTGTCTCTAACGGTGAATGTTGCTCATGTTGAATCTTTTCGAATATCTTGAGCATACTTAGTCGATGCAAGAATACTCCTTCTTGATTTTTGAATTCCATCCCTAGGATGAGAGATTCCTAAATCGGACATTTCGAATTCTTGCATTAGCTTCGACTTGACCTTTACTATCTCAGCTTCATCATCTCCAGTAATAAGTAAGTCATCTACATAGAGGCATAAAATGATTTGACTGACACTATCGACATCTTTTACATACACTCCATGTTTAGAGACACATTTTGTGAAGATATCTATTCTCTTATTCCAAGCTCGAGGAGCTTGCTTCAAACCATAGAGAGCCTTCCTTAATCTATACACCTTTGACCCATTGCTTCATTTAAATCTATTGGTTCTTCTTCAGCCATCATCATGGCTTCTTCAACTAAATCACCATCATCATCAATCACTTAATCTGGAAATCTTTCATACCCAGCTAGCCTTGTTGATTTAGTTCTTGTTCTCGTTGACCTTCTTTCACTTTGTTCAGGTGGTTCTTCATTTCGATAAGATGAAGTGTTGCCTTGTTCACTTCGACTATTCGAAGGCTCATCTTGTGGATCTTCTTCGAACACAGTTATGACAGTGTCTGATTCTTGTGTTGAACTTTGACTCCAATCCCAACCTTTGCTTTCGTCGACTCGAACATCTCTAATAATTACTAGTTTATCTTCGATTGGCGAATACAGCTTGTACGCACCAGTCGATGATAACCTATGAGAACCATAACTTCACTTCGATCATCCAGTTTTCTTCTCAATTGTTCAGGTACATGCCTGAAGCACATTGATCCAAAAAATCTAAAATGACTCACGCTTGGATTTGATCCTGTTCAAGCCTCATAAGGTGTTTTCCAACTATCCTCTTTGTTGGACACCTGTTTAGAATGTATACTGTTGTCGAAGTTGCTTCAGCCCAAAATCTCTTAGGCATATCTTTAGCTTTCAACATACTTCTTGTCATGTTCAGTATACTTCTGTTTTTCCTTTCATCTATTCCATTGTATTGAGGTGTATATGGTGCAATAACCTCATGCTCTATACTTTCCTCATTATTTTGGAATTGGTGTACCATCAGTTCTTAACTTCTTCAATTTGCAGCCACTTTGCCTTTCAGCGTGCAATTTGAACTTCTTGAACTGAGTGAGTAACTCAATTTTCCTTTCAATGATTTAAATCCATATATGTCTAGTGAATTCATCAACAAACGTAAGGAAATACATGTTGCCTCCATTTGACTTCACTTTAAATGGTCCACACACATCAGAGTAAACTAGCTTCAACTTGCGCTTGGATTTCATGGGCAAGTCATGTTTGAATGCCTTCCTTGCCTGCTTAGCTTTCCATCATTCCTCACATACATTCTTTGGTTCCTTCACATAAGTTAAACCAACCACCATCTTCTTCTGATTAAGCATGCATAAACTTCTGAAGTTTAGATGTTCATACCTGTGGTGCCATAGCCAGTTCTTGTCTTCTTCTGTCGTCGAAGCAAGACACTTGTGATCTGATGTGTTGAGTTCGATTTTGAACATCTTGTTTTCTACCAATGGTGCTTTCATGATTAGCCTCCCATCAGCCCTATAGACTTTCATCTCATTCCTTTCAAGCTTCATCTTGAATCCTTTTGCAAGTAATTGACCTACACTTATCAAGTTACTTGTCACAAAGGGTACATACAATACCTCAGTGATAGTAGCTTTTCCACCATCCTTTCTGAAAATCAAAATATCTCTTTTGCCTCCCGAATTGATGTGTTTTCCATCAGCAAACTTTATCATCCTTTTTACTGACTCATCTAACTTGGTGAACCAACTTTTGTTGCCAGTCATATGATTGCTACATCCTGAATCCAGATACCACGTGTTGGTTTTCTCAGAGTTCGACTGAGAGTTAACCATCATCAGCACATCATTTGAATCATTGTCTCATGCACATGCATATTGAGCTTCATCGCTTTCTTTCGCCCTTTCTACTTTCCTCCTTCGACAGTCTTGAGCGTAGTGACCAAAACCTTGAAAATTGTAGCATTGCTTATCTTTCTTGTCAAATTTCTTCCTAAAATACTTGTTGCTCACACCCTTTCTTGAATCAACATTCTTGCTTGACTTCTCATCATCTACAAGATGCTTTCGGAACTTCGATTTTTTAGCTTTCTTGCTGAATTTTGATTGCTTGTTCACCTCTTTCTTTCTTTGCTTTCTCATGAGTCTCAATGAAGATTGAAGTTCTTCTAACTTCATATCAGATAGAGTCTTTGCCTCTTCAATTGTCACAACAATATAGTCAAAATCTGCAGTTAAAGATCTCAATACCTTTTCTATTTTCTGCAAGTCTGTGATGGTTTCTCCACATGCTTTCATTTGGTTCGTCAGTGCCACAATCTTTGAGAAGTATGCAGAAATCGATTCATCATCCTTCATGTGCATCATCTCGTATTGCTTCCTCAGCGTCTGGAACTTCACGTTCTTCAATTTTTCTCCTCCGCCATACAAGTTCTTTAACTTGTCGCAAGCTTCTTTTGTTGACTCTTCTTCGATTATCTTCTCAAATACATCATAATCTACACACTAATGAATCAAGAACAATGCTTTACAATCTTTCTTCCCCTAGTCTTTGTGCGCAGCTTTCTGGGCTTCCGTCGTATTTTCTTCCAGCTCTGATACACCATCATTCAAGATTTCAATAACATCTTGAAATCTAAAAATGACCTTCATTTATGCAACCACCGTTGATAGTTTTCTCCTTTGAAAACCGGTAGATTTGCTGGAATCTGTGTCGACGTTGTTGTTCCGTTTGCCATTAGATTCTCTCTGAATCGCAACCGAGCTCCTTGATACTAATTTGTTGGAATAGAAGATAGAAATATAGAAAAATATATTTGTGAAGAAGAAGAGGATTAGGGAATTGAGAAGAGAATGAATGTTAAAACTAGAATTGAAAGTATATTGTGAATGAATGTTCTGACTTGTTTACAAAGAAATGCTCCTTATATAGACACATTTCTTAGACCCAATAGATTAAACTAAACTAAGGCCCAAAACATCTAAAGCCCAAAGAATTCGACTCTAGCATACTTAAGAGTAACACTTCGACAGCCTAACTATTCGACCAACACACTTAGGCCTTCGATTCGATTAGTACACAACATTCGAACATATTTCGATACACACTAGTTTGACCATGAATTATACATATTCTAACATTTATAAGATTAGTGTTGAGAATCAAGTGTGAGGATGAAGTCTCACATTGGTTAGAAAAAGGAAGATTGGACACTATATAAGTGAGAGAACCCACACACCTATCACCTTAAGGTTTTAGGTGGAGATGTGGTGTTCTCTCACAAAAAGTGTGTCCCATGTAACATGCTCTCTCCTCGTTATCTCCCCCCAACATTGGTATCAGAGCCTATGGTTTCGAGATAGGGGTCGGCTAACTTGTATCAAAGCACTTCCCGCAGGTGGTGGGTAGAAGGTGTTCCGTTGGAAATTGCCAGCGATGATACACTTGTAGTGGGTAGAAGGTGTTCCGTTGGAGATTGTCAGCAGTGATACAAGTGTATGTGGAAGAGTGAGCTTTCACATGCATTGTGACTCACACTTGAGGAGGAGTGTTGAGAATCAAGTGTGAGGAAGAAGTCTCACATTGGTTAGAAAAGAAAAGTTTGAACACTATATAAGTGAGAGAACCCACACACCTATCACCTTAAGGTTTTAGGTGAAGATGTGGTGTTCTCTCACAAAAAGTGTGTCTCATGTAACATGCTCTCTCCTCGGTATCTCCACCTAACACCATTATCAAATGTGATATTGATATGGAAAATGTGGTGTATGATACGGAGAGTGTGATGTATAATATGGATAATTTCCAAATTATGAATTATTTTGTGGATTTGGAATAAGATGAGGGATGTCACCATTTTCTATAAAATTGAACCAAGAATTATTGTGGTTGGGGTTCATTGAAAAAAATGTTTAGATAAAAAATTTGAAGTAAGTATGTAACTTTAAAAAAAATTATTAAAATATATATATAGGAGAAAAAATTATTGTTACAAAAGAGTTGTTATAAAAGAGATGTTATAAAATTGTTTATCTTGTTTGTTTAAAAAAAAGTTATTATACACTTAATATTACTAATATATATATTTTATTATATTTATTGTTTTGAAATTATGCCTAATTTGTTTTACTACGGTGTCAAATAAAGCACCCCTTGCAACATTTTACTACTCGTGCATAATACACATTCTGATTTTATTGACAAAAATTATATATAAGTGTAGCACTCCCCGGTGAGGGTGTTATTAGGACTCCTTACATATGAAGGATGGTTAGAGATCCTCTTGTTTTCGTGTGTAGAGCACAAAATTGTTAGATGATATTTAACGGTGAATTATCGATTTTGGTGTGGATCTAGTATGAGTCTTCAAATGGTTGGTGCATGGTATACTACAACAAATAACATATTTCATGACAGAGTTTTCACGTCAACCAGAAAAACAACGAAGTATTAAGCCTAGATGCTCCATGTATTAGATTTTTAATTGGAAAAGTATCAACCTACCTCGGTTTCTAATAAATCTGAGGGGTAAAATTATTCTGGACGCGCTTCGAATTCTAACTTTTGTAGTTTATGTATTATTTTAATTAAAATTGTAAAATAAATTAACTAACTCTTCAATGTTACAATATAACCGAGGGGTCTACTAATCACATTACACTATAAAAAACAAACAGATTTTACCCTAATCCTTACTTATTTGTAGTTGCACCAAACTCGAAATTGCATCATTTTTTAGAATGGATTGCAAGATAGAAAAACCTTCAATGTTCTTATAGGACTAAATGCTTTTCTGCTCTTGTAATCTATCTCACACAATGGTGTTGATGTTGTTGTTGGTGTTGATATTCATTTAAAGGATCAAAGATTTGTTTTTAAAACTACTTATTTTAATTTTTTGTGTACACAATGTAAATAAAAAATACATTTCACCTCGGTGTTTCCAAAAAACCGAGGTGATAGATAATATATCAGCGAAGATATTCATTCAAAGGAATAAAGATTTTCTTTTAAAATATTTATTTTAATTTTTTGTGTAAACAATGTAAGTCAAAAAAAAAAGATTTTACCTCAGTTTTTCCATATAATCGAGGTGATAGATAATATAATATACCTCAGTTATAAGTTAAATCTGAGGGGTACAATAGTCAGCTTTTAATATAAATATCTTAGTTTATCATATTATATCTTAATTCTAAATTATATGTAGTCGCTCCAGATACATGATATATTTACTACTGTCTATTGCCGTGAAAATTTTTGAACTAGATACGCTTAAGAACAAATCTCAGAGATGGATTGCAAGTGCAAAAATTAAAATAACTTATTCGAAGATGGATAAGTTAGGGGTTTTTTTTATTTCCAACATAAAGGTATGCAACAAAATTTGGATTCGATCAAATATCTTTTGTTGAAAACACTTTCTCCTTTGATTTTGTCTACTTGCCAATAGATTTCAGGTACGCTACTAAATTACTTCTCAAGAACATTCAGTGTTTATACGTTAAAAATAATGATGATTGATGATTATGTGTGATTTATTATTAATTTGCAGAATTATGAGGAATAAAGGCTATGATTTTGTTAAATTCAGTAAGCCTTGAGTGGTAGTGGGATTTTGTTGTAGTATATTGTGTTTCTGATATTCTTTGTAAACAATGTAATTAAAAAAAATTATTTGCATCTCGGTTTTTCACAAAACCGAAGAGACATTTTAGCGTTAAAGTTGATGATATTTGTCATCGCCTTTAATTAAATCTTTGTTATCCATTTCATGACTATCAACAGTAAATACACTTTCATTAGTGATCCGCGTGAAAACTAGGTTAACTTCCATTATAAAAACATTTTGAATATCAAAAATTGATAATAGAATGTCATATGAAGCGCTTGAAATTATCCTCGGCTTTAAGATATGCAAGAGTTTTTGTTACAAAGTGTTCTCTATGATGGATTGGAAGAGCAACAAATTATTTGCGTTTAAGGTTTGTGTACTTAAATATTTCTTTATCCTTTTTTTTCATCTAACCCTTTATTTATCTAACCCTTTTTTCATCTAACCCTTTTTCATCTAACCCTTTATTTATATATTGTTTCCAGCATTTGATCTTTCCAGTATATCAAGGATTTGAAGATCCAACATATAGTTCTTCATGAAAAAACTAAATTTTGTATTGATATTTTATGTAAACAATGTAACTAGTTTAATATTCTGGATAAACATTGTATTTTGTAAATAAAATATTTTATTAATTTTCCGTGTAAACAATGTAATCAGTTTAAATTAAAAAATAGTACTACTAATTTACCCCTCGGGTTTATTAAAAAAAAAAGACACGTGAGGCGCTATTATTCAAAATAATAAAAATGCAGACGTTGTGGATCGAACTTATGCGCTATTAAAATACGCCTCGGTATTTTAAACAACAAGGTGGTAAGTCTTTACTTTTCATGACAATCTTATTTACCTCGCTTTTGATACCGAGGTAAACACATTTTATGTCTGACATTACACGCATTATTTATAGTAGTGGTACCTTCGAGACCTTATATTTTGGATATATGATGTAGCCACTTTGTTAATGGGTCTTTGTCCGGTCTGATATAGTTGTCCCTAATGCTTGTGATATGATGATGATGAAAAGTTTTTTAGAATGTCGAGTCAACTTCACGACATGTCCTTTGTTTACAGAAATAGAAAAGATTCTAAAATCTATGGTGAATGCCTTGGGAACAGACGCATTAAATACTACTCTCATTATTGAGACGCTACATAACATCGCCTTTTCACGTAGCCCTACTAGATCCCTCAAGTTGAGGAAGAGAGTGAAAGTGAATGGAAGAGGAGAAGAGAGACGATAAGAACGAGAAAGGTAAAATATTTTTTCTGAGTTTTATTTCCTTTTTGTCTTTATCCTTTATTTTATTATTTTATTTTTTATTTTATTTTATTTTACTTTTAATTTGATTTTAATTTATAGTTTGATTTTGATTTTTTACTTAAATTTATAATTTTAGTATTTTTTATTTCCAATTTTTCTATTTTAATTTAAAGTTTTGATTTTAATTTATATGATTTTAATTTTAATTTTTGATTTTATTTTAGTTATAATTTTAATTTATTTGATTTAAATTGAATTTTTTATTTTATTTAATTTAAGTTTTAATTTATTTATTTTATTTTATGATTTTACTTTTATGAAATTAGTTTTAATTTTAATTTAAGTTTAGTAATATTTAATTTTAATTTAATTTAATAATTTTAAATTTAATAAATATTTATAATTTATATTTGATTTCCTAAATAGAAAACATAAAAGAAAAATGTCAATATTAGGGTCGGCATCAGTTGATGCAAAGATTAAAAGAATAAATATATTTAGAATAATAAAAAGAAGATGGATAAGTTAGGATTTTTTTTTTATTTCAACATAAAGGTATGCAACAAAATTTGGATTCCACCAAATATCTTTTGTTGAAAACACTTTCTCCTTTGATTTTGTCTACTTGCCAAAAAGGCTAAGGGTAAGGGAAAGGCTAAAGCAAAAGTCAAGACAACTGTTAAGACTAGGGCAAAGGCTGAGACTGTTTTTGAAGTTAGCACATCTTTTCAGGCGCCACCAGTTACACAACCAAGTCAAGAGTAGTGGTTGTAGTGTTTAATGTTTTGTAAATCTGTCATGAACAACTTTTAATTCTTGCACTTGTCTTTTGGAAATCTATCATAAATATATTTAGTCAAGCTTTGGATGTATGTCATTTTGGAATTTTAGCTTACTTGTAATAGTCAAGCTGGTATTTTGTGTATGTAAAAACAAGCTACTTAATCCAATCTACTTATATTGCGTTAACTTGATGTTGGTTCTGTTAATTAAATGTACTCATTTATGGTACAAACTGCATTACAATACACATTTGAACATAATGCATTACATTACAATACACATAAGATCTACTCATTTATGCTACAAACTACATTACAGTACAATACACATAAGATGTACTCAGTTATGAACATATTTGTGTAAACACATTTGATAATGATAAAACAAGCGGCATTACAATACAAGCTAAATAAATTGTTCTTCATTTCAATTCAAACTAAAATTGTATATTCAAATAGGCAAAATAAACCATTCTTTATTTCAATTCAAACTAAAATTGTACATTCATTACATCCATTACATCAATTCAAAACTAACCCTTAACTTGTTCAAAAACAGCCACTAGTTTACATCATTCCAAACACTATTTCATTACATTTGATAAAACTAATCCTATTGCCAACACAAATGTACTGGAAATAGAGAATTTCATCATCATGTTCATTGAACTCAATTTTGTCTTCACTTAGGATAGCTTAATGTTGGCTTCATCTACTTTTGTCGTTTCTTCGTCCAACTTTTTTTGTAATGCAGTGATAATATCCTTGGCTCTTGAAGATATTTCATCATCATACTAGACAAAATGGCTACATTTTCTATAACCTTGAACCTGTAAATATCACAGAACAATGTTCTTACCTTGTACATCCCACAGTCAAAAAAATGGAAAACTTTGAGCAACACATTGATCTTACCTTGTACATCCCACGGCCAAAAAAACGACGACGTGGGTTTGATTTTGTCCAAGAAGTCATCAAAGGCGCCTCAATCCCACACCTGCATTGGCTTCAAAAGTTGCAAGATCGACTACTACTAGCTCTTGTGCATCGGAACATCTTGATTATGAACGAAGATTAACGAAATGGAACACGAAATGCAGACGAAGATAAGATGAAGGAAATGGAAAACGGATGGCAGACGAAGAAGATGAAGGCAGTGGATGAATGTGTTTGGGGAGGCTGGAGAACATTTATAACCTAATTTCACTTTATGTTTTTCAATTAAATAATATAATTATTTTCTAATATTATATAAAATAAAAATACAAATTAAAAAATAAAAACATTACATTAATTGGTTATTATGTAGGTGGCAGTTGACTAGATGCAAAATCATGTGCCACATCAATTAAAATCAAGACAAATAGTCAGGGACCACTTGACTTTCACCAAAAACAGAATTGAGGGACTTAATAGTTGGATTTTTTTAAAGAGAGACTAAAAAGTTATTTATTTCATTATAAGGAGACCAAAAGTGCATTTAAGCCTAAAACTTTTAAAGACTCGTTAACAATTCAATACACTTTGTGAAACAAATAGTTTACTGAGTAGATAACAAAAATCATCAGATACATCTAGAGATGGCAAAACGGGCCGGATTAACCAGGCAGGCCCGAAAGTCCGTCAAAAAATTCAGGCTCCAAAAAAGTTAGAGTTTGTTTATCATCTGGACTTTTAATTCCGGCCCGTTAAAAGTCCGACGTTAACCGGGCGTCCGACCGGGTTGCGGGTAGCCCGTTTATTTAATTTTTTTTCTATTTTTTTATAAAAACTATAATACATTATACAATTAATGTCCATATTATTTTTTAATAAAAATATAAATGTTCATTTTATAATACATTTTACTACTAATGTCCATTTTAATAAAAATTATAATACATTATACTACTAATATCTCAACTTGAATCTTGATTTTTGATTAAAATAATTTAGTTTTATGATATTTTATTTTAGATGTTATGAATATAATTCTTTTATACTTTTTAGTGATCAATAATCATATATATTTTAGTTTTTTAGTTTATAGTCTATTAATTAATTAATTAATTTAAAAAATTATTATTTTTAATAGAAAATTAATATTAAATATTATCCGAACCGACCCGAATAACCGAAACTCGTGAAGGGCTAGGTTTGGACAATCAAATTGTAGCCCGTTTAAATTTCAGACTTTTAAGCCCGGCCCGCCAAAGGCTCAAACCCGTCATAGGCTGGCCCAAAGCAGATCGGATAGCTCGTTTCGCTAGCTCTAAATACATCGGCAAGGTTTGATGAGCATTAATGATTTAATAGTTGTTGTTAGGGAATTTTACCTGCTACCCCATTATTATACCTGACACCTCTCATTTTTTGATATTCCAAAAATATCCCTAAAGTTAAAATTTTAATTTTAAAAAAAAAATTATTGTTACCAAATTTATAAAAAAACTAAATTTCCCGTGTCTCAGACCAATTTTCCGACATTTTTTTGGCACGTACCAAAAATTATTTGTATTTTACAAAATTTCTGATATCTATTTATCGAATATTTTCAAATTTTCAATGCAATCCGCTAGAAATTTTAAAAACCCAGTATATTTTAGGAAAAAATTTATCCGTACCGAAAATATCCCAAATTTCCAATATAAAAGCAATACCGTAAATTTTATATTTCCAGTATATTTTATTCATGTATAAGTTTATACATTTAAAAAAAAATTTAAATTCCCAATTTTTTTTGTACCGAAGCCATACCGAAAATTTGAAATATCCATTACTTTTTCGATACCGAATTTTTAAAATTTCCAGTACAAAACATGTGACATGGTAAAAATGGTAAATATCACATAATTTCCAATATTCCCTATGAAATTTCCGGTAATTTCCGGTATGTACCAAAAATCACTAAATATCCGATATTTATAGGGGATATTTTGGTAAAAATACCATATTATTTTGGTAAAAATACCATATTTGAGAGTGTTAGGTATAACTCAACAGGAAAAATTCTCTCGTTGGAACTGAAAAGGTCTCGATGAGTAAGAAAAATGTGTCATTTTTCAAGATAAAATAAGTTTAATTGACTAAAATACTTACATTAATAGAGTAATTAAGATACATAAATATAGAGGTGTTGCCTAGTAAAAACTTATTACAAAAATCATGAATATTACATTAAACTTTTATTGTTTATATATTAACAAGTTTAAGAACTCTCCTTTAAAATCTTGCAAAATTGAAACTAAAAAACTTACCAAATGAACTTACCAGTGGTCACCATATAACAAAAACTAAGAAAACAAAAAGAACATACAAACAACAAAGCAACACAACTTTTGGTGGCGGTGGTGATGCGGGGGCATGAAGCACGCTGGAATGTATGTATGTGGTAATACGCAGTCATACTAACAAATCAATCGTATAACTAATCCTCTTAAAAATAATGTATGCATGCATCAATCCAGAAAAGTTCATTTGCCTTTTGTGGGGATCAAAGATAGCATTAGCGTATGACTCAACTCGAGGACTGCAACTCCTCTTTACATAGTTGAATTGCCTGACTCATTTCTCAGTAAGAGTAAGCCTGAGAACTAAACAACGCTTAAAATCCAACAGTAGCCAGCTGAGCATATGCTAATATCATCTATTATCAGCTTGACATAGCCTGGCTCGCCCAGGATTTAGAAGTGATTCTGACATTGTCCAGCCCTGCAAGTAAATAGATTTATAATTTATACGTGCTGTGCATTTGGCATGATCAATTTTATATATATATATATATATATATATATATATATATATATATATATACACACACACACACAGTAACAGAAAATTTGTTCATATCCCAGCAGCAAGCCCTCAAATGTTAATTATTTACAATAAACAATATGATTAACTTAAAACAGAACCAAATAACAAAGTTGAAATCTCCCCTCTTGAAATGGGAGAGTTTGCAGATGCAATCTCTTATAAACTATCTTCACTGCAACTATAACAACTAACTCCAAAATGAAGATGGGCATAAACCAATCCTTGATAGAGAATACCAATGCCGTGTCTGCCCAAGGTATACTCGCACCAAGTAGGCCATCATGCAACAAGACAGCGGAGCATGGACAACGGATAGGATAGGAAACTGGCATTTTATTAAGAAGAATAGGAAAGACATTCTCTGATTGCAACATTGCAAACCTTTCAGGATTTATGGTCTCAAGGTCACAATCATCTCAAATGCCAAGATAATATCCACAATTGACACGCCTTAAACCAATTGGAAATTTTCTAGTGTGTTGTTCACTTGCGGTCACACACTCTTTCGGAAAAATTATCATCAAATCACACCCATCCTAGAACTGCTCCAAGTCAAGCTCCTTTGGAGCTCCAAAGATGTGGGCTCACGAAAAGATGTTTCTTTTTATAGGTAGTATTGAGCAATTCTTTTAGCATCTGTTTGCAAGCTAGTTTATGGAGGATTTTGGAACGGAAGAATTTGCAAGGTTGCGTCTATATTGAGATGTATTTTTTTTTAAAAACTAAAAAATGATACATTAGTACATAATATCAAGTTGTTTCTTTAATTTTGTTTAAATATCAAATACTCATTAAAATATAGATGTCGCTCTTCAAAGTCCTCCCCTCCAAAGCCTTCCAAAAACCAGCTCGCAAACAAATGCTTAAATTTCCTCCACTATACTCTCATTTCTACATAAGCTCGCAAATTCTTTGGTTCTAATGTGAATTTGGTTCGAAGTATTCCTTCGTCTAGAAGCCTGCCAGATGCCCTTGTCTGAGCTTCATTCTTTGCATTGGTTATCATTTGCTCCTTTAGCGCCAGATGTCACACACTTATATTCTACTACAACATACTCCTATCCTAAGTATTCAATTTAGAGAGGTTGAAATTGTTTGGGTGGTTCAAAGGGGTGAAACTGGCTCATCAAACTCCCAACAGTGGGATCCTGGTGAAAGGACCCTAGTTTTCAACTTTTGTAAGAACTGCCACAGGTCAATTTTTAATTCAGTGGAAAAGAATTTGTTCGGAGTTGGTTCAATAGTTATAGGCTCATTTGGAGTCATCCAAAGTCGAAAATTAGAGAAATGATAGTTACAGGAGAAAGAAAGGAGAAAGGGTCTAGTTGGTTATAAAGAGGGTTGAAAGATAGAGAGAGGAGGTATCTTGGGAGTCATTTGTGTAGTTATGGACAGAGAATATTGTTCACTGTAGGAGCTTTGCTCCATGTGCATTAGGATATTCATCCTTCTGCAATTATCTTTCATTTACATGAATAATATACTACTTTTTACAGTATTTATGCATTTTTATCCGTTTCTTCTATATTTTGCTAGTTTCGGTGATACGGGTATGCAACAATATTTATTTCCCCATTTATATACTTACCTAAATGGTCTATATTGCTTGCTAGCAATCCCCCATTCTCTAAAGCTGTCCTTGTCCTTAAGGCGAACAACTTTTAGGTGTTGATAAACAAAGTCTCCACTGGGATCCTATTATTGGAAGCATGTTGACATGTGTACAAATGTTTACAATGGTTCGCTTGTCCTTCGCCCATATTCAAGCTTAGCATCCAATAACCCTTACTGGTTGAGTCATGAATGATGGATCTTGATCCCATATCCAATATTCAAGCTTAGCATCACTTGAATCTAGGTTGGAGAAGTAGAAGCTGTCCAAATCTATTGTCATTCTTGTTTCCAAAATCTGATGCCAAAGGTCATTCAAGGCCCCAATTCTCCCAAAACATCCCTAGATAATTTCACTCTCTTCTATTCTATTATTTATAACCTATTATCTTTCTTTTCCTAAATCTCTTACTTTACCTTATTTCCAGAGTGGTCCTACGGGTTACATCCACTAATTCCATTATAGAATTATACTCTCCAAATTGCTATGTTTAATGGCTTTATCACTATTCACTAGGTCCATCCTTATTTCTCCTTTATATGCATTCCTAACTGGGGTATGTTACTAACAAAAAATACAAAGTCATCCAAGTGTCGAATAATTCAAGACTTTATTCCACAACTACATTTAAGAAAAACGTAATCAATGCCAGGTCCACAAAATACTGTGGTGTCGACATATAATATGATGTGGAATCAATTAGTTAATCTTGCTCCATTACCTGTTCATGCACTTTATTTTTGAAAAGCCAGTAAGCATTTGTGACAACTTTACAGGAATCAGCAACACAAGCCTCGAGATCAGCAACTGAGAGCATCACATTTAAATTAACATCCTCACTTTGCTTCCAAGATGAGACTTTACTTTGATTCAACGATTTTATAAAACTCGAGAGCACATGAGCCTGGAAAATAAAATTATTTATATTTCACAAAATAAGAACTCCCCAAATGTGCTATAAAATTGCAAGATAGACATATATCTCACATGAAATGCTGCTTTTAGAATGTCGTCGGACTTTGCCTGATCCTTGAGCACCGCATGAACCTTAGATTTTGCTGGATTATATGTCACAATGTACCTCTCCTTCTGCAATCAATTTACAAAACTGTAAGAATGTATCATACAGAAATGTCAATCGAATTAATAAATCATCAGCATAGTCAAAAATCATTTCGCTCTCAGTAAAGGACATACGTCAAACAGGGGCTCTATGGCAACATAAGCACTGGGGTCTTGGAATGCGTCCTTGACTCTTGAACCTACAGTTAATTAAAAAAAAATAGTTTTAATTATTCAGAAAAAAATCAGTTTAATTATTCAGACAAAATGGCTGGAGTTGACGGGTAAAACAATTTCAGTCCATTGATATACCAAGGACAACAGGTTTATCTTTCCACGGAAAACTGAATATATCCTCATTCAAGTTGCCCTCCCGCAAAGTCGGAACTTGTCCTGAAATAGATTAGTTCAGTTAAAATACGACTAAAGCATTTAGTAGAATAGTATATCAGAGAGCTCTGGTGCTTTAAGTAATTAAAGTGACTAAGCAAACGAGAACAGACTGCTCAACAAAAACAGAACAGATTAACTATTTGATGTCAACAAAAAAAAACCAATATGTTAGTTCAACTACAGCAATGTTATGATACCTGTCTTGAGGAAGGACTCTACCGCCACACTGAATCTTGCGGAGTTAAGTGTGTGCAAAACCACAGATTTTACCTATTAATACAATAAGCATTAGTGACAAAACCACTGAATCGGATGTACAGTTACTAAACATCATCATTAGAAATACAAAACCAAACCTCTTGATAAGAGCTAAGGATATATCCACACGAAAGAAGGGAAAAGGTGGCGATAAGAGACGGATTCCTTTTGGCAATCATTATGCTAAACCCAGTACCTAACTGCATATTGCAAAAGAGATTCAGTATTTGATTTCATCAAAAGCGGCAAAAAAACAAAGTTGCCAGCGTATACAAGATTCTAAAAGTATTTAAAAACAAAATTAGTATATATATAGATCACGAGCTTAAATATCAAATGGATTAAATGGCATACTATGGCATAATATAATATTGACTGGAAGCTATTTATACTGCTACCATACATCACAACAATTTTATAGGTTTAATTGGGTGCTACTTTTAGATAATTATATACAATACTATGGCGTATTATGCCATAATAATATAATATAATATTGACTGGAAATTGTTTATAATGCTCAATTCGCTACCATACAATACATCACAACAACTTTACAAGTTTAATTGGAGGCTACTTTTAGATGACTTTATACATTCAGAACCCGTAATACTTTAGTAATTTTCTGGTCTTCTATCATAAGTTGAAGTTGGGCTTGAGTAAGTGAGTATAAGTAATTTTCTGGTCTTCTATCATAAGTTGAAGTTGGGCTTGAGTAAGTGAGTATAAGTAATTTTCTGGTCTTCTATCATAAGTTGAAGTTGGACTTGAGTAAGTGAGTATAATTTAAATTACCAGTTTTAACCAATGGGTTCAGTAGAATAATAACCATCAATCCTTCCAAGATTGTGATTCTACTCTCAATCATGTTATAATGAGGGGACAAGTAAAAATTAACAAGTTGCAATAGTTTCTTGAAAGGATACAGTTTCATGATTTTATACAGTGAAATTGCGTTATAACTTCGGCTTAGTCCAAAAGCTCTACTCATAGTAGCTTCTCCAAATCAAAATTTAAAAAAAAAAAGTATTTTTTTAATTCTATTTTTTTACTTTAGCATACAACCAAATATCAACCGTGATAATTTTTCAAAATCAAATTGTTATTTTAAAGAAAAAGGCTGAAACAAAGGGTTTCTGCCCTAAAAGTGAATGTTGCAAATAGGGATGCCACCAATACATTCAATAATAATTGTTGAAGTTGATAAACATACCAGATCTGCAATATTGCCAACACATTCTCCTTTAGCAGTGACATCCCCTATGTTTTCTCCTTTAGCAAAAGCTTTATAAATTGGTGTCCTGGTCGATGTTGATGTTACAGCAGCAACATTCTAAGAGGATAAATAAGCTAGTTAGCCTGGAGAACTGCCATGAAAACAAATCGCTCATGACAACCAACTAAAATCATCCAACCTTGAGTACATTGGCAGCACAAGCCAAAGGAAGAAATAGATGTGGTGCTGCAGCAGTTGCTAGTTCCACCCCAGCACCCAACTCCATTAGAAGATCACCAGCAAACCGCAGCTGTAACATAACAACTTTCCAACATCAGATTGTGGGATATCTCTGATTTGAATTATCAAATTGAAGTATATTACTACCTGTTTAAGATCATAATCAAACTTTTTTCCTTGCCGGGCAAAAAGCATCTTTCCCACACGACCAGCTCCATCCTACATACAGTATTCGCGTTCACATTCACTTCAATATAAAGGGTACAAAAAGACAATAGGACATTCATATACAGTCAGAGACAACCAAATAAGATCAAAGGAGAATAAGCAGTAGATCTTCATGTAGATATGGGCATGTTTGGATAAATAGCTTCTCTGCATCTTATAGCACAAGTACTTATCAAAATAAGCGCTTATGAATAAGCTCGCATAATCTATTTTCATAACAAATAGATAAAATAAATTTAAATTGTTTTTATATATGTTATAAGTTGTTTTCATTAGCTATCTTAAAAAAAAAAAAAGTTAATAAAAAATGTCATAACGATTAAGTTTCTCAAACTTTGTGACTGTAAATAAGTTCAAATAAGTCCATCCAAACAGGATGATAACACTGGTGAAGATTTACCTTGAGAATCCAGTTGATTGCAACAGCTCCGGGAGTGGCTCTGTTTCTAGAGACACCAACAGAACTCAAAAGGGTTTGAGTAGTGAAAACACCCATTGCTCCACCAAAAAAGTGCTGAAATCAAAATCAATTATTATTATGATTAAAAAATGAGTAGAAAGTAGGAAAAATAGAAAAGCTGAAGAATCACCTTGAGAGCCCTCCAAGTCATGTAGGGAACATAGGAAGGCGTAACACTGTCAGGAAAACCCTCAGGAACGACATAGGATCTAACAAACGCCATCAATTCATCAATCGGAGGCTTAGGGGTTTGCAAACTGAGAGAACGAAAGGAATTAGTCTTGAATTGGCCGGAGGAATCGGTGTCCGCGACGTACTTCCATCTGCGGCCATCGATTTCCTCGCAGCATATGAATCTGACGGTGGATGTGGAAGTAGATTGGAGCGGCGGTGTGGCGTCGAGGAGCGGCGTGGAAGCTAATTCGGCACTGATACGGAGCGTTTCGCGGATGAGAATATCTTGAGAAGAAGGAGAAGATATTTTGGAAGTCTGGTTCTTCATGTTGAGAGGGTTGGGAGGGATAGCCATGAGATGTGGATGAGGTGTGGGTATTAATTTGAATGAGAGAGCATAGTTTTCATCGAAAGATGGCGAAGAGAATGAAGAAGAAGATTCACACACACAGTCACACAGTCAGAGCACTATTCTCTTTTCTCTCTCATCATCCAGTAGTCCACTAAGGACGGTGTGACCACATCCATCCCCCCATCTCTAACTCCTTCTTTTTTTTAATACTCTAACCAACCCCACCCCCTCACACTTCTTCTTTTTTCTATTTACAAATTTCACCCCTTTTATTTTATTCTAACCACCCTAATCATAAAACTATTCAAAAATCAAGAATTGGAATCAACTAATTGAATCCAAGTAAAGTTAAAATAATCGAGTTATTATGTTGGGTTAGTGAATCAAATTATAATGCAAAAATAATTTTAGAATCGAACCGAAATTGAAATTGAAGTAGAATCAAATCAAAACTAAAAGTGAAAAATATTTAAAATCAATTTAAAAATTATAATAATAAGAATAATAGTTTAACAGTTCAGTTCTTTAATAAACGGATCGGTTTTGAAAAAAATTGTCTTGTAACGGTTTGGAATTTTAAAACGGTATACCAAATCAATAATTTTAGTTTGGTTTGGTTTTTTTAGTAAATTGAAATTATTTGATTTAATTCGAATGAATTTTTATTATGATTTAGTTTGATTCGGTTTTCTCACTAACTATACCATAAACAACGCTACCTAATTACACATCATCGGTATCTAATGATGGCAATGGATACCAATAATTAGGAGTATTCATTTTATTTAGTAACCTACTATGATATTTGTGTTTGTATCATATTTGGGTGAGTATCTATCAAATAGACATTAGTGGTGTAGCTGTGAAAATTTGATATTAAATTATTGATTAACTTAACGTATAAAGTAAGAGTCGTCATTGCACTTTATTGTTTCCAAAGGAATTAAAAAAGAGCTAATAAAATCCACATAAGTTTTTAAAACAAAATTAATAAAACAGAGAGAACAAGGTTCTTTGCAAAAGTCTAAATATCCATGGTAGTTAATGGGATCCTCTTGAAAACTTATGTGTTTGGCTAAAATTGGTTGTTTGCAAAAGTCTGTAGAGATGAGAAAAGAAATGGTTTTTATGATTTTTGATTCGGTATAACTTTGAGAGTTTCGTGCCTCCAATGTGTGTAATAAAGAAATCAGAACCTCGTAGTTCTTCTAAAAGAGAACAAAGTTGTTTGTTTGGTTGATTTTTAAATAAAGAGACATATTGTCATCTTAAGGAGAATACTCAATAAATCATCCATAAACATGAAAAAGATGGATCTTTGCATCACAATAAAAGAAGGGCTCCACTTTGGATAAAACTATAGGGGAAAGCAAAATTTCAAAACCACGTCCAGAAAAAGTCTTAGGCATAGTCTCTCAGGTGGAATCATCTTATTCATCAATAATACATATAAAAACGCAAACGTTCATTCAATAAGAGAAAGAAAAATAAACATCAAGGCAAGGATATTGAAGTTGGAGGTGACTTGAGGCACAAAGTAGCTCTTATCTCTAAACCAGGCCAATTATTTGTTGTGAAAAGGTCAAGCAATAAGGTGTCGAAGCTAAAATACCTCCCCATAACAATGGGGAGTGAACCGTCGAACCATGCGACGTTAAATAAAGTGCTACGTGGAAGGCAACTCACACTTTTAATGATTGAGCATTTTCTTTTTGTTGTTTGTTTTGTTTCGTTTGCAGGTAATAAATAAGGCCTTACCAATGTAAGCTATAATGCAACAATGGTGTTGCATTACCTTTGCCTCCTTAGTAAGAATATATGTGAGTAACCCTTCTCGCTCTTGTTCTAATACACTAGGGCCAATGTCTAGTTCAAGTATGGGGGAATTTGTTTCTGTATGTTTTTTATGTTATTTTGTTGGTTTGAAAATCACACTTCGAAGTTCTCCCCGGATATTGACAGAATTTTTTTGTTGTATGCAAAAGCTTTTATTTTAAAGAGATTGGTAATAGTATATAGAGATAAAGGGATGATTGTTTAGGGGTAAGGAGTTTAGAATAATGTGACACAAAGGGGTTGTTGAAACACCCTAGGTTCCCTAATAAGTGAAATGAGTCTAACGTGTAGATTTGTACCATAGTGCTTGAGCCTGAGAAATACTCCTTGAGTAGTTTATCTTGACAGTATGGCATAATCTAATTCGCATGTATGTATAATTGGTTGGTAAATACCAAAATTTAGGACATAATGATGAAAAGGCAGTAAAAGGTAACAACCCCTATAAGTTGGGTAACCCTTACCCGATTATTCAACCATAAGAAGGTTGATCCCCAAACATCGTCTAAATAAGGACAATATATAAACTGAAAAGTTTTGAAAATTTCTTCGATAACTAAAAGTATCAATTGCTGCTTATTTGGTGCCTAAACAAAAATCCTTGATTAGTCATATGCACGTCATGATCATCATAATTATCATCGCCTTAATTAGATTGTCTAAATGAAAAAGAGGAAAATCATAAAAGACTCAAGTACAAAGCATAGTTGGAGAAGTATCTGAAAGGGAAGCTTAAGTTTAAAATTTTCTCACAAGAACTTTTCGCAACATGTGAATACCAGAAAAACCATTTCTCAAACAATGTGAATGAAAGTCTCGCGTATTAGTACCGATATACTTTGCATTTCATGAGTTATTTGCATTGTTGCTTAAGGTCAAGCAACTGTATAAGTTTGGGGGAGTTTGACAAGTGGTTTTTATACCTTCATTTACCGTTGATTTTTATTAATCTTTCCATTACTTGTCAAGTACTTTACTGCCTTTTTCCACATGTTATGCTTTAGTTATGTTGCTTTAAGGTTTGCCTGTTCGAATAAAAGATGTAAGAAAACTCAGTGCAAAAAAAAGTAGAAAAATTTGGTATTTCGAAGAAGTTTATCATCACCTACAAGAGGCCTGCTACAGCCACCCGTAGCACCTGCTACGAGCAGTAGTAGGATGGAAGCCTAGCATAAGTTTTCAAAAAGATAAATGGTTGTGGTACACTGCTGGCCGTAACACAAGTCATGGGACTTGATTTCAAAAGTGGAAAGTGCATAAGAGTGTTACGACCTCTCGTAGCACCTACTACGGGCCGTAATGGGTTAGGACATTAATTTCACGATTTTCCTTGTTTTTGTCAAAATGCAAGGGTGTTTTGGGAATTAACAACCAATTTCAATGGATCATTTTGGGTATGAATAGTTTTTCCTATTTAAGAAGAGTTTTTATGATGAATAGAGGACTTTTTGGCAAGCGAAGAATTATATGAGAAAATATTGGAGAAGACAAGGGTTTAAGTGGAAGGAGATTTTCATGAACGGAAGATATTGAAGATCAAATTTATCCTTAATACTTGTAATATCTATAATTAATCTTTTGTTTTTTAAATACTATGAGTATCTAAACCCCTAATGGTATAAGAGTGTCCCTAATTTGTATTTATAGTGACTTTGATTTTACACTACAAGAAAGATAATCGAAAAACCTATTGATGTTTGTTTAGCTGAAATTGAAACTAGAGGAGAAGAAGGAGTGAGATTGAAACTAGAGGAGAGGAAGGAATGCTATAGATGAATGGGAAGATAGAGGAGAATGAGATAAGAGGGAAGAGTGAGAAAATGAATGATATAATGCTTAGAAATGTTAATCTAATTGATAACGAGAAGAAAATAAATTAGTAGATGTATGTTAGACTCTGTTTGATAAAACTAGCTGATAACATATAGCTGATAGTTTATAGTTGATAGCTTATAATTAATAGTTTCAGAGCCGGCCCTAGGCCCGAACAAACAGGCCTACAACCCAGGGCCTAAAAATATGGGGCCTTAATTTGGGGGTATAGTAGAAAAATTATAAAAGTATCACAGGCATGGTTTGGAAGGACCTAAGATTACAATTAATTGATTCATTTATTCGTTACTCATACTTTGATGTATGTTAAAAAGTTTTACGGACTCAAAATTTACATAATATTTTTGTAATTATAGACTTTAAAAATATAATATCTACGAGTCCGCTCGTGGATAAAATTTTTAAAATTGCACTTTCAATTATATATACCCTATCATATTAGACATAACTAAACAAGACGAAAATGCTTGTTAATTTGTTAGAGATGAATATTCTTTTATTTTAGGGTACAAGTGGATATACCATCGTCTCATTTACCTCACACGTTACCAACTCTAAGGGTGTGTTTGGATCACAAGAGAAAGTTAAAGGAAAGAAAACAAAAGGAACGAAAGTAAAAGAAAAGAAAGAGAGTGGAAAGTCGAATGATTATTTACTTGTTTAGCATAAGAGAAAGTCAAAGGAAAGAAAACTAAATTAGTGAAAATTTGGAAGTGAGAGTTTGGTTCTGATGGCTATCAATCCTGCCCATGCTGGCATTGTTGCTTGGTATTTATAGAGTAAGAATTTAAGTCAAAATAGATAGAAAGAATCAAAGGCATCAATGTATTTCCAAAACCAAAAAAAAAACATGACTTTTAAAACTTTCCAAATGAAGAATATCTCGTCTCTTCCTTCTTTCCCACGTTTTTCCATGATCACTGGGCCTTCTAAAAACAATTTGAATTCAAATTTTGGCTCCATGCATCTTGTACACTTATTTTGTGATTTTATTTAATTAATTTTGAATTTTAGTCATTTAATTCAAAAATAAGGAGGTGTGGCAATGAGTGTGAATGTCATGGATAATGTCAAGATCAAGTTTGGATCAAAAAATTTTAGGCCCATTTGAAAAATATTTGTATTTGCTAAGTATTTCTCTTTATGCACCTCCTCAAAAATGTCAAACTTGCACAATTTGTATCTTGCTCAATTTTCAACATTTTTGGGTGTTCTTGGACTTTTTTAGAAAGATCAAGATGTCCTCTAAACACTCCTTTTGGTTTCATCTTCATTGAAGCTTCCATGTTCATGAACACTTATTTTCAAAAAGATGACTTTTTGTTGACTTTTAAAAGGACCTGTAATGTTTTGATCCATATCTTCCAAATGAAGCATTTCTAGCCCATGCTTGTGAGACATGAAGTTGTAGAGAATTGAATTCTCTTCAAAATAATCTTTGGTGGAAAAATTTCTGATAAATTATGTGAGAGTTATGTCTGGTCAAAGTTCTGTTGACTTTTATTTCAAAAACCCTAATTTGGAAACTTTGACTTTTGATCAAATCTTGACTTTTCTTGATGAATCATGATCAACCCTTGATCAAATGATGAATATTAATTCAAAATATTAATGTTGACCAAAAATTAGGAAGTTTGACTGTATGTTGATCACAGTTGACTTTTTGTCCAATAGAGCTGATTTTCAACCATCTGAGCAATTGATTGAGCAAACTTGACTTGCAAGGCTTGAAATTTGACATGGAGATTCTTTGAAGCAATTGATGGGGTGTAATAACCTCTTGAAGCATTGGATGTCCCTCTTGACTTGAGAATGGCAAAACCCTAATTTGGGTTGATTGCTTAGAAGAGGGTTTGTCTGGTCAACCCTTGTGAAATCCTTGAGTAATGTCTTGAAAAGTGGGAGGGCAAATTTTGGGGTATAATAGAAATGACTGAAATGAATTTTGGAAATGTGATATTATACACCTCAATCACTGATGTGGCATAAATAGGCACAAGTGTCCTTTAAAAAAAAATGAAAAAACAAAAAATAGCCAGCCAGCTTGACACATATGCATTTGGCATGTGCCAAATCTCTCCAAGATTTATATTGATGAAATCTTGAAATGAAAAAGGGGCATTTGCAATTTTTTTACAAAGGGTAAACTGGAAGTCATTGTATATTATAGGGGGTAAAATAATATTGACCCCTATAGCTAACTAGCAAAGTATAACCGATTGCATAGGCTGGGGTGTGATTTTAATTAGTCACTAAAATATATATATATATATATATATATATATATATATATATATATATATATATATATATATATATATATATCTTTAATCAAATATATTTTATGATAATATTTGATTATTAGTTAAAAGTATTTAAAATTAGGGGTGGCAAAACAGACCATGGCCCGCCGGGCCAGCCCGCGTACCTGCCAAAAAATGGCGGATCGAGTTGAGATTTTGAGATCGTCGCCCATTAAAGTCCGTCCGCCTAAGCTCGTTCTGCAAAATCTCGTCGTCCGTTAAAACCTGATGCACATATCCGTTCAACCTGTCCCACTTTAAGCCCATACTTCTTTTTAGTTAATTCTAGTCATTTCAATTTTTAATGATTTTACTTTATACATTTATATGTGAATATATTGAATATTTTTTAAGTAAATTTTCTTAAAAAGATGCTTTACAAAAAAATGTTCTAAAAAATAAGTGAAAAAGTTAACTAAAATGTAAAAAATTATTAATATATTAAAAAAATGAAAATAAAAAAATAGGCGGGCACGCCCTCCGCCCTCCATCTTGGCGGGACAAACTTGATTTTTCTGCCATTATACTGGGCAGGCTTGCCCACTCCGTTCTTTTTTTAGGGGCCTTAAGGCGGGGTGAGACGGAGCGGGTGACCCATTTTGCCACCCGTATTTAAAACATTTAAATTTATTTTAGACTATAAATATACTAAAAATAATATGAATTAAATATTAAATGATAATAAATAGAGTGATTAATGATATTAAACATAAGTAACATTACTTTTATTTTATCATCTCCCTTGTAGTAGTTTTTATTTATTAAAAAATTATATTTATGAATCAAATATAAATAAAAATATATCTTTCTTTTAAAAATAATAAACTCTTTTAATTATGTAATTTTGTTTTTATTTTTTCTTATTTTTATTACATTGGAAAAACAAATGCGCGTAACTCACCAGTACTTATGCGAACTGATGAGTATCCAGACCAAAATTTGTATGAATGCACAAATAACACACCAGTACACGTGCGAATGCACAAATTATTACATTTTTTTTTTGCATAATTAAAGAAAATAAAATAAAATATATATTTTTCAATATAATGTATTAATCCAAACACGAAAAAATGTGTTATTATTATTTTTTTTACAATTAAAGAGAATAAAATAAAATACAATTTTTAATATAATATATGAATCCAAACACATAAAAAATATGTTGTTTTAAAATTATTTATGTTAATAATATTTGTATTTTAGTCCACACATATAAATTAAAATATATCTCTCTTTTAAAAATAGTTAACTCTTTTTATAAATCATTTTTTTTACATTCTTTTATTATATTTTAAAAATAATTGCCCGTAACACATTAGTACCTGTGCGAACGCACAGTAGCTATATCAAGCTTGCACGGATAACACATCAGTACCTCGTGAACGCACAGATAATTGTACAAAAATTAAAAAAAATATGTATTGTTGATCGAAATTTATTATTGATCTAAGTATTTGTGTAAATGATGCTAAAATAAAAATATTGTTTATATATAAAAAAAATCTATTTTTGATGCAAAGATTGGTTTATGAAAAATAAAATTTATCATTGATTTAAATATTTTTATATATTAAATTTTACTATTGATTTAGACATCTTAGTAAACGATACTAACAAATATTTTTTTATTCTAAAATATTTTTAAATAAAAAAATAATATTTATGATTTAAATAATTTTTATTAAAAAATATATATAAAAATAACTTATTACTGATATAAATATTTTTATATACGAAAATTTAATATTTTTATAAATGGTATCCAAAAATGATATAAAAAAATCTATTTTAATTTAAATATTTATATATAATTTTTTAATTATTGATATAAATATTTTTTTTAAGTTTCTATTTAAAATAAAAATGTGTAAAGACGAGTTTGTTATTAATATTAGGGTAAAGTGGATATACCATCGTAAGAAGGTTTGATCTATTTTGAGCGAAAAAGAAAGAAAAAAAAAGGAATTGGCGATAAACATGGAGGAAAAAGGTAATATAAGTAGGGTTTTATTAGAATGAAATAAAAGGAAAAGAGTTTGGAGTTAAAAAGGAAGAGTGAATAGTGAGAGTCGCGCATTTGCTTTCCAACTTCCAACTTCCAGCTTCTACCACACCGCATCGTTCTTCATCGATTTCCACCTCCGACTTCTGATCCACTCTCGCGCTAGGGTTCCGGCGCCGGTACTCTTCTCCGATATTCCTTTTTTTCAATCAATACAATCGTTATCTTCGCTTTATAGAAATTAATCTATCAAACTATCTGATTGATTTTTATCAACTTGTTGTTTCTCGTATTGCTGCTCATTAATCGCTAACGTTTCGCTTCACATTACGATTACAGTGTTGCAAAGATGACGAACATTGCTTTACCTGGTATACTTGAAAAGGTACTTTTATTTTAAGTGCTTTTTATGTGCGTGCTGGTGGTTGGTAGCTAGGTATATGGATTATGATAGAATCTTGATGCAATTGTTTGTTTGTACTTTTCAATTTCTTACAGATGACTGGGAAGGATAAAGATTACAGATATATGGCTACATCTGATCTGCTTAATGAGTTGAGCAAACCTACATTTAGGGCTGATGCTGATCTTGAGGTTAAATTGAAAAATATCATTATACAACAGCTTGATGATGCTGCTGGTGATGTTTCTGGACTTGCTGTTAAATGGTACATCTTTTCACTCATGTTATGAATTGTCCACATTCATGTTGCTGTTAGATAAGCTATGTAGCACTGACACCTAAAAAGGGGTCGGACACCTGCACTGACACTCGTGGCTAGTTTAATTTATTTATTTTTTCAAATTATTACTAGTGTCAGGGTCGTTTTCGGGGTGTCCGTGCTTCTTAGAGTATAAGTGATGTTTTAATTTGTTCATTTTGTTGATAATTGCAGCCTTGCTCCGTTAGTGAGGAAGATGAACGAGGCAAGGGTCGTGGAAATGAGCAGTCAATTATGTGAAAAAATACTAAATGGGAAGGATCAACATAGGGACACTGCTAGCATAGCTTTGAAGACGGTTGTTGCTGAAGTTTCTACCCAACCTCTTGCACAATCTATACTTTGTCTTCTCTCCCCACAATTGATTAAAGGAATTACTGGCAAAGTAAGTCTTTGACACTTAGCAACCCATCTGTGCATATATTGCCCTAATTCCACTTTTATTAAATTCTCACTGGTCTATCTCTCTCTTTGTAACATATGCCTTTAGAATATTCAGTTTATACTCTTTGGCCTCTCATTTGATATGTACCAATTAAGAAACCACAACATTTTCCAAAAAATTCAATTCGTGTCACTTTTATTTTACATTGTTAGATTTATACTGAAAGAGCGCAGCCCCCTTTTCCTCCACTTATAGGTCTCCTAATTTGGGTTGGGCCTAACTCATCCCTACAAAACGGGCTTGTATGGTGATGATTGCCCCCACTTATAAGCATAACAGAGGCCATATCTCTAAGCAATGTGGACTAAATCCACCTCTTCAAACCCAACACAATGATGGTGTTGGAGGCTGCAATGAAGGCAAGCCAAATGCTGCAATTTAGGCGACTAGGGGAGGACCGCAGGCGGAAATTCCAACAATAGGCATAATATGTCCCATTTTGCAGTCATTTGCACATCACTGCCACCCTTGGTAGTCTTAAGAATCCAAATTCTCGTATAGCCATTTTTTTATGAGCTATGCTTGCTGTCAGTGGCGCCCTACTAATTTACTCATGTGCATGACCTACTAGCTAAATTGGTATTAGATTGACTTTCGGCCTTTTTTATTTGGCGTCTACATAGGAAGTTAGGTTTAATAGTCCATGAGCTGCTAGAATTCTCCTTGACATGACAATCTTCTGAATGGCAACAAGGCCGTTACCGATTGTCTGCTTTTATTTATGAACATGTTTAGTTTATTTTCTTTCATGTGCGTACGTGTTAATTATAATTACTAATTAGTCATGAACTCTTTACTTAGTGCTTTTAAAAGTTATATTCCATTATGAATCTTCTTTTATGTGAATGCCTGCAGGATATGAGCACAGAGATTAAATGTGAATGCCTGGATATTTTGTGTGATGTCCTTCATAAATTTGGGAATCTAATGGCAGCTGACCATGAACTATTGTTAAGTTCCCTGCTTTCACAGTTGAATTCTAACCAAGCTACTGTGCGTAAGAAGACTGTTGCATGCCTTGGTAAGACAAATTTGAATTTGTTGGCTTCAATTTTCTGTAAAATTTAATATTCAAAAGTGCGGAGTTGGTGTTTCTTTCTGCAGTTTGAGTGTTGCAAATTATTTTCCCTTCATCTTTGTTAAATACCCTTTTTGTGAGAATGTTGGTTAGATTAACAATTTCTCAACTTTTATCATCAATGATTTTTTATTTATTTTATGATCTGAACCTGTTAATTTTTTTGAAGGCCATGTAGTTTTTATTGCATCTAGCATATGGGACAATTTTGATTCAGTTACTGATATATGGATTTGTGTTTTGGCAAGTATTTGATAACATGCTTTTATCGAGTTTGATCGACTAATATATTGATTTGCTCAAATTTGAGTTTGAAATGAAGTGATTGCATTCATCAAATGATTTCCCTCTAATAGCAGTATTATTGTAAAACTTAATGTTGATTTTTTAACCTAATGCAGACGCTACTTTTTCATCACTTCTAGTAAAATAAAGGTTTGATTTAATGGTAAAAATACAATTTGATTCAAAGCAACCAAACATTTATATTTTTACTAAAATTATGTATCAGAGGAAGAAAAATCAATCCTGACACTCTTAAGATGTTGTTTGGTTTGGATGAATATTTGGACATGATTCTGAATAAACTTAATTTTGTGTAATCGATTTAGCCAAACTTGAGTTTGAAATGAAGTGATTTATGTTCGATTTAGCATAAATGTTTTAACCTAACATAAAAGATATTTGTTAAAACGAGGATTGGAGTCAAAATTAAATTTTGATGTCAATCAACCAAATATGTATAGTTTTACTAAAACCAAATATATATCAACCCGCAAATAACCTCTTCAGAAATGTTGTTAATTTAAGCCAAAGTGCAAAATTGAATTTGCTTAATGTGTTATTTTTCTTCTTGTCAGCATCTCTTTCTTCAAGTTTGTCAGATGATTTATTGGCAAGGGCTACAGTTGAAGTTGTTACCAAATTGAAATATAAAGCTGTCAAGTCTGATATGACCCGTACAAATATACAAATGATTGGTGCTATAAGGTTAGCAATTTCTTCACATTAGTTTCTGTCTCTAGCTTCAGTTTCTTTTTTATGTCGAAAACAGTATTATCACTAGCAGATAGTGGAAATGGTGAAAAACCAAAGAGGCCACTATGTCATTTATAGCGGAAAGCGGATTGCACATTGCATTATATAGGCAAATAGTGGAAGTCACATTGTCGTTGAAATAAATCAGTCACATTTATAATAGGCAGGCTGTATACAAGTAATAACAAGCTACTAGTACTTAATAAGTATAAACTGTAAAATGACAACATATCATTACTATCCTTATAATACCCAGTGGTATGGTGACATATCATTACTACCCTTATAACACCCAGTGGTATGGTGAATTACTACCCTTATAACACTCGGGTATGGTGTTGCTTTCTGTCACAACCACTATTTATTAACACTGCTGAAAAAGGAATGTGTGTAGTAACAGTTTGAACTATTTGGTGTTTCAGTCGAGCAGTTGGCTACCGATTTGGGCCCCATCTTGGAGATACAGTTCCAGTCCTAATTAACTATTGTACTACTGCCTCAGAAAATGATGAAGAGCTTCGTGAGTACAGTTTACAGGTGCTATATTTATTTATTATCCATAACTTTATATTATGAAATGTTTGCCTGTATATTTATGATACACTATTGGTTACGTATTTAATAATGTTGAAATTTTGATGTAGGCTCTAGAAAGCTTTCTCCTAAGGTGTCCAAGGGACATTTCTGTTTATTGTGATGAAATTCTTCATCTGGCACTAGCATATCTTAGTTATGACCCAAACTTTACTGACAACATGGAGGAGGATACTGACGATGAAGGTCATGAAGAGGATGAGGATGAGTATGTGGCTTGTGCCTTTTCAGTTCAATCAGTTACCTGTATGGTATTCATATTTGCACAATATTTTTCTTGCTAATCATGTCCTGTATGCAATGTTATTTTCCAGCGAGAGTGCGAATGAATATACCGATGATGAAGATGCCAGCTGGAAGGTTCGCAGAGCAGCAGCTAAATGCTTAGCCGCATTGATTGTTTCTCGTCCTGAGATGCTTTCAAAGCTGTATGACGAGGTAACTTTACGTGCACTTATTTGTAATATGTAAATACACTATTCTTCTCTTAATTTTTCTGAGGTCTTGCTGCTCCTGCACCATCTTATCCCTGTGGGTAGTTAGTAAACATTTGGTCGTCTAGATTTGTAGTTTGATCAGGAACTTTGGCATCCATATATTCTTCCAATAAAATTTCCTTTATCCCAAAGAAACTGTGCAATTGTTTGTGTATATGGCTGTTCACTCCCTGTTATAAACATTAAATCTTTAGTTACATGACAGTCTAACCTTCACTTTTCTGCCTTGCAGGCTTGTCCAAAACTGATTGACAGATTTAAAGAGAGAGAAGAGAATGTCAAGGTAGATCAGAATAGGTCTTCTATTTCATTTGTCTTTAATAACCCCAGGATTTTTGTCTGACATGCATATGTTGCAGATGGATGTATTTAATACTTTCATTGAGCTCTTGCGTCAAACTGGAAATGTCACAAAAGGGCAGACTGATGCAAATGAAACGAGGCAAGTGGCTTTTGTCTTTCCTAGTGTGATATTAGTTGGTGTAAAAGATATTAGAACTTACCCATTTAGTGTTAAGATCGTTATTTATTGTCGAGTATATCACTCCTTAGTTTTAGAGTTGATGTATTTCTCCTATAAAAAGAGCGTTTTTCCTAGTGAAATAAACATTCAGTTTTCCCATAATAATTCCAACAGGATGTTTTCTAGAGGAACCGGTAGCTCCCTTGAAATTTGAAATTTGAATCCTACTTCATTTGTTATCTTAGAGCACTTCTGTTATTTATGACTGGTATCTATGGCTTCATTGCCGCTTTTACAGATGTAACATTACAAATTTTACATCTGAAAATTGTTCTTAAGATGAAGATATACAGAAATACTCATTTTTGCATATGATTTAAATAGTTTAGCTACAGCTTTGTTTATGTATGAATATGCATTCAGATCTTAAAATATATATGGGTAACAAGCTTTCTCAACTTTTCCTTTTGTTGAGTCTAATTTTTACAATTACCTCCTAACTCAATGTGTGGCACGAATTGACTATCTTAACACTGACATGCAATGCAGTCCTAAATGGTTACTGAAGCAAGAACTGTCAAAGATTGTCAAATCTATCAACAGGCAGCTGCGGGAGAAATCTATCAAAACAAAGGTAGTGGTCAGTAAAAGTTGATATCCATTCAAGTCTCCAGATTTTAAGCATAGTTGTCTATGCAGGTTGGTGCCTTTTCTGTTTTGAAAGAACTCGTGGTTGTCTTGCCCAACTGTCTTGCAGACCACATTGGTTCACTCATTCCTGGAATTGAAAAAGCATTAAACGTAAGCAATATTGTCTTGAATTAAATATTTCTTTACTCATGTGATTTCTCGTATTGCTCTTTATTTTTGTCATTGTTTTGCTTTTCAGGACAAATCATCTACCTCAAATTTAAAGATTGAAGCCCTGATATTTACAAGATTGGTATTATCTTCGCACTCTCCTGATGTTTTCCACCCTTACATCAAGGTAAACATGAGGGATTGTTTGATTTACTCTTTGAATTGGTTTCATCACATGTATTTTAGGGGCAATGGTAGTGCCTATAGACGGATTCAATATGTAATGGAGATACATGTCATAAGTTATTAATAAATTCCTAATTTGTGTTTTCTACTTTTAGATCTACCATAAAAAACCCTTTTTTCCATTATTATTATTTTTGTAAATTGTGGCAGTATCTTTACTTTATGATTTTATTGGGTGGAGTATTTGCTGTCCAGTTTCACATAACTTAGATTGGAAAGTTGAACAATTGATTATAGTATTAGAAAGGTCCAACCATAACATGCTTCTTTAAAATTATTATTACCTGCTATTGTTATATATTGCCATTCCCATGTTTTCTCTCATTTTTATCCGTAGGTTTAATATTTTTGTCGGTTGTTATTAACTCATGGTTTTGATATGAAATAATGGCATCATTAAATGCAAGGAGCTGATTTCACCTAGTGGGATATGGTTGGTGTTGGTTATATTGTTTTTTTGTTCATAGTCCACTTCTTTTTAACTATGTCACTTAATTTCTAATAAATTATTATTTATTTCTAAAAGCACTTTTTTTGTACTCAATAACTCAAGCTTTTGGTTCAATTGTTGTTCTGACTTGGTATCATATCCTAGTTAACCGTGTTGCCACAACTACAATCTTTTCAGTGTTAAGCCTTATGGTTGATTTGGTCGTATAATTACTCTCAATATAGGCAACAGGAAATTTAAAGTATTGTTTGTCTCTTTCTTCTCTTCATTCTAAGTTAAGTAGGTGGCTACATGCAAGAGTTTTGTGGTTGTTTAAATTCCATTTCTCGATTTCCATGCTGCACAGACCTTTACTTTTTGTTGTTCCTTGACGCTCTTTGTTGGTTTATATTTGTTTGTTAATTTCTTCTATTGAAGGAATGTTTTGCCAAATCAATGTGTGCAAATTATATGTCAGCATTTCATAACTTATCTGTTTATCTTTTTAGGCTCTTTCTGCTCCTGTGTTATCAGCTGTTGGTGACCGATATTACAAGGTCACAGCAGAGGCCTTGAGGGTGTGTGGAGAACTTGTTAGTGTTGTGCGACCTAACATTGAGGTGTGTGCGTATAATCCACTCCAGACTGTGAAATAGTGTTATACATGCTTCTAACAATCAGAATGATATTGTTGTGTAGGGTTCTGGTTTTGATTTCAGACCATATGTCCATCCCATATATAATGGCATTATGTCGCGCTTAATAAACCAAGATCAGGATCAGGTTAGTTGGATATTTTGTAGAACAGCTTCTTTTTTGTTTTGTTTTTATCATGCTTCTCTCTCTCTCTCTCTCTCTCTCTCTCTCTCTCTCTCTCTCTCTCTCTCTCTCTCAGGAGGTTAAAGAATGTGCTATCTCCTGCATGGGCCTCATTGTGTCAACATTTGGCGACCATCTAAATAAAGAACTACCAGCATGCCTTCCCGTGCTTGTTGATAGGATGGGGAATGAGATAACCCGACTTACAGCTGTCAAGGTTGACCCGTTGAACTTTGTAGTTTAAAATTTTATAAACAGTTGTGGTTTATTACTTCTGCTGTAGAAAACATGCAAATGGTATAGTAATAATGAAATGATATTGGCTAATATGGGGAAAGTTGCTAGTTTTTAAAATTAGAGTTTATCTGAAATATTAGAAGTTTGGAACTGCATATGTTCATGACTTATTTTGTTGGTTGCCACTCCCTTCTTCACAAGATCCAGTGTTGGGGTGTTCAAAATCCCAACTAATTGTTTGGATAGAGGCTCTGTAATTTGATAAAGAGTGACAGAGAAGATAATATGCCATTGAAGAGATCTTCCTAGGCTTTGGATTGTGTACCATACGATATATCCAGGTTAGGAACAGAAATAATGAATACAAACTGTTCCTCAAAATCCAAACAAAATGATTAGATATTGGTTCAGAGATTTGAGATAGATTGCGTGAGAAGATATGATGTTATTGAAGAGATTTTCCTTACCCTTGATATGTACGGAGGTTAGGAGAATAAAGGGTGAATATAAGTTGTAACTCACAATTAAGGCAGCCTCAGATCTCTCCTTCCAAAACCATTCTTCCATTAACAAAATACCCATAATCTTCTTTCTAACTTGAACTCCCTTACTAACACAAACAAACCTAGTGGTTAGGTTCAATTTCCAAAATTTAGAATTTTGCTTCTACAATTTTTATTTAGTTTTTTAATAATAGAAACTGACTATCCCTCCCTCTAATTGATTTACAAATCATTTTTTAATTTCCTCATTATCCTGTTGTCTGTCTTACGATTGGTCATATGCTCCTAATATTTCCAGTCTTTTTTTTTTTGGTAACAGCATATCTATATATTTTTTGCACACATTTATTTTTTAGGCTACTGCTCCAATATCGTTGATCATATATTTCTCTGCTTGAAGCAGGAATTAGAAAGGAACCAAAATCACTGAAAAATCAACTTAAGAAATTTGCAATTAATCATATAGGTTTCAGGCTTTGCTTGAATTTGCCGCTGAATCATCAGTAGATCTTTTTATGTTCCTCTATATTTTGCCAATGTTCCCTAAACTTAGTTAAGCTGTGGTGATGCAATTAAGAGTTAAATAACTCTCACTAGATTGGTTAAATCAGTATGGTATAAATTTTATTATTCTGTATATACCCAAACCAAACTGGAGAATGAACTCCCAACCCAAAAAGTGGTATGTATGTGGGTATATTTTCATCATTTGAGAAGGCTATTGTGCTATATTTGTCCTGTACTCCTAGACTCTTACTAGAACGTTATTTAGCTCGAGTAACAGTTGTCCTCACTGTCTGTTTCTTCTGCGCAGGCATTAGCCGTTATTGCCGCTTCTCCACTTCGGGTAGATCTGTCATGTGTCCTGGAGCAAGTAGTAGCTGAGTTGACTGCGTTCCTACGGAAAGTATGTAACTCTTCTCTCAATAAACTGTTGATTATCTTGTTATGTATTTTATTGCCATTTCTTGTTGTACTTGTATTTTCTTTTGAAGTTATTTCTGAGAATTTCCCACCATAAGGGGTAAAACATTGAGATTTTCTTTTGTTGTTTGCAAACAGGCAAATCGTGCACTAAGGCAGGCAACCTTGGGAACCTTAAATTCACTCATAGTTGCTTATGGTGATAAGATTGGTTTATCTGCCTATGAAGTTATTATTGTAGAACTGTCGGGACTAATTAGGTTTGTCCTACAATTCTACTCTTTGTACATCTACACCGGTGACATGGATTGATTGACCCAGACTTATTTTTCTTTTCTTGTGTTTTAGTGATTCTGACTTGCATATGACGGCTCTTGCCTTGGAACTATGCTGCACACTGATGGGTGATGAGAGATCAAGTCAAAGCGTTGCATTGGCTGTTAGAAATAAAGTTCTTCCCCAAGCTCTAACATTAATAAGAAGCTCATTGCTGCAGGGTCAAGCACTTTTGGTAATTTTATGTTTGTGACTTGTTCAAAATTCCACGTTGGGTAGTGATACATCGGGGTGCCAAACGGGCATACCACCCCGCCAAAGCCTGCCTAAAAACAGCATGTGACTGTATTACTTTAATGCGAGGGTTCAAAACTGTTAAAATACGAGAGACTAAGAGACATTTGAATAAACCGTGTCTGAATAGCACAACGGAAGATACATTATATAGGAAAAAATACAAATCCTAGTATTAATTACATAGATATTTGGCTCAACCCTAGTGTTTGTTGAGGGTTCAAAGGGTTTGAAAAGTGTTAATCAATGGTGGGCATCTCTCGCTTTACAAATTGGTTCTTTCGATGTTTGTTGAATCTCACGTTGGGTGGTAAGGGATATTGCTTGAAAAATGTTTATTGGTAGTGAACATCTCTCACAAAATATGTGGGGTTGAGTTAGGTCCATGGTTTTAAATTACGGATGCGGTTGCGGGTGTTACGATTGCGGTCATTGCGGGTGTTACGATTGCGGTCATTGCGGCTGTTGCGATGCGTATTGCGGCCGTTGCGGTGTGAATTTTTATAAAGGTTTGAAATATAATGATAAAAAACACTTAATGTTAAGATTTTTTAAGTAAATTGAATTTTAGGATTCTGATATTTTAATTTTTGTAGAAAATATTTAAAGAAATATGATTGAAATTGTCTGTTGTGGTTTCTAATATAGCCGAAGACACAATTTTAAAATCACACGACAATTGCGGTCCGATGCGGTTGCGGAGGCAACCGCATCCGCAATATTGCGGGTGCAATTGCGATTTAAAACCATGGTTAGGTCTAATCCCCAAATCTAAATAGAATAAGCATGACCCGTATTATATGATATTAAAAGCACACGGGCTCATATTGTTTTTCTTCTTTCTTTTTGCTGAATGTGCAGGCCTTGCAAAACTTTTTTGCTGCCTTAGTCTATTCTGCAAACACAAGTTTTGATTCTCTGCTGGAGTCGCTACTTGCATGCGCCAAGCCTTCTCCACAATCTGGTGGCATTGCTAAACAAGCATTGCATTCAATTGCTCAATGTGTGGCTGTTCTATGCCTTGCTGCCGGTGATCAGAAGTGTACATCTACTGTGAAAATGCTCACTGACATTCTCAAGGATGACAGCAGCCCCAACTCAGTAAGTTCTCTTTCCTGTATTTCTGCTTTGTAGTGATTTTTTTCTTAATAATCTACCAATGCCTTACACACAGGGCCTGCATGTTCCAATTCAATCTGATCTTAAAGCATAGAATTGTTGGACTGCTGTTAGTTTTTCCCATTATTTTTGGTTTCACTTCCCTCTTTTTTTCCTATGACTTGCTTTCTGTTTCTGTATCTTCAGATTATAATATAGAAGATTGTAGCATACTTTAGAATATATTGTGGAACTATGCAATACTGACACCTTTTCTATCTGAACTAAAATTGAAATTCATCACCACGATTGTTTTACTTTCAGATTATTCTTTGTTTGTAATGTACTAATCATTATGCTTTTTCTCTTTCAAAGGCTAAGCAGCATCTTGGGCTTCTATGTTTGGGAGAAATTGGTAGAAGGAAGGATCTAAGCATACATGCACATATAGAAAATGTTGTAATCGAGTCTTTCCAATCACCTTTTGAAGAGATAAAGTCTGCAGCCTCTTATGCCCTTGGTAACATTGCTGTTGGCAATCTTCCCAAGTACTTGCCATTTATCTTGAATCAGATTGATAATCAGCAGAAGAAACAATATCTCCTGCTTCATTCTTTGAAAGAGGTATTATGCGCCCTTGAACAAGCTGTATCTGTCTGGTTATCATTTCTTTCCTGTATGTGTTTGTGTGAGTGTGATTATGAGGATTTGTTTTTTTACAAAATCTATATGCAACTCTTTCCCTACCAGGTAATTGTGAGACAATCTGTAGATAAAGCAGAGTTCCAAGAGTCTAGTGTGGAGAAAATACTCAATTTACTCTTTAACCACTGTGAGAGTGAGGAAGAGGGAGTGCGAAATGTCGTAGCCGAGTGTCTGGGAAAAATTGCGCTTATTGAACCTTTAAAACTTGTTCCTGCCCTCAAGGTATCTGAACTTTATCTTTGTATCGTGTACTATTGCTTGTGCCCTGAATAATTTATATTTGATGGTTATGTTTGTACATTCTAATTTTTTATAGGTACGAACAAGCAGTCCAGCTGCATTTACTCGGGCTACCGTTGTTATAGCTGTGAAGTACTCTATTGTTGAACGTCCAGAGAAGATAGATGCGATCATATACCCTGAAATATCGTCATTTCTGATGCTTATCAGGGATAATGACAGGGTGAGTTCTTAATCAACTTACTGGATATTGAAAAAGTAATGTGACAATTTTCTTTGGATGTTGATTTTCTAAATGGTCACTTTATAAAAGTTGTGAGTAACACTACTGATTAAAAAATGGATTAAAAATGGATGCTGCATTTTCCCCTCCCTCTAAAAGTTTACTTCTAACAATTTCCCCTCTCTCTAAAAGTTTACTTCTAACATTTTCCCCTCCCTCTAATAGTTTACTACTAACATTTCCCTAAAAAGAATGCATCCATATGTATAATAATTAATGAGGTTGTTTAAATTCTAAACAATGATTTCCTAATCAGTAGCCAAATCTGTTCTCTTTTTATTTTCTATTTGGGGCTTATTGGCATATTGTCTGGTTTACTTTATTGTTGCTGAATTTTATTGTGAGCATGCAGCATGTTAGGCGAGCTGCTGTCTTGGCTCTGAGCACATTTGCGCACAATAAGCCAAACCTCATTAAGGGTCTTCTTCCTGATCTGTTGCCTCTTCTTTATGATCAAACAATTGTAAAGGTAACCTGTAGTATGGCATTCTGTTTTGTGGAGTTCTGTTGATTACATGACACGACAAATGTGAAATTTTCTTTTCTTTGATTCTATGCACTTTTTTAGTAATTTTAATATTTTACAATGGCTTGATGCCTGATAGAAAATAAAAGGTCTCATATTACTGGGGGTGTTCTGATTTTATAATAATTATTTTTACAGCAAGAACTGATAAGGACAGTTGATCTTGGCCCTTTCAAGCATACTGTGGATGATGGGCTTGAATTGAGGAAGGCGGCTTTTGAATGTGTAGACACATTGCTGGATGGTTGTCTTGATCAACTGAACCCCTCATCTTTCATTGTTCCTTATCTTAAATCTGGTTTGGATGGTGAGCCTTCGTTATAATATTTCTCCCATCCCCGCAAATTACATTTCATGATCACGACTCCCATATTTAATTTTGTTGTAATATTTGCTTTTATATTTACTCTTCATCCATTTGTCCAAGCATAGGGAACTTTACCATGTTAGTTTGCTACAATACTAAGCTTAGGAAACTTAGTACATCTGTTCCTTTACCAGTTAGTCCTAGATACAACAGGAGCTCTATAGCTCTAGGTTGCCTTTTTGTTCCACTAAACTCATTGAATATTGGTACTAATTTATTGACACTTTTTTATTTTTTTTATTTCAGATCATTATGATGTTAAAATGCCTTGTCACCTGATACTTTCAAAACTAGCTGACAAGTGTCCTTCTGCAGTCTTGGCAGGTTTATGTTGTCTATGTTAAAGTATTATGATCTTACTGTATAACTTTTTCTTTTTCTAACTTGAATTTCACCTTTCAGTGTTGGATTCATTGGTGGATCCTCTCCAGAAGACTATCAACTTTAAGCCAAAGCAAGATGCAGTCAAGCAAGAAGTAGATCGCAATGAAGACATGATCCGAAGTGCACTTCGTGCTATTGCTTCCTTGAACCGCATAAGGTCTGTATTTGTTTCTTTATGTGAATCAATCTATTTATTTTGCACTAATGATGTATAATAAAATCATCACTACTATTATCTGTTTGTTGAAAACACTTTTATCTGAAAGGTGTATGTGTTTTCTGAATTTGCATCATGCAGCGGAGGAGATTGCAGTGCCAAGTTCAAGAACCTTATGAATGAAATATCAAAAACACAAGCTCTCTGGGATAAATATTATTCAATCCGCAATGAATGATGTGAATCCAGTTTTATACTTTGCAATATGACATCTGCCGGGGAATGCAACAAGTGGCATGGTGATATTGAAACCGATGATACAAGCGGTTTGAAAAACTAGTTAATTGTACCATACAAGAATTCGATTTGAGTGGTAATACCAGTAGTGATTTCTTGTATAGGATGAAAGATTTTGCTTTTCTTTTTGTTGTATCTGTATATTTTTTAGCTACCATGAACAATTTCCAGCTCCTAACGTCCTCGTAAAAAATAGAATGCTGAAAAAGAAATTAGTAGACACTGATGGAATCTTTGAGATATTTTATCGGTCAAACTTTTCATCCTCTGTAGTATCTGTTTACTGTTAGTTTCGATTTTAAAAGTATTGTTAGTTTCCTATACTTATTACATTTATAACTATGTTACTATTTTAACTGGTTAATAGAATCATAGTATAGTATTTTTTTGGGGTGGAAAGATAGGGCGAGCTTCATACAAAAGAAAAGAAAATCTAGTAAGGCCACGGAAGAAACATTTGCAGCCAAGGTTAGATAAACAAAAATAGGAATGATTTCAAATATTCAACACTAGGAGGAGGAATACGAAGGCCAAACGTGTTTAAGTAGAACACCTTGAACAGTTGTGATGTAAGTCACATCTATTATAAGGGACATTATTAATGGAAAAAGCCAAGAGTGATACTAATAGTGCAAGCTTCTAATTTGATAAAAAAAGCCGAGAGTGAAAATACCATAAGCATTTTGAAATCACCCTCTAACAACCAATTGTATCATGAGAGAACTAGTTTCCAATATCTTCTAGTGCAAGATCCTTTTCCCAATGTTGCCCTACACTTCCGACAAAGAACCATTCACTTAGACCACGCACATCTATGCCACTCATTCTAATAATCTATCTATTTTATTTTATATTTTTTAATAATTAAAGACACTACTACATTTTATAACTATGCATTTCCATTCATCAAAAAATTTAAATCGAATGTCACTTACCCTGCATATCCATAAATATGTGTAAAAGACAAAATAAAAAGTTAAAGTACCGTGGCTTTTTTGGGCAACGATGACATTGGGTAACCACCCTTACATAATAAAATATCCCTTACATAATAAAATATGAGAATTTCTTATTTTACTCCATAATTTTCTCGCGAATTTTTTAAAATGTTCTATAAAATTAGAAGTATATTTTCAATACGCACCACCATCTGATAAAATATATATCAAACCAAAACTTTACTTTCGATCCTGTATTGGAATTTAAATTCCAATTTTAACCGCAACATAAATTAAAAAACTTTATTGCATTGTTTAACATAGTCATACATATAATTCATAACAAAAACTTAGCAAATATATTTAGTAGTTTAACATAAATCAAACATTACAAATCAATATTTGGGTGGTGTTGCAACATCCTCGTAATGTCATCGACGGTTCTTGATAAAGTTGCATCTAGCTTAATTGGAACTTTCTCCCGAAAACTTTCATAAGTAGACCACATAGTCCGTAAATCAGTGTCGTTCTTTAGTTCACGGTTTATGAATTGAAGATTCCCTTCATTGTCAATCAATGGCGAACGGTACTCGATCTTCTCTACTTGTCGACCGTCGCCATAAGGTACAAGTTCCTGTAATGTTTCACGCACCTCTTTAATAGGGGTGTACATAGTGATCTCGAATTTGCGAGATGGTGTGACGCCGCAAAAATGGACAACTCCAACAACCCATATGATGTTCAATTTCATGTCTATATCTGGTTTTTTGTGTTGTGGTATGGAAAAATAAAAGACGAGAGGTATTTTTATAGTAGTTAGATGTAAACATGGACTATAGAAATCCTATCCTTGTGTCAGTGATAAAACCGAAAGATATGAATTTATGGATCGAAAGATATCTGGACGTGAAAATTTGCGAGTATGAGATGTTGACTCTCACATATGGCACCACTATTTTGTTCAAAACTAAAGATAATCGATGAAACAACAAGATATTATTTTTTTATTGTGAATCTGAGCTTCCAATGTGGAGGGGGAAATGACCTACAAGATTAACATTCTAACTTTTATATCAATGAGAGAATTAAGGGTAATATGTTATAGAAGATGATTTAAATAGTGGAGAATGACACACTTTTCTCTTATATAATGAGAAGTTAAAACTCCTTATAAGGGGTGCATGCAACGTGTAATGCGACAATCCTCTGATTAATTTGGACGCTGGATGAAACCTTAGGTGGTAGAATTGTAGATGGTTGACAATACTACTTAAAGTCAGACAAAATATGTTATAAGATGCAGTAATTATGAAAAAGGTGTTTTTAAAATTGAAAATTCACAAGAAAAATAGGTGTGGTGCAAAAAGCAATGAGAAAATATATGAATAATGGACTTAGTTATAAGAGTGAAATAGGCCCACCTGACGAGACACAAGTATAATATCGATTGTTGTTGTTGGTACTTTCTCAATCTGTGCGTGTGTTTGTTTTGTTAATCGGTAGAAAGATGCAAGACGGTGATGAAGTTAACATTCAAGAGTTGGCCTCCAACCTCACCCTTTACAAAGATCAACTCAACCAGGTTTCTATTTTCTCTTTCTTTCTAGGGTTTATCTCTTTCATACTTTTTCTGATTTGTCAAATCCTGAATTAGGTCAGAGAACTTCTGAACGACGAACCCTCTAATTCTGAGTATGTCGACATGGAAAGGGAGCTCTGCGAGGTTTGCTTTCTTCCCTCTTTCAATCTCACTTTTATCATTCAATATTCTGAATTCATTACTCTTTCGCTTTCAATATCTTACTTACCACCTACCACCCACCACCCACCACCCACCACCCACCACCCACCACCCACCACCCACCACCACGGTACACACCGGTAAGAACTTCGCCATTATAGGATTGGATGGAATCAAATAAGGCCTACTGCCGAACCTTGGGATTTTGTTTGAAAATAAAAAGAGAAGCTTTTCAAAATGCACATCACTTCTATCTATCTTGGTTCTGTGCAGGTCTGCTCTGTCCCGTGATGTCTGCCATGCTTTCTTCCTCTCAGAGATTCTAAGTTAGAATTTCGACATTAATTTGTTTGCTTTATCACGTAACCCTTTATGTCAAATCTATTTTTTTTACTGAATTCCAATGTGCCCTAAAATTGTGCAACACAGGTGATTGCCTTGACGGAAGAACTCCTCACCACTGCCAAGCAAAATGAAATTTCTCTTGCCAATGAATCTCCAACTTTATCAAGATCCAAGGAGAATTTACCGGTATATACTTGTTTTACCATTTATGCATTTTACTGCACTTTTATTGATAATCTGCCCCAAGTTTTGGAGGATACAATTGAAATAATCTTTAGTAACTCTTTAAATTATTTTGTCATTTAGGAGGTTGATAGCCACTTTGATCATCAAGATAAATTTCCCATTGGCACCAGAGTTCAGGCAGTTTATAGTGAAGATGGGGAGTGGTATGTTACGTTTTTCTCCCTTCTTGTTTTGTAGCAGTGTTTTTTTATTTTCCATTTTATTTACCTGTGTTTTCTTCGTGGTCAATCCGTTGTATTGTCGATATCCAGGTACGATGCAACAGTTGAGGCATACACGCCAAATGGTTATTATGTTAGCTATGACAGTTGGGGTAATAAAGAAGAGGTATAGCTTCAAAACTACTTGATGTATATTTATTCTGCAATCCTAGTCATATTACATTATCTGCCATATGCATACTTTAACTCCAAATTATTTATTATTGCATGATTTTCGTGGTGACTTGCATTGTTTTGATGTTAGAGAAGTAAGGGAGGGATTGAGTTCTAATGACATTTTTTCTTTTCCAGTCAATTTAAATTTAACAAGGATAGTATTAAGAAAGAAATCCATCTTTGGAATTTCCAACTTATTGCTATTATAATGATGTATCTACTATCTACCTTTTCAATATTATATTCCATGACATGAGCCACGCGTACATGACAAAATTTTCTTTATGTAGGTAATAAGTATGATATCATGTAACAGGTTTTAAATCAAGTAGTCAGCATACCATCATGTTTATTGAAGTGTTTTCTTATTTTCTGTTTCGTTGAGAAAACTATTGCCTATACCTTGTGCTATGCGGGTGCATCATGTATTCTTAACACTCCACTCATAAATTGCATCATCAGAATATAGGCAATACAAATGAGCCACTAACTTGTCATTACAATCTAAAACATCACTTTTTTGTTCTTGAAAATGGTTAAATATGGTTGTAGTTCCTAGTATTAATTTAGGAATCTTTCAAGTTTAGGTCCTATAATTTTTGTAACCATTTTTAGTCTATTGTAGGTAGACCCTGCTAATATAAGGCCAATTCAAGAAGGTACTGTGGATGCTTTGGTAGAAGCGGAGCGCGTAGCTGAAGCTACAAAGCAGGCTATCAAAAGAAAAATTGTGCAAGCTGGGTCTGTTGATTTTCAGTCACGAACTCTACCTGCAAAGCTTCGTATAGAGCCTGATGACCCTGAGGATGTGGTGAGTGTTGCTGGAATTTTCACTAAAAATCAAAAAGCTTATTTATTTTATATGTTAATTGAGTGCTTTAATTTCTGTCTTTGCAAACTAGATTTCCTTGGTTTGATCTCTTGTTCTGTTGCCTACTTTTGGTGAAGTATATTTGTTTTCTGCAAACAGTTTTGTTGGTGTTGGTGTTCTGAAATAGTTTTTGTTAAATCCAAATTTATCTGCCAGTTTTCTAGGATGCCATCAATGACATGTTTATTAACTCAATGATTACAGAAAATTACGAAACGGAAGAAAATACATGCCTTTAAGTCTAAGATGCGGATGGAACAACTTGAAGTCACACAAAATAAGCGGCAAAATGCTTGGCAGCAATTCCAGACAACCAAAGGAAAAGCTAAGAAGGTACCTTTCTCAATTTCATATGAATATTGTATTTTGTGATGTATTGAATGTGGTTGGTTTTGGTCCCAGATTGGCTTCTTCTCGGGAAGGAAGCGGGAGAGTATATTTAAATCTCCTGATGATCCTCAAGGAAAGGTTGGTGTGACTGGAAGTGGGAAAGGTTTGACAGAGTTCCAGAAAAGAGAGAAGCATTTTCATCTCAAGGATGGCTCAATCGAGAATGATGAATAGAATAGTTACCAAGTATCCTGAATGATGTGCTTAAACCAAGCTCTGCTGTAGTGGCTGTTATGCCTAAACTAAACGATGCATGTTTTCAAGTGAAATATTGAGACTGGTTTCAGATTTTTATTTTTGCCCTTTATTGTGTGTGCAATACTTTAGGGATATATTTAATGTGACCAATCAATAAATTAGTAGTCTTTTTTTTTTTTCTTTTTAAAGTAAAAGTTAAGGTTAAATGTATTTTTTGTCCTGTGATTTTAATTTTTTGATCCTCTATTTTAAAATAGGTTTTTTTTAGATGTTTTGGTCTTCTCGCATTTAATCATCTTTAAGAAAATTAGAATTGAATTATTATACATTTTATAAAAAAAATTTCAGAATAAATTAATAATTAGTAATTTTAATCAAGTCTTTTTAGAAAAGGAAGTCATTTAAGCATGACTTGTCTTTATGAAGTTACAATAGAAGTTGGAGATTATTCTTTGAATTAAAGATAATGGGAGGTAATTGTTATCCTTTGAATTAAAGATAATGGGAGGTAATTGATATTTATTAATTTTCATAGATGTATTCACTAGGCCATGTGGATTTACTTAATTGAAATGGGATGAATGTGACATCAAGAGGTGGAAAAGAAAAGTGAGTATTCACATATTAAAAGAGATTCAAGCTATTAGTTAAAAAATAGGATGAATGTGACATTAAGAGTTTGAGATCTTAAAAAGGAAATTTCTAAACTTATTCTATGGTTTTCTTAGTTACCACATGAAATTTCACAATTGAAAGGGTTGAGTGTAAACTGGAAGTATATTTATGTTTTTAAACTGTAAGTATATTTCTGGTTTCTGGACGTACTTAAAGGCGCCAAGAACTCTTCCTCTCCCAACCATGGGAGGAAGATCAACAGACTTGTTACCCCTCCTGAGCCATGGTTTGATTAACTTCTACGTCTTGTACGGTCGAGAGACTTAACCCTCTGTGGATATAGTGTGGTCAATTGGGGGATGATCAACGCTTTTGTTAAGAGGTGACACCATAAGACGTCGTCGTTTCATCTATCACATGGTGAGACGACGATCACACTCGATGACGTCGCGTGTCTGCTTCACCTGTCAATCAGAGGGGATTTTCTGGTTCATCAGAAGATGGACAAAGAGGAGGTCATTACTTTGTTGGCTGAGAGTTACCCTAGATAGCGTCCTGGAGGAGGTTGATAAGACACGAGGTTGCCACGTGAGGTATAGCTATTTGGCTACGGTATTCAGGGATGAGCTTGCGCGTGTCCAAGCAGTTACTGGTGATGCCGAGCAGGTTACCCTTCACAGTGGGTATGCCATGAGAGCGTACCTCATGTATCTTGTTGGCACACAGATCTTTGTGGACACTAGTGACACTTACATTGACATCATGTATCTTAGGTACTTTGCTAATTTTGAGGCAATCAGTGGGTGAAACTGGGGGGCTGTCTGCTTGGTTTTTTTGCATAGCAAGTTGAATGAGGGGATTAAGTGGAATATGAGGCAGATGATCGACAACATGTCACTCATGACGATATAAATTATTTCTCTTAGTGGCATTTGTTAATTATTCTAATTCTGAAACTAACTATTTAATTTTGTTATTTCATTGATGGATCCTACAGGACTTCTCCCGCATCTCAGGATGGTCACTTGCTCCGGGTTATACTGAAGATATGTCGCGTGCCTATGCATACGAGCCGCTTAGAGGGAACCAGGCGATACAGCCGTTTCGGGTTTACCTGGACCGACTAGTGCATATGGACATTCACTTCAGTTCCTACGTCGATTAACGTGAGACGGTACTGTTTGACGAGGTTTCGCTGTTTACATGTTGGTTGGCCTGCGGGACTCACAAGACTTCTCCTTATATGCTTGAGCAGGTGATGCGTCAGTTCGGGTTTATCCAGACCATTCCTCGGAAACCTGCTGTATGTGCTCCTCTGACAGTGAAGAGGGGGGGACATGGATGCTCTGTTTGATGATTTTGAGAATAATCTTGTACCTGATGAGGCCAATAGTACCGTGGCTCCAGATGACTTGGAGGTACGAGTACGGTTATATGATATGGTTCTTAAAGGTGTCCCATCTATACATGGTAGAGGGTGCTCCAGAGAACCCACTAAGGCTAGTTCATCAGGAGATCCTATATGTGGAGTAGACGAGGAGGGATCATGCTCATGACGTGCTGCCTAGGTGTCGCCGTATTATGGATCTTGCGCGGGATGTCATTGATACATGGTTGTTTCCTGACGGATATGATGTTAGAGGTGTTTAAGAGGTCATCGTGGGGGAGGCTCAGGGTGCTCTGTCATATAGGAGGCAACGAAGGGACGCCTCGAGGGTGATAGGTAGGGGAGGGAATAGGCCAGACCGGCCTACAGAGGCCTATGACCTAGCATATATGAGACCAGACTTATTTCCTAAAAATGCCAGGCTTAGGCTTTTTCAAAAGCCTATTTAATTAAATAGACCATTCTTTAGGCTATTAAAAAAAGCCTATAAAGCCTTATAGGCCGGCATATATATATATATATATTAAAAATAGTCTTTATAGGTTGATCTATATATACATATATATTATATAAAAAGGCTAAATAGAATGACATATATATGCATATATATTAAACTAAATAGGTCGACCTATATATGCATATATAGGCCGACCTATAAGACATCTTAAACAATCTAGATTTATTGAAAATCATAATGAGAAACAGACTTTTAAATAGGCTTTCAGGCCATGCTAGGCTTTTAAAAACGCCAAGCCAGGCTAAAAAAATGAGCCTATAGTAGGTCACAGGCCATACTTAGGCCTTGTAAGATTATCGTATGCCAGACCCAGGCCTTATAAAGTCTAGCCTTGTCTAGCCTATTTTCACCCCTAGTGACAGGCCGACTCACCATCCGTCATACCCAGTAGTTTATGCTGATGATACACTTGTATGTTGATTTTAGTTTTTTGATTTTGTTTTGTATCGTATTTGTATTACTATTCGTATTACTTGAATAACATTACTTGGATTATGTTGATATGCATTTTGGATATCAATTTTGGTCTTTTGTTCAATTCCTAATTTGTATAATTTGTTCAATTATTATTTTTGTTCATGATTCTGCTACTGTCATATCCCAGAACCGAAAATATACTTCCAATTTGGAACCGAAAATATACATCTGATTTTAACACAAATATTTCAAAATATGATACGCATCAGAAATATACTTCCGATTTTAAAGAAGTATTATGAAAAATGCATAGGCTATAATTGACCATCATAGGGTGGTTTAAGAATTTCTCTTTAAAAAATAGGATGAATGTGCCATCAAGATATTGAGAACTTAAAAAATAGGATAATGTGACGTCAAGAGGTTGAGAACTGATGGAGTTAATTGAATATATCTCAATTGAATCTCAATTAAATTTGCACAATTATGTGTGAAGGAAGGAATTGAGAATGAGATAGCTCTTTACTCATAGACAAGAAGCATGCTTAAGGCAAGACATCAAATTGTTCAAGATTAAGTTGTTAGTTGAAAAAAAATTAATATTTGATCTAGCAAATCGTGCAATGAATCATGGAAGGAGCAAACATACAGAGAAAAAAAATATATTGAACCGTGAGATACAACTTGAAGCTTTGCAACAGTGAGATACAACATGCAAGATATTATAATCAAGCAATTGAAAAAAACAAGATTTGAAGGTCTCAAAGGATTCATGGATTCATGGGTGAGATACAACTTTCAGATATTATAATCTAGCAGTTGAATAAAAACAAGATTTGAAGGTCTCCAAGGATTCATGGGGATGAGAAGATTAGTTGATATAAATTAGAAGGAATATTGACAATGTAATCTGGCTTTTGTGACAATTTGATTGTGCATTGTCACAACTTCAAAGTTTTGAACTTTAGTTAGTTGGTTGATATTCTAACAATATATAAACTCTCTCCATGCATTCTAATTCATTAAAATCATTTGAATAAGCACCCTCCACTCTAATTTCGTTCTATCCCTCTTTAATTTCATCTATTCTTCTTTAAGCCAATTATCATGTGATGCAAGTTACCCCAACATTATACACCAATAGTACAAATATATTGTATACAAACATCCAATTGATTTTTCCAATATTATGTAAACATATTTAAAAGTAATATAAAACATACTAATAGATAAGTACAATATGATTGAATACTTGTGTAAAATTTATTTATATGTTTGTAGTTTTGAGCTAAAAAAGGATGACAAACACCTAAATTGAAAAACCAAATATTATCAGCAACAAAGCAAGAAATGTAACATGTAAAAGGTTTCTTTTACTCGAGATATTATAGGTGTGACAACAATTTATACAAAATTCAGTATGCTAAAAATTTCACACCGTCGAACCATGTTCAAAAGTAAAAATGAGATAGCTTTCAAGTCCAACCCAGCACCAATGTTGGAATGCAAGAGTGTGTCCAGTACAGTATAACTGATAGTTGCATCAAAGAGACATCAATCCTTAAACTGCCTAGACAAGTTGGTTGAATTTAAGACAATGTTCTTCTATTGAAAGTCTCCACTGTTATGTTGGCAGTAAAAGCAGGAATTGAATTCATTTTCCTAATGAATATATCAACCTGAAATGACAATAACAAGTATGACTCAGTAAGAGAAACATAAATATCTGACAACGTAACAACCACATGCACGATAGCATTTCTCTTTCCACAGACCTATTCTGTTTTTGGTGTATAAAAGTCTATCTATATTTCTAGAGATGATAACAAATATTACATATAATTGGACCCTTATACACATAAAACGTAATGAAATCCTCCAAAGATTGTGACTCAAACTCTCGTACACACTACGAATGTATCTAAATATCTACTCAAATCTTTTCAACAATAGAAGAAATATCATAATTCATAAAAGGTGTAAAGAATGCATACAAGATTGTATTCTATAAAAAATCGACTTCTAAAAAATCTCTATAGTATATTTTTTTGAGCATTAAGTAAATAATAATTTCTAGAATTAATACAAAATATTAAATAAATAATTATGCAAAAAAATTAATCTTTGTGCAGGGATCAGAAAAATAAGAGTTTAAGATGTCAAGTATTTATTGTAAATATCATGGCATCCTTACCTGACGAGATACATCTGGCTGAGATGTGTAAGGATTCACCTGTTATGAAAAAAAATGATTTCATGTCATCTTTTTGAAAAGCAAAAAACAAGCAAAGATCGTAATTGCTGATTTTTCTTTTCCAGGTTCCTGATCGAGTCCCTATTAATTTTTTCACCGTTTTTAGTCTTACCTTTGATAAAAGTGTGCGTTCTTAGTCCCTACAAAAGTCGACATATTTAACCCCTTAATATAATACAGTACAAAATTTAACTTCTTACCAAAATGTTGGTATTCCCTGATTCATATTCAAATTCAAGTTTTTCATCATCACTTTGTGCATAAATTGATTGCAACGTAAATCGTGTCACTGGGATTCCATTTGGTCGTTGGTGTTCATCCATCACAATCTGCCAAGTATTGTTATTGACAACCAAATAAGCATTCCACAGGTGAGCAAAAAGACTCTATTGTACAATCATTTGTCAGCTACTCCAGTTTGGTGTGAATTTTATTTCTCTAACTTCTATATCTAGAATTTCAATACTCAACAATGACCTATGTGTTATAAAAACCACCCTCCAACAGAAGCATGCTTCAATATTATTTGAAAAGGTAGTGAGCGAGTGATTAAAAATAAACTCAGCATAGTGGTTTTACCCATTCCAATGGAAATGATTACCAGGAAGCTATAGCATTTTCAAAGCAAAGTGCGTGGTCTTCCAAAAATGAAATAAAACACAATTAGGTGCAGAACACTTCTTACTTATACTGAAAGATAGTGATAAAAGATTGCGGTAAAAAACATCCGAAAATGCCAACCTTGTAACCAAAAATCTCACAGCATGCTCTCCGAAAAACTGAAATTCTGTCTGCAAACACAGTCTTGTATCTGTTTATGTTTCAGCATATCTGTTATTCAAAAGTCATTTTGATAGCAACAAACACATAATATACCTAAAGTAGCAACTTATATACTCACCTCTCTTCTCGCTTTTCCAGTGTTGCAATTTGTTCTTTCAGTTTCAATATCTTATCCGAAATGTAGCTATCTACCAGCTTTCCAGTTTCTCCTAAACAGTTTCAAGTGATCAGGAAACGAGTATATTTTATAACATTGTCATTCACTAGTTAATAAGACAAAACAGGAAGTCGTGACCGCCCTTGAGGCCTTATCATAGCTTTAATGTAAATCAAGCAATCCAAACATGATCCGCTGATACCAAACAAAGGATTCACTCATAGACTAGTAGATTTAGGCTCAATCATTCGGATAACATATTATTTGTCTACACCCAGGACTCAGCAAGCCAGAAGTTTGATGTCCTATTTTTAAAGAAAATGCTTCCTATAACATTTTGTTATGAACCTTCGTGTAGGACCCATTCTATAGCCTAAATGCAGAAGAGTCCTTAGTAAGGATTCCTTAAGACCTATAGTGAAAGTGTAAAGCAGACTCGTCCAACGGACCTTGACAGAACACCTCCAAGACTAACACAGATTTTTCTAAATTGTGAAAATAATTTTTGCTTATTTCCGTCAATCCAGGTCTTCCTTTTTAAATGGCTATAGATAATAAAGAGATCTTAATTGATAAAAATCAAAACTGCTACCAATAAGGATTCTGTACTGAATCTTATCAAGATAAAGAAACAATAATTTCAAATTTTAAAAGTGATAAAGTAATCAAAATCAGTCAATCCTAATTAATAGAAAATTAAAAAGGAATTCTAATAAAGCCCCGTAGATACTATTGTAGAGCATCATTCTCTTCCATTCAGCACTTATATTAATACTACAAATTTTCAAAAGCTTCGGACTACTCATTTTAGCCAAATACTGATGCCTCTATTTTAGACTCCTTTTGAATCATAACATTTAGACCCTAAAATCAACTTTAATAACAAGGTTTCTTACCTGATTGACTCTTCAATTCTTCGACAGCTTTTAATTTCTCTTTTGTTTTCTGCAGTTCATTTTGCAGAGCTTCGATGGTTTGTTTGGCTTCATTATCTACAGTAAGTGTATTTACCATCCGCAGAACTTTCGTACTAGCGGAAGAAAAATCTCCATGACCCAACTGGACAAGGAAAAACAATGTGTCAACAATCAAACTGAAATGAAAACCAAAAACTGGGGCAGCTTAGGTGAACGAATAGATAATGCAGACATTAGAAATACGGGCAACTTAATATTATAAAAATATACATACCAACACTACAATGTATTGGTGTTATTGTGTGTTGGAGAACTGTGGGTAAACGAAGAAAACAAAAAAGGTTCGATAGAAGCTGCTAGCTAAAAACAATGAAACCCTAGGTTGGTAAATGAGTAAAATATTTACATCATTCTTCACTAAAGTATCATGGAAAACTGTAGAGGGAATCCTAGAAACACATTCTTAGTGGTTGCTAGTCCTTAAAAAGTCAAACATTTATAGAAAATAGTCAATTTATGAGGCAACTAACTGAGTTTTTTAAAAATGTGAGCCAAACATAAATAATATGTTAAAAAGGTGTCTCAATATCATTTCTCAAACTACTTCAATGCTCGTATTGAAGACGCACACAAAGAGCAATACGAGCATTGAAATGAGATGCAAAAAGAAAACAAAGAGCAATATATAATATCCTTAAGTTTCTGCAAAAATTTATCCATCACCCACCTTTGCCTCTAATAATGATATCTCTGAGCGGAGCCGGTCACTCTCCCTCTCCGATGACTTTATTCTTCTTGCTTCATTGTGCAATTTATCGTTAAGTATCTTTATTTCCTCATGTTGGCGATTATTAACCACTCTCAACTCGTTTAGGGCGCTTTCTAGTTCTTTTATATACTGCTCTTTCTTCATAAGAGATGATTCAAGTTCCTAAATGGATCAACCAAAAAAAAAAGTAAGAAACATTTAGATATCACATGCTAAGTGAAAAGTAACAAACAGATGGAAAAACAACCTGAATGGGATTCGCACTACTTGATTCATCTCCAGCTTCACCATTCTTCAGTTTGGCAAGAATTCTTAATTTGTTTCTTTCCTCTGTAACAACTGCAAGCTGCAAGACAATAAGCATGTGATTGAAAGCACATACTGAAATTAATAGCAAAAAATGACTACATAAAAATAGTTCTACTACACAATCACTACTATCACAGTCATGCAGCAACAGTTTAAGGTTATCACAAATAGATTTCCCAATATTTTAGGCCGTTACTGTCCCAATAATAACCAACTTCAGAAAAATACACCAGAAGCATGACAACATAATCAAAGTGATACTTTCACATGCACAAAAGAATCTGAGATTTTGAGAAACTGGAAAGGAGTTTAAATAAATTAACAAAACTTTCAATTAAATCAAAGTGATTTTTTATATTTATGTGTCGATGTCGAGTACGGCTGTCTTGTACAATCGTTAACAAGGAAACATCATGCATGTTACCATGTAGCATATAATGCAAAGTTTCAAAAGTGACCACAAAAAAAGGTGTCTATAGGGTAAAACCTTTTTTTAGATCTCTAAAACAACAAGCATACAGTAATCAGGAAATAGTGTATCACTCAACATGTTTGCTTTAGTAATTCATATATTTGCTGGTGTGAGTTGCAAATGAAAATACACATGCATCTTGTCACATTCTGAGTTGACAAAGATCAATAGAGAAGAAATTCCAAAATGTCACAAGATCTTTCCTTGGAATTATGTGTCGACGTAAGCCTCGTAGCCCAAGCGCCTCTTAACAAAGGTGTATGTCCAATATCCGACATGTGTTAGTGTCTGACACCGACACACGTGATTACATTCAATTTATTGAATTTTTTGAATTATTACCAGTGTTAATTTGTCAATGTTGTGTCCGTGCTAGTGCTTCATAGGACGTAAGTCCATTCTAGACGTGAAATTTAAGCTGTGCCTCCTCCTAGCATCTAAACCCTTTTCGTGATATATCTTTATTAGAGTTATATCTTAGAATATGAATAATCAGCACTATAGAATAATTAAGTCCAGCCTTAATTTAATAGAATAAGAAAAGTCTTCCTTAATTGTAGAGCTTGAATGATTCAACTCTTGAATGTTCATCTCCTCTTGTATAAATAGAGCATAATGCTCCTTTCCAATTCAGCAATAACAGAATCTGTTTTTTTTTCTCTTCTCTCTCATATCTCACTCTAATATGGTGTCGAGCTTGGTTCTATCCATGGCAGCGATTCCAGTAACTACAGCTCCGCCACCCCAACATCTATGTCCTTCCAACTCAAAATCACAGAAAAACTTGATGAGAAGAATTTCCTACTTTGGCGCCAACAAGTAGATCGTTAACGCGAACAATCTTCAAAACTACCTTTACCTTCGTGACATACGAATCGACTGATGAAGATCGTGCCATCGTGAGAAGCGTATCGCACTGGATTACGCAAGATGGCTTATGGCGTGGCTTCAATCCACGCTTTCACCTTCAATTCTTTCACGTGTTCTTGGATGCGTTCATTCCTACGAGCTCGGGAGCGTATTCTTGCGCATTTTCAAAAGCTTACACGTGCGAAAGCAAGACAACTGGCGGAACTCAGACAACACTTGAAGACAAATTGGTGATTATCTGGTTCGCATCAAAGCTCTTGTTGACGCTTGCTTGGGAGATCCAGTTCGGATCAGCAACACATTGATGTGATTCTTGAAGGTCTTCCTCAAGACTTTGCTTTTTCGATTATTGAAAGCAAGTTTGATTCAGTAGAACTTGAAGAAGTTGAAGCTCTTCTTCTTGCTCATGAGATGAGATACAACAAGTATAAGAAACACTCACAAATGGAGGTGGCTGTGAATCTCACTCCAAACCGGGCGATAACTCGAATAACAAGAACAATGAACAAGCGTGAATTCAACCTTTAATCCAACCTATTCAAGAGGAGGCCGTGGCTGGCGTGGTGGTGGAGCCGTGGGAGAGGTAGGTTCAACAACATTCAATGTCAAGTTTGCTTCAAATATGGTTGCTGCTAATATCATAGGTTCAATCAACAATTTCAACCTAACATACGCTGATTTTCAAACAATGAACCTACAAAATTTCTATCCGTATCAACCAATTGGTGGACCTCGGTTTCATGGTTAACACTCGGTCACGCCCAAGCTATCAACCAAGACTCTTGCTTCCACATTTCTCGATGCTATGATTGCTAACACAACTTTTTGCGGGAGCTTCTTATCATGTTACCAATGCCTCTAAAGAAACCACACCTTTTGAAGGTCGATGATCTTCATTGGTAGCGGTCAAGGTTTGGGCTCTTCTTATTTTCCTTCTCATTCTAAACCTAACACTCCATTAGCTCTTCATAATTTCTTGCTTGTTCCTTCTATTACAAAGAACACGATAAGTGTAAATTGTCTTGATAATAGAGTTTTCTTTGAGTTTCATCTTGATATGTGCTATGTCAAATCTCGGGCTACCAATGAAATTCGCTCCAAGGGAAGTGATGGCTGTACCAATTTTCCCATCTTGACTTCTTAAGTCTCCTTCAACAAGTCAAGTCTCATGTCTCACCTTAGACTCTAATGCTCATGTTTCAAGAGTAGACTAGTGATGGTTTCTAATCAAAATGTATATAATATAATTCTTGACATGGCACGCCTTGGTCATCCAAATTCTAATACTATGAGACTTGTTTTAGCTCAATGTAATATTCCTTATTCTAATAAAGTGAATCTATCTTTTGTTTCTCTTGTATGGAAAGGCACATAGGTGCACCACAAACTCAATATCACTCTCCTCTTGAATTAATTTTTTTGGTGATGGGGTCACCAAATCCTCCCAAAACTTTACCTACTACATCACCTTTGTTGATGCATACAGTTACTTGGATCTATTTGCTCAAAATAAATCAAGCCTTAACTATCTTTAAACAATTCAAAGTCATGGCTGAATTACAATTTGGATTTCCTATTAAATCTGTCCAAACCGATTGGGTGGTGAATTTATTTACAAAGTTTCTTTTCGATCTTGGCATTATTCATCGCCTAGTTTGCTCATCACCAAAATGGTGTAGTGAGAGGAAGCATAGACACGTTGTTGATCTTGGTTTAACCCTCTTGAGTCATGCCTCTTTACCTCTCAAATTTTGGGACCATGCCTTTTTAACTGTCTACCTAATAAATAGGTTACCAACCATGTCTCTCAATCAACATATACCATATGTCCTTTTCAATCAAAATCCGACTATAAATTCCTTAAAGTCTTTGGGTGTGCTTGTTTTCTCCTTCGCCCATACAACTCTCAAAAATTTGACTTTAGATCCCACGAGTGCCTTTTTCTAGGGTACTTTACAAAGGTTACAAATGTCTCTCAGTGGTAGAATATTCATCTCTAAAGATGTTCTTTTCAACGAGTCCAAATTTCCTTACAATGATCTTTTTCCTCTAATGTTTCTCTCCCTCATCAACCATTCCATCCTCCTCCTCATCTAAAGTAACCCTTAACACACAAGCTCCCTCATGTTTTGTTCCTACCGCTTTACCTCACACCTCTTCTTCTTCTCAATCCAATTCCAGCCCCACACCTATTGTCTCACACTCTTCTTCCAATCCAATTTACACACCCTGCGGGTCAGAACCCTATAACACAAACAGCCAGCACTAATCCTACTCCTTCACCCTCTTCAAATGCCAACAATCACCTACTACTACCACTTCACTATCCTCCTCCTCTATTTATGCTCCTAGGGATCCTAACCTTCACCTCTCCCACCAATACTCATCCTATGACTACTAGAACTAAATCGGTGTACCTCACCTCTAAATCCTTCCATTTTTCTTGTCAATTCGAGCCTAAGAGTGTTAAACCGCTCCAAGATCCTAAGTGGTTTTTGCTATGCAAGAGGAGTATGGTGCCTTGATAAGGAACAACACTTGGTCTTTGGTACCACTGCTAACAGAAAGCAATAGGGTGGGTTTTTGTAAAGGAAAATCTGATGGGACAAGAATAAGTACAAAGCTAGGCTTGTTGCTAAGGGGTTCCATCAAGTCCATGGATTTGACTTTAATGAAACTTTCTCCTGTTATTAAACCGGTCACAATTAGAATTATTTTGACTCTTGCTCTAACTTACAATTGGCCTTTGCAGTTGGACATAAACAATGCCTTTTGAATGGCATTCTTGAAGAGGAGGTCTATATGATGCAACCCCCGGATTTATCGCCTAATTCATCTCGGTTTGTCACTTGCACAAGGCCTTGTATGGCCTAAAACAAGCCCCGAGGCAATGGTTTGAAAGACTCAAAACCACTCTTTATCCTTTGGCTTTCTAAGCAAGTGTGATACTTCACTTTTCATCTACAAGCATCACAATGTGTCATTTATATGTTGGTTTATGTTGATGATATAATCATCAGAAACTCTCCTCTCATCAAGCAAGTTACTCAACAATTAAATCATGTGTTTGCTCTCAAACAACTTGGTGACTTGGATTATTTTCGGGCCTTGAGGTGAAGAAATTGTCCAATGGAAATCTCCTTCTCACTCAATCTAAGTACCTAAGGGACTTGCTAATCAAAAGCGATATGGAGAATTCCAATCCATTGCTACTCCTATGGCTTCCTCCACCAAACTCATCAAAAGGTCTGCCTTGTCGATGCCTCCCACTACCGGTCCATTGTAGGGGCCTGCGTATGCAACAATTACACGCCGAAATGCTATTTGTTAACAAAGTATGTCAATTCATGGCACACCTTGAGTCCCATTGGCTAGCGTATTCTGCGCTACCTAAAAGGAACTATCACCTCGGTTTATTGTTCACTCCAGCCTCCACGTTCTCTCTGCAAGCCTATTGTGATGTTGATGGGCTGCTGACCCGATGATAGAAGATCCACCGGGTCAGTGTACTTAGGCCCTAATTTGATCTCTTGGTGGTCCAAAAGCAAACTGTTGTTGCTCGTTCTAGTCGAGGAGTATCGCTTGGCTCACACCTGAAGTTTTATGGGTTCAAACTTTGCTAGTGAACTAAAAATTCCCTTGACAACTCCAACCATCTATTGTGACAACCGAGCAAGTTGCTATGGCTCATAACCCTGTTCTTCATGCAAGAACAAAGCATATGGAAATTGACCTCTTTTTGTAAGAAAAGGTGATTAATAAGTCTCTCACTGTCGCCACATTCCTGGTGTTGACAGGTGACATCCTCACCAAGCCTCTCTCATGTTCAAGATTTATGGAGCTCAGCAGCAAGCTCAACCTGTCTGCCTCAAGTCAGCCTTTGCAGCCACCTTGAGCTTGTGGGGGAGTATTAGAGTTATATCTTAGAATATGAATAATCAGCACTATAGAATAATTAAGTCCAGCCTTAATTTAATAGAATAAGAAAAGTCTTCCTTAATTGTAGAGCTTGAATGATTCAACTCTTGAATGTTCATCTCCTCTTGTATAAATAGAGCATAATGCTCCTTTCCAATTCAGCAATAACAGAATCTGTTTCTCTCTTTTCTCTTTTAGCTTTTTCTCTCTTCTCTCTCATATCTCACTCTAATAATCTTAAACTCAGCCACTGTCAAACTCCTTCCTACCTTAAGCCTGACTATCTTCCTTATGAGATCACTGAACACCATTAACTAGTAGCAGGAGACCTCAGACTTGTCCATTAATTAATACCAATATGTCTTTATGAGTATCGCTTCACCAGTCCTCTATATGCAAGTCATACACTAGCCTTGGTATCCAGTATAACAAATAATAAATTCAAAATTTCAAAATGGCAATGGAACAATGCATGATATACCATGTAAAGAACAAGTCATGTGTTCAGTTATTGTTGTTGCATAACTAACTTCTAAACAAACACTGACCGTTAATTCAATCTGTTTAATCTCTGATTTTAATACTTCCGCTTTCTCTTTAGCCAACACAGCCTCAGTTTCGGCATTTTGTTTACCAATCTCAGCAGCATCCAAAGCCACCTCCAGTTGTTTCAAGCGACTAGTGCCTTCACCCTCCTTCTGTGTGCTATAAATTGCCTCTCTGCATAAATATATATGTAAGATATCGAGATTTAAAAGCATGTGCCTACTACTGACCATGTAAAGTAGCATCGCTATCTCTATTCTTGCTGCACTAAAAAAATGATAGAAAACCGATCTAAATATGAAAGGATCGTAGGCCATACAGACATATAACAACAAAAATGGATGATATCATGCACATGAACAGAAGCAAAATGCAGAAGTTAGTTTTTCTCTATTGACACGTTTAAGTAGTGTCGTTTCTAAACGCATAAAAGGAAAAAGTAGTGTCACATCACATGGAACATTGGCGAGAAAAAAAATATAACTATGAGGCCAGTAGGACATTTTCTCAAATATATGAACTCATGGTGCTCATAAACAAAATGATCAGCCGGGAAAGAATATTCCATAGTTATTAATCCAGACAGTGCCTTCGACAGCTCAAATATATTATACTAGCAAAGCAAACAGAACTTCAACAAGCTACTCACTTACTTCTGTAAAGCGGCAAATTTAGCAGGCATGTCCTCAAAACATGAGATGCCAGGTATATCTTTAATCATCGACCTCCAAGATGATATTTGATCCTCTAACTTCTTCATATTTGACTGGACATCCTGTAATTTAGATAACTCTGATTGTGCCCTTTCACAGCGGCTCTTTTCCTCCAGCAGTTTCTCCTTCAAAAGCTCAATGCCCTCATGATTTGATTTAAGTTTTCTTGCTTCCCTTACTTCAGTTTCCTAAGATTTCAAAGTTAACTGGATACATTACTCAGATTACCACTGGTGCGTACAAGTTTATGGTGAGAATGCAAACAGTAATTTCTAAGTGCACGGGAGATAGGAGAAATGAGCCAATACGGCATTTAAAATTCGATGTTAAAAAGAAGGCCATGGAGATTTAGACAATAAAATGTGAAGAAAAACAGTCATAATTTATGGCACCAATCCATACAAATCCCAATGGACATAACTAAAAAGACATAATTCGGGAGTCAAGCCTGCCCAACCCTCTTATATATCCAGATCATTCATTAAAACAACGACGTGCCTATTGAAAATATAATAAAAAAATTCCATTCATCTCCATTCATGATCATGCCGCTTGAGTTACAGCTGGAATTGGTCTACACATTAAATCATCAATGTATGCATCCTCACACAACAATAATCAAAATAGAAAGTGGCACTGAGACTCAAGATAAAAGACAGAGCAGACTCACATAGTGTTGAAGCTCTTGTTGCAATTGCTTAACCAAAACACTACTCTCTGTAGAAGAACCTTCTTGAGATGAAAAAGTTGCTAGCTTCTTTTCAACTTCAATCTTCTGGTGCAAACACTAGGAATCATGGTTTAAAGCAAACATAAATTCATAAAACCGCTGGAAAAGGGAATATGGCAATGACATGAAGCAAGTACACTAGAAATAAAATCAACCAGGAAAGTCTCCAGATGATAAGAAGCTTAACACCAAATCAAATTTAACATTGCAGAGTAAACATATCTTTGTTTGAAGCTCAGTTTTAATTAAAATCCAATAAGCCACTAATTAGATATGCAAACCTCGTTGAATTGGTCCTTAAGATGGTCCAGTTGCTCTTTTAGCAGCTCTGCTTCTCTCTCCGCATTTTTAGCTCTGCACTCCATTTGTTCAAGCTACGGCCAGAAAATTAAACAACTTAAAGAATGACTCATGGACGTAAATGACCATTAGTCTGAACAACGAACAACAAATATGACAACTTACATTTGCATTTATTCTAGAAATAGAAAACTTAGAGTCACTTTCCAGTTGTGAATGATCATCCTGAACTCTCTTTTTATCTCTCTCTAAGCTCTCTGAGAGATGGCCCAACCTTCCTTCTAAAGATGTTGCTTTCTCTTCAGCTGAAGCAGCATGAGACTCCGCTTTCATGCGAAGGTTTGTCTCATTTTGGAGCTTAGCCTAAATCTCAAGTAAAAATAAAACGAGTTTCAACAATAATTCAACAAAGATATAGCAAAAGTCATTAACATAACACAAGCAGTGAGATCAAAATTAGCATTAGCAGCACCTGGAGTTCAGTGTTCAACTGTATATGTTTTCTCAACCGTTCTTGAGAATCGGTAACTTCTTTCAAAAGTTGATCCTGTAGAGCCTTTTCGCGGCCTTTTGCAGCGGCGAGTTCCTGTTGAGTGTATAAGAATTGTTCCATAAATTTCTTCCTCTCAGTATCTGTGAAATTTGAAGGTACATAAGGAGATAGTAAGTGGTGAAGTGAAACGTAATTGGAGAAATAAGCATATACATACCAACTTTTTTGAAATTCTCATCGAGTGTTTCGAATTGAGATTGATAATCACGAACTTGATTTTCAGCTTTAGATAATGCATCTAGAAAATCGGATTTCACCTACGCAATAAGGAATCAGGAGCAGTAAGATTAAACCTAGAGTATTAACATGAATTGTAAGGTGAAAGAGAAAGCAACCATTTGGCGACACTGATAGGTGCATAGCATGTGGTCCGAAACGGAGGGTTCCGGCTGAGATGAGTCAGGTGGATCTTCGTAGATGACCAGCTCGTGGTTAACCTCGGCGGCGTCGGCACGTGGCCTCTTTGGTGGAGGAGTTCTCAGCATCATTTTCTTCCTTCAGTTTCTCACAATACAATGCGGAATTTGAAATGAAACCACACACACAAGGCGCAACTTTATTCAAGGAATCAAAACGCACGGACACACCATTGCTCTCTGGGATCAATTACGGATATATTAACTTTACAGACCCAAACAAAGCATCAGTTGGTTTCGTGGTGTAGTTGGTTATCACGTCAGTCTAACACACTGAAGGTCTCCGGTTCGAACCCGGGCGAAGCCACTTGTTATTTTTCATATTCTCCTCTTTTGAGTTTAACCAAGTTCAATATAAGGCGGGCATGCTTGCAAATTACTACGGACTTCACTTTAAAAATTTGTCAATATTATTTTAAATAATAAAGAAAAATGTAAGATTGTCATGCAATTAACAAGTTATTAATTGTCTTTTAATTTTACACTGTTACTTGAAAGGATGTTTAGTATAATATGATTAAATAATTGTATCATAAATCAATTATATAACTAACATAATTTATTTTTAAAGTTGTTAAGATAACATTTCGAAAGAAAATACAAATAAACATCCCTGCAAAATTTGAATTTTTGACCAACAACTTGCATTTATCTAATTCAACTAGCAACCACTAATTAAGTTTGTTGGAATAAAATTGATTTGTACCATATCCCTTAAGTTTTGATGATAATAAAATATTTAAAGAACAATTAGGTATACTAATGTTTGTTCAAGTGTGCAAGAATATAGATTAAAATTCTAATTCAATGTCAGTTTTGACACTGTATTGAACATTCAAAGAGAAACTTTAAGATATAAATTTTGAAAATCAGACCTGGTGGTTAACCTCGGCGACGTCGGCATTTGCATCAGCGGTGGCACGTGACCTCTTTGGTGGAGGAGTTCTGAGCATCATTTTCTTCTTCGTTGAGTTTCCCACAATACAATGTGGAATTTGAAATGAAACCACACACATAAGGCGCAACTTTATTCAAGGAATCAAAACGCATGGGCATAACATTCAGGGATATTTCTACTAAATTAAAGATATATTAAATTTTCAATCATATTGGAAGCATCGCTTGGTTTCGTGGTGTAGTTGGTTATTAGGCGAAACCATAATTTATTTTTCATATTCTCCTTTTTTGAGATTAAAAAACTTATTGAGTATATCATGTTCAGTGCAAAGTGCAAACTACTACAGAGTATTCAATTTAAGATTTTTGTCAATATTATTAAAAACTATTATAAGAAAAATATAAGATTATCATGCAATTACAAATTATTAATTGTATTTTAATTTTACACTACGTTAAGTTGAAAGGATATTTAGTACAATATGATTAAATAATGGCAAAATATCCTTTTTGGTCCCTTAAGTTTACCTCGGGGTCCATTCTAGTCTCTTATCTTTAAAAAGTTTCAAAGTGATCCTTTAATTGTTCAAAAAGGTACATGTTAGTCCTTTCCGTCCATTTTTTCCAAACAACATCAACTTTTGCACTAGTGGCATCTGACGTGGAACATGTTTGTAGGTGTGGCATGTGAGGTCATTAAATACTCATAAAATTTCTATAAAAAAATTGTAGCAACTTGGATTCAAACACTTGATCTCTTAGTTGCTAGACAAGCTATCAACCACCACACCACTTCACACTTATTTGCATATTTTGCACAATGAGTAGAATAAAATTGTGTCTTTCTCCAAGTTATCAACCACCACACCACTTCACACGTATTTGCATATTTTGCACAATGAATGGAATAAAATTGTGTCTTTCTCCACTAAAACCAAAGAGAATCATCATCCACATATGTTTGTCCATAATTTTCTTACGAACCCAACAACACCAACAATCAAACATTTTCCCAGAAAATTAATTTCATGAAAAATCACAACCAGAAAAATAACAGGGGCACTGCAAGATTTTAACTTCTACTCTTGCCCCAATTCATCAAACCTAAATTTGGATTATGGTTTCAATTCATCAAAATGGAAGATGCAAGTATTGCAATTTTTATCAGTCCAGATCTACAAATAAAAACATGGTTTGACAATCTGTTATAGGAAACTTCACTGTTATTTGAAAATCCACTGTTAAGCAGGTCTGCTCGTTCTTTGACAATTCGTTCTTGGTCTTCACTATTATTTGAAAATTTGTGCTTTAACAATGTGGTAACATCTGCCAAATGACCACCAAATTCAGAACCACGAGATCCATTCATGTTAGACAACAATTTATATGAGAGGCCCTCTTGATCAGATGTAACATGAGAACTAGGAGATACAACTGAATTATTGATGTTAACACCTCCAAAAACAAATAGTTCTGTTCAAATTGGCCATAACTGATTCAGTGTTCCTCAGAACTCCATCAAGCAAGTTTTCCACCTTTTCAATTATACTAGAAGCATCAATAAGATCCGCTTCTTGAACAAGGGGAATAAATTTGTTAGAACAAATGGGTAAAGAAGAACAATAAGATCCGTTTCTAGAATGAGGAGAATCAATTTTCATGGTGATATTAGAAATTGATTTCAATGATGAAATCAATCTGGGTTTTGAAGGTGAAAGTCAATTGGGATTTTGAGGTGAAAATCAAAATCGATTTGGATTATGAACGGTCAAATGAAATGGAAAACTAAAATGAAAGACGAAGTCAAAACTGTAACATGAAGATGAAACAAGAAAATTGATTTGGGAGGGAGAAATCAATTGGGGTCTTTAGGGTTACGATAACTTCAATAGAATTTGTGTTATGTTAAAAATTTAAGTGTTTCAATAATGTTCCTTTAGTTAATATTTACATAAAACTTTAATCAACATGGAGCAAAGTGGCATAGTGGTAAAACTAATGTACATTAGGAATTTTGATGACCTTTGATTATGAATAGATGTCGTGCCTACAAACATGTGCCACGTCAGATGCCACTAGTGCAAAAATTGACGTCGTTTGGAAAAAAATGGACGGAAAGGACTAACGTGTACCTTTTTGAACAATTAAAGGACCGCTTTAGAACTTTTTAAAGATAAGGGACCAGAATGGACCCCGAGGTAAACTTAAGGGACCAAAAATGGTATTTTGCCTTAAATAATTGTACAAGTATTCAATTATGGAACTAATATAATTTTTTTAAAGTCGTTAATTTGTTTACATTTTGAAAGAAAATACAAATACACATTGCTGTCAAAAGTTGAACTTTAGACCAACAACTTGTATCCATCTAATCCAACTAGAAATTATCAGTTGAATTTGTTGAAACAAAATTGATTTGTATCATAACCTTTAAGTTTCGATGATAAAAAATTTTTAAAGAACAATTAGTTATACTAACGTTTATTCAAGTATGCAGGAACATAGATTAAAATTCTAATTCAATGTTAGTTCCGACACTGTATTGAACATTCAAAGAGAAACCTTAAGATGTAGATTATGAAGATCTGATTATGAAGAATAAACTTCTGAAGAAAGTTAACCTCTAAAAGATCGTAACCTAAAGACATAGACTATGAACCTAGTCAAATATTAGATCATGAAGATCAAAGATTTTGAATAAAGCCAACTTCTAAAGACTCATAGTCTGAAGCAAGTCAAAGCTCAAGGATCAAGAAACTCTGATAGGTCATTATTCGACTCTAAAGACATTTTATCTTCTTTTGATCACGTGAAGACTTAGTAGAAAGTTACAAAAGACATATGAAATGCAACTGATGATTCCTCTTATAGCAAAGGAGTTTCAAGTGAACCTTCAACGACATTAACCATATCATGAAGTTTTTCAACGTCTTTGACGATGCTTATCTAAAAGACTATTTGTGCATGAAGTCTTCTCCAACGACTTTTTTGTGTCCCTTTATAAAAGGAGTTAAAAACTTGGAGAAACTACAATGTTCCTCCTTGACAAACAAAGACTTGTTACTCTGTCAAAACTATTGCACGAGCTTAACTAATAGTAGTAACTTCTTAATAATTGTATATTTTAGAAGTTCTTAAGTATTAGAGCCTTTTTGTGTTATATTTGTTTATACCTCTAATTGTATATCAAGTGTAAGTCTTAAATTATCTCTAATTTGCAAGATAGGTTATTAGAAGTTTCTTGCTTATCGCTTGAGCATCTGAAGTCTCTTGCTAGTGGGCTTGAGCATTTAAGTCTCTTACTTGTGTGTTTAAGCATTTGGAAGTCTCTAACTTGTGTGCTTGAACATTTGGAAGTCTATTACTTACGTGCTTAAGCATTTGTAATCGTAAGTGATTATAATGGAAATCCCTTGAAAATGCAAAGGGACTGGACTACTCATTTTTTGTGGGAGGAACTAGGATAATTATTTGTGTCTTTTTTTCTCTCTTCTTTACCTCTGAACCTTTATTCCGTTGCTATCACCAGACTCAGACTTTGATTCTAACCTTGTGTTCAAAATCTAATAAGATATTTTTTAAGAGAAAAAAATACAATAAAAATTAACATTCCTCAACCCCGTCTTTTTGTGTTTTTCTTACCTTCAGTTGGCATCAGAGCATAGTATATGCATAAACACTTAATAGTGGTACAAAAAATGTCATGAGAGAAAAACATGTCTGAAGGACCTGAAACCAATGGTCACACTCCTACTCCTACAAATAATGGTGTTCCCTTTGATTATTTAGTGATTTTGAAAGAAACCATTATACTTTTAAACCTCCAACTTTCAGTGGAATTTCTACTGAGTTTGAATGGTGAAAAAGTAGCCCTCGTCATCACGGCGAGAAGGCTTTGGTACTACTTCCTTGCCCATACTATGATTGTAAGGATCAAGCAGCCTATAAAGCAACTTTTAGCCTGACTGGACATGGTCGGGCGCATGCTCAAATATTCCTCGAGCTCTTAGAATTCGAAATCCATTACGAGGGCCGGAAGGCTCTGAAAGCACAAGCACTGGATGACTTCGTCGCCGAAATGACCGCCCACGAACTATCTCCAAGCGGAGACAAAAGATGGACTATTTTCGTCCACTGAGCATCAAGCTCGACAGGTAGTGGGGCGGGAATCCTCCTTGAAAATGAGGAGGGAGTTGTCGTCAAACATTCCCTCACCCTCTCCTTCCCAATGTCGAACAATCAAGCCGAGTATGAAGCATTACTCATCGGACTAAGGCTGCCCGAAGATTTGGGCGCACGAGAGATCTAGATATTTATGGACTCCCTGCTTGTCGCGTCGCAGGTGCTCGGAGAATACCATACTAAAAACGATAACTTGATCGAATATCTCACCCTCGTAAAGGAAAAAATGAAGAGCTTCGACCGAGCAGACATCAAACACATCCCCCGAGAGCAAAACACCCGAGCTGATATCCTGTCAAAACTTGCAAGCACCAAAAATAAGGGCGGAAACAAATTCGTAATCCAAGAATCCCTTTCCCGACTGAGCATTGAGAGGCCCCCTCCAATGCTCGACGTACACGACATTGGGGACACAGACTTCTGGATGACCCCAGTATTCAACTACTCGACCAAGGGAGAACTACCTGCGGACAAGAAGGAGGCCGCCTCTACCAAACGCCGGGCATGTTCCTATGTCGTGCTCGAGCAGAGTTTGTACCGACGGGGTTTTTCCATCCCCCTCCTAAAATGCATTGAGGAGTCCAAAGTATCTGACATATCTCACGAGATAACGAGGACATCAACGCCTAACACTTGGGCGAGCGATCTCTCTCCTGGAAAGCACTGCGGGAAGGATACTATTGGCCCACTATGCAACAAAATGCTAAAGAACATGTAAAATATTGCGACAAGTCTCAGCGGCACGCGGACATGCATGTAGCTCCACCCCATGAGCTCACCACCCTCACATCCCCATGGCTTTCAGTTGGTGGGGAATGGACATCCTCTGACCCTTCACGCAAGGCTCTTACCTAAATAAATACCTCATAGTGGCTGTCAACTACTTCACGAAGTGGATAGAGGCCAAAGCTCTCGCCAAGATCACTTTCTTTAACATCCTCTATTTCTACAAACGAAACATTCTTGCCCGCTTCAACATCCCGTAAGCACTCGTAATGGACCGGGACACAATTTACTGACTAGGATTTTCGAAGTTTCATCGGAAGGTTGGGTACAAAGCAACACTTCACCTCACCGAGTATCCCTGCACCAACGGCAAGCCGAAGTCGCAAGTGGTCTCTTACGAGGACTCAAACGACGACGGGGTGAAGCTAAAAAGAGATGGGTCGAGGAACTGCACAGTGTGTTGTGAGCCTACCGCATAACCCCTCATTTGACGATCGGGGAGTCTCCTTTCCGAATAACGTATGAAACGAAAGTGGTCATCCCCGTGGAAATTAGGGAACCATCGCGACACATCGAATTTCCTTTGGACGAGGAGACAAACGACGAAGCACTACGTGAGGAGCTGGACTTGGTCGATGAGATCCACACAGGGGCAACTCTCTGAGAGGCCCGACTGAAACAACAAATTACTTTGCGCTATGATACTAAGGTCATCAAGCTAGAGTTTGAAGTCGGCAACCTGATCCTACAGAGGAATCAAAATGAATCTCGTGAGGGGAAGTTGGTCGCCAATTAGGAGGTCCCCATCATCTTAACTTCTTTAATTTTCAAGGTCTCTAATTTCAACAAAATCACAATAACACATCAAAAGATTCACCAATGCATATAAACACATAACATCATCTAATTATTTAAATAAAAATAATTCTAATTAAATTGGGGTGTTACAACTCCCCCTATTTAGAACATTTATGTCTTCAAAAATTTACTTGATACTAACAACTCCAGATACGACTCCCACATTCTTCTTTTCGACTCTCACGTCATGTTTGGCATCGGCTCAAATACCACTAACTAACGTCCCACCTAGTCAACCACCATAATTCCACAAGATTCATTGCTACCACATTATGAACGCACTTGTTCATCTCACGTCTTGCCCCATCTCCCTAAGATACAAAATCTATCACTTCATTACACAACAACACCATCGTAAACACATAAACATAACCATAATATCGACAACAGTGACACACACACACCAATACCACAATGCTACGTCTCACCAATTGAACATGCGAAACAATACATTCTATTTATATGTCAGCAACACGAATAATACACAAACCCTTCACTTATCACTTCCATTATGGAATATCCACTGGTTTGCATCATTCTTTCAGACATCTAACATTTACCCCTGGCTCCTAGAAGTCACACCGGATAACGAATTGCACCAGGTCATGCTTCCGCTACGCCACTCTAATCGTCTACCTTAAAGTCACTGTCCTCATTTTTATTTCCATTAATTATCAAATCTATAAGTTTTACACTTAACTTCTGATCCTCTTTAATATCCATCAGAGAATCATCGTTCACTTTAGATATGCTCAATCTTCCACTTTATAGCATTAGCTTGCGTACCAACTCAAGTCTCTGAACTATTCAATAAGTCTCAACTCCTTTATAGCCATTTTTGTAATTGGTTCACACAAAATGGTGAACAACTATTAAATGAAATCAAACTCATATAATTGAAAAGTATAAGTTCTACTATGACCAACTAAGCTAATCAAATTATTTGTATATGCGTTTTAATATTTATGTATACTAATTTTTTAATCATTAACCTTTAATTTAAAAATAGAGCCGAAAAAAGAAAATTCAAAAAATCAAGATAGGTCATGGATTTAATTTTATAAATTGCCTCGGACCTCTAAAAAATCAGGATAGGTCATAGATTTAACAAGATACACACCATGAAGAAGAGAAAATAAATGAATATTTAGTGAATTTTCATACATCCCATAAACATTTCTAGATGAAAATAAAAGGTGTATACTAATATAAAATAATTTTACTATCAACCAATCACAATTTTGTTAAGTGACAAATCATACTTTTATTTTTAGATAAATTATATATGACATGATTAAATAATGAATTTTTATCGAATTATAATAATTTTTTTTTATAGTGTACTATCTTATGTTTAGATAATACCATAGTAGATCACTGATGCCTTTTAATTAGTTCCTCTATATTGTTGGGAAAAGATCATGAAAAAAAATAGTGATTAGAAATAACGATACAAGAGATGAAATAGTAACTCAAAAATTGATTAATTTCCGTACAACACAGATAACCTTTCAAGTGACCAAATCAAACCACAATACAATGTAACGGTTGTGAATTGTGGTCCACCATGAACCACACCATAAATATTTAAAAAATATATTTTATTTGTAGTATTGGTGTAGAGATATTTTCACCACAAAATAATTTAAGAAATTAAAAGAAGTTGATTATGATAATTTTTTGATAAGTAAAATAAAAAGTGAAGCGGTTTATAAGAAAGAGGGGGTTGTAATGTTGTGTGTAATTGAAAAACGAGAATGGGTGGAAGAGGCGGCGGCGTGAAAGGAATTGGAATTGGGCGGAGCGTTCTGATAACCGGTGTTAGCAAAGGCCTCGGCAGGGCTCTTGCGATCGAGTTGGCGAATCGCGGCCACACAATCATCGGCTGTTCCCGAGCTCAAGAGAAACTCGATTCCCTTCAATCTCTACTCACCTCCAACAACAATCACCCTCATCTCTTCCTCAACGCCGACGTCAGTTGCAACAACAGTGTTGCAGAGATGGCAAGAATCGTAATGGACAAAAACGGCGGTCCACCGGATATCATAGTGAACAGCGCGGGTACGATTAACACGAACAACAAGATGTGGGAGGTTCCGGCGGAGGAATTCGATCTTGTGATGGATACGAATTTGAAAGGTAGTGCGAATGTGTTGAGGCATTTTATTCCTGTCATGTTGAACAAGAATCAAGGGGAAGGGATAATCGTGAATATGTCTTCTGGTTGGGGGAGATCTGGTGCGGCACTTGTAGCACCTTACTGTGCGTCTAAATGGGCGATTGAAGGATTGACCAAATCCGTGGCCAAAGAGTTGCCGCAGGGAATGGCTGTTGTCGCGCTTAATCCGGGTGTCATTAATACTGATATGCTTCTTTCTTGCTTTGGTGCTTCTGCATCTATGTATCAATCCCCAGAATTATGGTTAGTTACTTACTTATTCATTTGTTCTAGTGTTTTTGTTTTGTGTTCTTCAAGTTTTTAACTCATTTGAAAATGAATGAATCAGGGCTTTGAAGGCAGCCACCATGATCCTCAATCTTACTCCCGCGGACAATGGTGCTTCTCTCTCCGTTTGATAGTCTCATGGGTGTGTAGATATAACTGTTATTATTATTACTAAAATCTACTCTAACTAGTTGTATGTCCAATTTCCTCAATCGCCTATCACCAAATTATTACAGATTCAACTTCTCTGCTATGTTTTGTTTACCTTAGTAGTAATAGATTTCAGCTCTTGACTTGAAGTCAATCAATTTGATTTCACACATTAAGACATAATCTCCACCTTCTTTTAAATTTTTTTTCAGACATAATCTCGGCCTTTTTATTTTGATCCGACAAATGGAAAGAAACTCTAACTAAGTTACAGCAGGAAATTTATATCCAAATTATTACACACAGTTAATGGATTGCGAATGTAAGATCTAAGTCACAGTTAATAGAGTGCGAATGTAAGATCTATATCACAATTTGGACAAATAATGAAACAGGCCAGGCAGTATTCAAATCACAGGCCAAGCGGTATTCAAGCATAGATAGGCCAACGTATTCCTAACAAAATACAGTGATTGCTAAATTAAAACCAAATATGTATTTACAAATGTAATGTATCAAAGACACCTTCCTTGAAAGGACTAGAGTCATGCAAGAGTTTCATAACCATCTTCACCTGCGGAGGCAAAATTAGAATCACATTAGCATGGACTGTAATAATAACACTTTCTTATCATAAAAAACATTGGAGGAATGCAAATGCATTTTATTGACGGCCAAAATGCACTACAGTGATTACTTCAAATAATAAAAGGATTTATAATCTGAAGCCAAAAAATGGTTACATCTAGCCTTTGAACATTAGTACTTATACAGTTCTCTTCATTTTGCTGCCAAGTGGAGGTTGTTTTGGTGAATGCAATTAAAGATAGAACTTTTGATCTGATGACAAGTTAAAACTACCACCTTTAATCTCAAACAAAAACAACTCATCCTCTCACTCAAATACAACACTTCCCAACTTAGCTTTATTGGTTAAGGAGTAATCGTACTTGAAAACATCAACTATATGTGTTTTTCAATTATAAAAGTTTATAAAAACAACAAGTACCGTATCAAGATAGGAGCTAAGTTAGAAAGAAAGAGCAAAATATAAATCTTTGGTGCATCATACCTGAATAGTTTCACGAACTAAGAAATCTTCTATAGCTTTGCTAAATTCTTCATCGATAAGGTAATGGCAGCTATATGTTGTCACAGGAAGATACCCACGCTCAATCTTATGTTCACCCTGAGCTCCTGCTTCTACTGTTTTAAGATTCAGTTCAATTCCTGCTTCAATTGCCTGTCATGTTCAAACACAATGTAAATATAGCAAGCGACTTCCCTAATATTACTTTTCAAGCATAAAATTGCACACTCCACCACTATAAAAAAATAGACATTATGGTTGTGTCTAATGTTTGGTTTCTTTTAGTTCCTCCTCTTATCTGTTCATGTGTCAAACATTTCCTATAAGCTGACACCCACAACGAAGCCAGAAGGAAAAATCCACTCCATAAATGATTTAGAGGGGATACGAATCTGATGAAAAACAATACCACTACTCTCCAACCATAAAACCCAAACATAGCAAAAATCTAAGAAATTGTCCAATAGTACATGAAGAAAAGATAACAAGAAGTGTGAACCTGATAATAGCATGCTTCAAAATGCAAAAATGGATAGTAAGTGTTCGGCTGACACCCCCATAGACGCCCAAACAAAGTATCTCCTCCGATAAGGTTTAGGGCACCCCCAACTAGTTCACCCCCGTCTTCAGCAACAATGAGTAGTACCTGATCTCCCATTGTTGACCCCATCTCGTGAAAAAATTCCCTTGTTAGGAAAGGAGTACCCCATCTGTCAATATACCAGAAACCATACTATATATTAATACTGCGACGCTTGCTTCCCATATCATCAAATTTTTCATATCACAGTGTGGTGGTTCACTTAGCATAACATACTTGTTATCAGTTGTGTTCCTGTAAAAGGTGTAGAAGGAATCCCAGTGCTTTGCCTTCCAATACAAATGTAAGTAATTAGAAAGTTCTGAGCTGGTAAATTGGGGTCAGCCAGTTCAACAGAAGCTTACTTTGATATAATCTTTTATTAAGTGCACACATAGTGCAAAATACCTTAATTTCATCGCCCCGGAGCCGTTTCATTACCAAGTTCTGAGCTGCAACCTGCAGATAAAGATATGATTTGAGTTAGCCTATTAAGAAATGATAGTAATTTGAATGAATTTGAGTAACCTTCTTGCGCTCTTGACGTATCTTTTTTCTTTTATTATGCTTCAAGTCCATCAAGAATTCATCAAAACTGGGAGCATGAAGAAAAGCAAAGTAAAGAAAAAGTGGGAATGTAATGGAATGTACTAGGTAGGAAGGAGTTGTTTTGCGACTCACTTTTTGTAGTTGCGGTTGGTCCAGTGATACTGCATTCCAATCCTGGGGAGAAAACCTTTGTGAGTGAACTTGAGCCACTGATTTTGAGATGGGAAAGTAACATGAAAGGAGGAAAGGTGAGACGTGAGAGTCAAGTCCTTGATTGCAGATAGAATAAAATCAAAAACATGATTTTTAAAAGCAGTATCACGAAGCAAGATTCTTGGACCAGTAACAGGAGTAAAGGGAACACAAGATTGTAACTTAGGGTAATAAGCGGAACCGTAGTTATAATAAGCATTAGCCCAAGATTGATCGAAAACGAATTCACCGTAGGAATGAGTTTTCAGATAGAGAGGGACAACAGCGAGGATTTGATTGGATTGATCTTTGGCGATGATGTGGTGTGGAGTCCATCCTTTTTCTTTGACGGCGGACTGGGAGTGTTCTAAGGTGGATAGGAAGGCGTGGGAGAGGAAGGGGTTGTGTTTGTGGTGGCCGGTGGTGTCGAGAGCACAAGCGTCCCATTGAGTGGAAGGGATTTGTGAGATGGAAGAGACAAAGGAAATGGTTACGAGGTTGTCAGTGGTGGTGAGAGGGAAAGTGAACTGTTGGTCGTGTGATGATGAGGAGTATGTGTTGCGTTTTTGATTGGGTTCCCAGAAGAAGGAAGCATTGATTGTTGTTCTGTGATAATAGGATGATGATTTGAATTTGGGAGGTGGAAATGGCGATGAGCAGGACCTTACTCCTACAACAACTGCTGTTGCTGCTGCCATCCCCAGTTGTTCGCTTTGCATGCCACGTTGCAAATTTATTTATACTTTGGATTGGGTGCTTATGGACAAACTGCTTTCATATTTTTTATTTTCAAACACAATCACTTTATAAATTATAGTGCACCAAATTAATTACTTCTTTCTTCAATTCAACCACACACAACCTCATCTCATCAAATATTTTGAAACCAACATAAATTACTTTAATTGCAAATAAGATTATCAAAAATGTTATTCTTAGACCAAACATACACCTGTCCGTACTGTTCACGTACAGACAATTACTATTTATGTACGGACGAGACTATTATTCATGAACAATATTTTATAGTAGTCACTAAACTTGGTTAATTCATTAATGAAGTTGGTTAATACAACATCCATGTATTAAAAATATTTTTTAACAGTCACCAAACTTGATTAATGCAGTGTAAAAACTTGGTTAATACAGTAATAAAATTGGTTAATGCAACATCTAAGTATTAAAAATAATTTATAGCAGTCACCAAATTTAATTAATGTAGTGTAAAAACTTGGTTAATGCAGTAATTAAGTTGATTAATGCACGTCTAAGTATTAAAAATAAATGTTCGTACATGAATAGTATTCGTCTGTATATGAATAGTGTCGTCCGTATTGGAAATATTACAAGTGTGAGTGTGGGGAAATAGTCTCACATTGGATAATAATGTGGTGACTTGAGAATTTATAAGTGGGAGAAGCCACTCACCTATCACCTTAAGGTTTTAGGTAGACAAGTGGTGTGTCTTTCATAAATTTAATATGAGAATTTTTTAATCCACCCTATGATTTTCTTAGGCACCACGTGAAATTTCACAAATTTTCTCAAAATCGAAAGTATACTTCCGGTTCGCACCCTATATTATGCAAAATACGTTGAAAGGGTTGAGTGTAAATCAGAAGTATACTTCAAGTTCTAAATCGTAAATATACTTCCGGTTTCTGGATGTACTTAAAGGCGCCAAAACTCTTCCCCTCCCATTACAACAACTTTTTCAAAAACAAATTCTTAAACTCTCTTTAAAATCCTTCTCACCAAAATCAATTTTTTTTCTCAAACAAGCAACACAAATCATCAAGCATTGGATACATATAACATCTAACTGAATCAAGCAAGCAACAATTACTACCAATCAAGTAAGTGATTTAAGCTATTTTTAGAGCTTATGTGATTTCTATTCAAATTAGTGAAATGAGGTTCAAAATGTGTTGTTTTATGTAGTTTACATCATCATAACTAATTAGAAAATACTGTAAACTTTATTTGACGATCAATGTTTTTTTTACACATTTGGGTATTGGGACGTTGAGTTCCGTGACTCTGTTTACGCAGAGGAAACCGGAGTAGGCTTCCAGTTTTTGGGAAGAACAAAACCGGAAGTATAGTTTCGGTTTCTGTAAGCACATTATTTTTGCCCTTTTTTACTTTAGGCCAAATGCTAACATTTCTTTCTTACTTCTACACGAGATATGGATGAGAGACATTCACGTTTGAGGCACAAGAGGGTTACACAAAATGCTTATGTGCAGAGAGAGGATTCAGGAAACATAGCCTCCTTCGACATCTAGACAGGCCATACTAGATGCCCATTCTTTTACTTCTGATTCTACTCCTTCTACATCATCCTTCCGCAGCAGACGAGATTCTCTAGTGCATGCTTCCCCGCCCCGTCGTCCCTCAGACGCATATCCCCACCTGGAATATTTGAGACAAGATCATCATCATGTAAACAGGTGCAACCATTTAAGGTGAGACCCGATGGTATAACCGCAATAATCGTGGCACCGGTGCCACCCGAGGCACCCAAGGCACCGATGGCACCTGAGGCACCAGAGATACCGGAGGCAGCAAAGGCACCGGCAAAAGCGCAGGTGTAACTCCTGTTTTATTTAATATTATATTATATTAATATTTTTGAATTATCGTTTGACGATTGTTTTAGCGACGAAAATAATTATATTAATCGGTATATCTATTAATATATTTAGCGACGTTTTGTTCGGTTCGGTAAAATATTTTTCGGACCGATATTTAATTTCCCGGAATTAAATTAACAACTTAAGTTAATAATATAATTAGATGTTATATTTATTGTATTAAGAATAGATGAGGGCATGTGAGCAATTTCCTTAAGTTTGTCTAGTAACCTATGTTATATAAAACCATTTCTATTTTCCTAACACATAACCAAAAACACAAAAGTTGAGAAGTTGGAGAAAAGCTGGCTCGAGAAGAAGAAGAAGAGGAGAACAAGGAGAAGAGCAAGACTTGAAGAATCATCTTGATACCCAAAGCTTGCTAGGTAAGGGTTTGATTTCCATTTCATTTAGTTAGGTTGATGGATTTTAGTTTGATTTGGGGAAAATTGATAGATAATATAGAGTCAGGTTGGGGATTGTCGAGGGTTTGTAAGATTTGAGTTTGTGTAGATTATATGAGTGTTGTTTGTAGGATGTTGTAGAATGAAAATTGAAATAGGAATGAAGTTAGAAATGGAAACTACCTGCAAAATATGAAAAACAGAAAAATAATAGAAACTGTAAACAAAACAAAAACGCAGGAATGAAAAAACTATATAATGGAAGAAAAAGGGGGGGGGGGGGGGAGGCGCCCACCTCCATTGTGGGACAGTCACCCCCATGAATGAGGCCCCCGCCTCCTATTTATGTGCATATATGGGACGTCTTTTGAAGAGAAGGAAAACAGAATTTTGGTTTTCTTAGTTTTTCTGTAAGTTACATTTTGCTGTTTGCTGTCATGAAAATGAAACCTGCATAATTCTTTGAAAATAGCTTCTGTTTGTTTCTAAATTCTTAATTCTACCTAGTAGCACTTGGAAACCATAAAATATAATTAGGGGATAAGATAGCCGATTAAATTTAGAACCCGATTATGTTCCGATTTTCCGATTTGAAATTCGACGAGCAAGTTGTCGAATTCAACGAAAATTGACGTGTTAGCTAATTTTGACGTAGAACGAGTGGTGAAGTTAGTTTTCGAAATTGTGAGTTTTACCGAACGACCCAAAATAGGCTAAAATATTTAAATTGAATTGGATAGTGTTTTAGTCATTTTAAGGAATATATGAACTATCCGATTTTGAAGTTGATGTTTATAAATTATGCCAATAAGAATGGCTTTCATGACGATTATTGATGTTTTTACTATTTTTCCATTTTGGAAATTGACGATTAATTGACGATGATGTTTGCGATTTGTATAGAATTATGAATACTTGTTGTTTATGCGATGCGATGACATGTTTATGTGATGTGAATAAATATGGCTAAGTAGACTTTATGTCAATTGTGATGAGCGATGATGTTGTTGTGTGGTCTTTATTTATTGAGTCGCATACATTTCATGTTTAATAGGCTTTTATGCCAAGCGATGATGGCTTTATGCCGAGCTAAGTTGGGCTTTATGCCAAGTGTCCCTAATTACGGACAAAGCGATGGGTACCACATGCATAACATAGTCGTGTCTCATGGAGTCCATTATATTTATTTTGGAGTCAGTTATGTTTATGTTCGAGTTGTTTAGCATTGAGTCCTTAATTGATGAATGATAATGAATCATAACATGGTGTTTTTGTGTTGATGTGAATATAATGATTATGTGATGAAGTTAATGTGTTAATTTATACACTAAATGTTAATTTAAAGTATGCAAGTTTAAATATATGTTGACATATGTTACTTAACTTATATCAATTATAATTCCAACTATCTATATATTCCATCATTGCTTTTAATTATATGTTTGGAATTATCTCACCCTTTGTTTGTTTCATTGCTACCTATATTGGTAACGTGCGTGATCCCAAGGATGAGGAGGATTAACTCGAGTCACTTTATTTTGCGCCGTTTTCTCGGTCGTAGTAACACCTTCGATTGACGCCATTATTTTGATAGGATAGTTTGTATATACTATCTTATTATGTTATAACCTTTTGTATAGATGACAACATGATATTATATATATTTTGTTAACATATCCGTTGTGCTGTGAATATTCATATGTACGTATGATGAATTATGTATGATTCGGTATATCCGATTTTTGATGTGCATTATAATGTTAATTGTTGGAAATGCGAAGATGTGATGCCTCAATTTTGTTAAATGGAATTTTGAAACTCTGATTTTATTATATAATTACACGGGGTAGAATTGGGGTGTTACAGCAGGCCCCTCAAGCCTTTGGAGGGGGACCTTCTGACTTATCATTGTTGCCTCTTTATCCCACCTATGTGGCTAGATATATATGGGATGAACATGTATTATATTTACATTTATATTACAGTTATGAATTTCCTTTTGAATATTATTATGAATTTTAACTATGAATATTTTTTGCAGAAGCGTGATACACTAAAGGCCATCAACCATGGGAGGAAGATCAACAAACTTGTTACCCCTCCTGAGCCATGGTTTGATAAGCTTTTATACCTTACAAGGTAGAGAGATTTGACCCTCTATGGATATAGTGTGGTTATCTGGGGGATGATCAACGCTTTTCTTGAGAGGTGGCATGGTTAAAATTGAAGTGAATATAAATCTTCAAAAAATCTGATGAAATTTGAAGTGAATATAAGTCTTCAGAAAATCTGATGAAATTTGAGGTGAATATAAGTCTTCAGAAAATCTGATGAAATTTGAAGTGAATATAAGTCTTCGTAAAACTGTTAAATTGAAGTGAATATAAGTCTTCAAAAACGATGAAATTTGAAGTGAATATAAGTCTTCGTAAAACTGATGAAATTTGAAGTGAATACAAGTCTTCATAAAATCAAATGAAATTTGAAGTGAATATAAGTCTCGTAAAACGATGAAATTTGAAGTGAATATAAGTCTTCGAAAATTTGATGAAATTTGAAGTGAATATAATTCTTCAAAACCCGATGAAATTTGAAGTGAATATAAGTCTTCGTAAAATCATGAAATTTGAAGTGAATATAAGTCTTCTAAAATGATGAAATTGAAGTGATTAGAAGTCTTGAGAAAATTTGATGAAATTTGAAGTGAATACAAGTCTTCGTAAAAGATGATGAAATTTGAAGTGAATATAAGTTCGTAAAATCTGATGAAATTTGAAGTGAATACAAGTCTTCGTAAAACTGATGAAATTTGAAGTGAATATAAGTCTTCGTAAAATTTGATGAAATTTGAAGTGAATATAATTCTTCGTAAAACCGATGAAATTTGAAGTGAATATAAGTCTTCGTAAAATGATGAAATTTGAAGTGAATATAAGTCTCTAAAACTGATGAAATTTGAAGTGATTATAAGTCTTAAAATGATGAAATTTGAAGTGAATACAAGTCTTCAGAAAAGCTGATGAAATTTGAAGTGAATATAAGTCTTCAGAAAATCTGATGAAATTTGAAGTGAATACAAGTCTTCAGAAAAACTGATGAAATTTGAAGTGAATACAAGTCTTCATAAAATCTGATGAAATTTGAAGTGAATATAAGTCTTCAAAAAAATCTGATGAAATTTGAAGAGAATACAAGTCTTCATAAAATCAAATGAAATTTGAAGTGAATATAATTCTTCAGAAAACCTGATGAAATTTGAAGGGAATATAAGTCTTCAGAAAATCTGATGAAATTTGAAGTGAATATAAGTCTTCAGAAAATCTGATGAAATTTGAAGTGATTAGAAGTCTTCAGAAAATCTGATGAAATTTGAAGTGAATACAAGTCTTCAGAAAAGCTGATGAAATTTGAAGTGAATATAAGTCTTCAGAAAATCTGATGAAATTTGAAGTGAATACAAGTCTTCAGAAAAACTGATGAAATTTGAAGTGAATATAAGTCTTCAGAAAATTTGATGAAATTTGAAGTGAATATAATTCTTCAGAAAACCTGATGAAATTTGAAGTGAATATAAGTCTTCAGAAAATCTGATGAAATTTGAAGTGAATATAAGTTCAGAAAATCTGATGAAATTTGAAGTGATTAGAAGTCTTCAGAAAATCTGATGAAATTTGAAGTGAATACAAGTCTTCTAAAATCATGAAATTTGAAGTGAATATAAGTCTTCAGAAAATCTGATGAAATTTGAAGTGAATACAAGTCTTCAGAAAAACTGATGAAATTTGAAGTAAATACAAGTCTTCATAAAATCTGATGAAATTTTAAGTGAATATAAGTCTTCAAAAAAATTTGATGAAATTTGAAGTGAATATAATTCTTCAGAAAACCTGATGAAATTTGAAGTGAATACAAGTCTACAGAAAATCTGATGAAATTTGAAGTGAATATAAGTCTTCAGAAAATCTGGTTAAAATTGAATTGAATATAAATCTTCAAAAAATCTGATGAAATTTGAAGTGAATATAAGTCTTCGTAAAATGATGAAATTTGAAGTGAATATAAGTCTTCGTAAAATGATGAAATTTGAAGTGAATATAAGTCTTCGAAATCGTTAAAATTGAAGTGAATATAAGTCTTCGTAAAATCGATGAAATTTGAAGTGAATATAAGTCTTCGTAAAATCGATGAAATTTGAAGTGAATATAAGTCTTCATAAAATAAATGAAATTTGAAGTGAATACAAGTCTTCGTAAAATGATGAAATTTGAAGTGAATATAAGTCTTCGGAAAATTTGATGAAATTTGAAGTGAATATAAGTCTCCATAAAATCTGATGAAATTTGAAGTGAATATAAGTCTTCAGAAAATCTGATGAAATTTGAAGTGAATATAAGTCTTCAGAAAATCTGATGAAATTTGAAGTGAATATAAGTCTTCAGAAAATTTGATGAAATTTGAAGTGAATACAAGTCTTCAAAAAAGCTGATGAAATTTGAAGTGAATATAAGTCTTCAGAAAATCTGATGAAATTTGAAGTGAATACAAGTCTTTAGAAAAACTGATGAAATTTGAAGTAAATACAAGTCTTCATAAAATCTGATGAAATTTGAAGTGAATATAAGTCTTCAAAAAAATTTGATGAAATTTGAAGTGAATATAATTCTTCAGAAAACCTGATGAAATTTGAAGTGAATATAAGTCTTCAGAAAATCTGATGAAATTTGAAGTGAATATAAGTCTTCAAACTGTGAAATTGAAGTGAATATAAGTCTCCATAAAATCTGATGAAATTTGAAGTGAATATAAGTCTTCAAAACTGATGAAATTTGAAGTGAATATAAGTCTTCGTAAAATCATGAAATTTGAAGTGAATATAAGTCTTCATAAAATCAAATGAAATTTGAAGTGAATAAGTCTTCGTAAAATCTGATGAAATTTGAAGTGAATATAAGTCTTCGAAAATTTGATGAAATTTGAAGTGAATATAAGTCTTCGTAAAACCTGATGAAATTTGAAGTGAATATAAGTCTTCTAAAACTGATGAAATTGAAGTGAATATAAGTCTTCTAAAATCTGATGAAATTTGAAGTGATTATAAGTCTTGAGAAAATCTGATGAAATTTGAAGTGAATATAAGTCTTCGTAAAAGATGATGAAATTTGAAGTGAATATAAGTCTTCGTAAAAACTGATGAAATTTGAAGTGAATATAAGTCTTCGTAAAATCTGATGAAATTTGAAGTGAATATAAGTCTTCGTAAAATTTGATGAAATTTGAAGTGAATATAAGTCTTCGTAAAACCTGATGAAATTTGAAGTGAATATAAGTCTTCGTAAAATCTGATGAAATTTGAAGTGAATATAAGTCTTCGAAAATCATGAAATTTGAAGTGAATATAAGTCTTCAAAATCGATGAAATTTGAAGTGAATATAAGTCTTCGTAAAATCTGATGAAATTTGAAGTGAATATAAGTCTTCGTAAAATCTGATGAAATTTGAAGTGAATATAAGTCTTCGAAAAACCGATGAAATTTGAAGTGAATATAAGTCTTCAAAACTGATGAAATTTGAAGTGAATATAAGTCTTCAAAAAATGATGAAATTTGAAGTGAATAAGTCTTCAAAATCAAATGAAATTTGAAGTGAATATAAGTCTTCAAAACCCGATGAAATTTGAAGTGAATATAAGTCTTCAAAAAATGATGAAATTTGAAGTGAATATAAGTCTCGTAAAAACTGATGAAATTTGAAGTGAATATAAGTCTCGTAAAACTGATGAAATTTGAAGTGAATATAAGTCTTCGTAAAATCATGAAATTTGAAGTGAATATAAGTCTTCAAAAATCTGATGAAATTTGAAGTGAATATAAGTCTTCGTAAAACTGATGAAATTTGAAGTGAATATAAGTCTTCGTAAAATTTGATGAAATTGAAGTGAATATAATCTTCAAAACTGATGAAATTTGAAGTGAATATAAGTCTTCTAAAATCTGATGAAATTTGAAGTGAATATAAGTCTTCGAAAATCTGATGAAATTTGAAGTGAATATAAGTCTCTTTAAAAATCTGATGAAATTTGAAGTGAATATAAGTCTTCGTAAAATCGATGAAATTGAAGTGAATATAAGTCTTCGTAAAATCATGAAATTTGAAGTGAATAAGTCTTCAAAACTGATGAAATTTGAAGTGAATATAAGTCTTCATAAAACTGATGAAATTTGAAGTGAATATAAGTCTTCAAAAATTTGATGAAATTTGAAGTGAATATAAGTCTTCTAAAACTGATGAAATTTGAAGTGAATATAAGTCTTCGTAAAACTGATGAAATTTGAAGTGAATATAAGTCTTCGTAAAATCTGTTAAAATTGAAGTGAATATAAATCTTCAAAAATCTGATGAAATTTGAAGTGAATATAAGTCTTCGTAAAATCTGATGAAATTTGAAGTGAATATAAGTCTTCGTAAAAACTGATGAAATTTGAAGTGAATATAAGTCTTCGTAAAACCGTGAAATTGAAGTGAATATAAGTCTCGTAAATCTGATGAAATTTGAAGTGAATATAAGTCTTCGAAAATCTGATGAAATTTGAAGTGAATATAAGTCTCATAAAATCAAATGAAATTGAAGTGAATATAAGTCTTCGAAAATCTGATGAAATTTGAAGTGAATATAAGTCTTCGTAAAATTTGATGAAATTTGAAGTGAATATAATCTTCGTAAAACTGATGAAATTTGAAGTGAATATAAGTCTTCGTAAAATCTGATGAAATTTGAAGTGAATATAAGTCTTTAGAAAATCTGATGAAATTTGAAGTGAATAGAAGTCTTCAGAAAATTTGATGAAATTTGAAGTGAATACAAGTCTTCAGAAAAGCTGATGAAATTGAAGTGAATATAAGTCTTCAGAAAATCTGATGAAATTTGAAGTGAATACAAGTCTTTAGAAAAACTGATGAAATTTGAAGTAAATACAAGTCTTCATAAAATCTGATGAAATTTGAAGTGAATATAAGTCTTCAAAAAAATTTGATGAAATTTGAAGTGAATATAATTCTTCAGAAAACCTGATGAAATTTGAAGTGAATACAAGTCTACAGAAAATCTGATGAAATTTGAAGGGAATATAAGTCTTCAGAAAATCTGGTTAAAATTGAAGTGAATATAAGTCTCCATAAAATCTGATGACATTTGAAGTGAATATAAGTCTTCAGAAATATGATGAAATTTGAAGTGATTAGAAGTCTTCAGAATATCTGATGAAATTTGAAGTGAATACAAGTCTTCTGAAAATCTGATGAAATTTGAAGTGAATATAAGTCTTCATAAAATCTGATGAAATTTGAAGTGAATATAAGTCTACAGAAAAACTGATGAAATTTGAAGTGAATATAAGTCTTCATAAAATCTGATGAAATTTGAAGTGAATATAAGTCTTCAAAAAACTGATTAAAATTGAAGTGAATATAAGTCTTCAAAAAATCTAATGAAATTTGAAGTGAATATAAGTCTTCTAAAATTTGATGAAATTTGAAGTGAATATAAGTCTTCAGAAAATCTGATGAAATTTGAAGTGAATATAAGTCTTTAGAAAATCTGATGAAATTTGAAGTGAATATAAGTCTTCAGAAAATCTATGAAATTTGAAGTGAATATAAGTCTTCGTAAAATCATGAAAATTGAAGTGAATATAAGTCTTCAAAAATCTGATGAAATTTGAAGTGAATATAAGTTCGTAAAATCTGATGAAATTTGAAGTGAATATAAGTCTTCAGAAAATCTGATGAAATTTGAAGTGAATATAAGTCTTCGTAAAATCGATGAAATTTGAAGTGAATATAAGTCTTCGTAAAACTGATGAAATTTGAAGTGAATATAAGTCTTCAAAAAATCTGATGAAATTTGAAGTGAATATAAGTCTTCATAAAATCTGATGAAATTTGAAGTGAATATAAGTCTTCAAAAAATCTGATGAAATTTGAAGTGAATATAAGTCTTCGTAAAATCAAATGAAATTGAAGTGAATATAAGTCTTCGAAAATCTGATGAATTTGAAGTGAATATAAGTCTCAAAATCTGATGAAATTTGAAGTGAATATAAGTCTTCAGAAAATCTGATGAAAATTGAAGTGAATATAAGTCTTCGTAAAACTGATGAAATTTGAAGTGAATATAAGTCTTCAAAACTGATGAAATTTGAAGTGAATATAAGTCTCGTAAAATCGATGAAATTTGAAGTGAATATAAGTCTTCTAAAATCTGATGAAATTTGAAGTGAATATAAGTCTTCAAAATATGATGAAATTTGAAGTGAATATAAGTCTTCGTAAAATCTGATGAAATTTGAAGTGAATATAAGTCTCGTAAAATCATGAAATTTGAAGTGAATATAAGTCTTCATAAAATCTGATGAAATTTGAAGTGAATATAAGTCTTCATAAAATCTGATGAAATTTGAAGTGAATATAAGTCTTCAAAAAATCTGATGAAATTTGAAGTGAATATAAGTCTTCATAAAATCAAATGAAATTTGAAGTGAATATAAGTCTTCAGAAAATCTGATGAAATTTGAAGTGAATATAAGTCTTCAGAAAATCTGATGAAATTTGAAGTGAATATAAGTCTTCAGAAAATCTGATGAAATTTGAAGTGAATATAAGTCATCAGAAAATCTGATGAAATTTGAAGTGAATATAAGTCTTTAGAAAATCTGATGAAATTTGAAGTGAATATAAGTCTTCATAAAATCAAATGAAATTTGAAGTGAATATAAGTCTTCAGAAAATCTGATGAAATTTGAAGTGAATATAAGTCTTCAGAAAATTTGATGAAATTTGAAGTGAATATAAGTCTTCAGAAAATCTGATGAAATTTGAAGTGAATATAAGTCTTCAAAACTGATGAAATTTGAAGTGAATATAAGTCTTAGAAAACTGATGAAATTTGAAGTGAATATAAGTCTTCTAAAATCATGAAATTTGAAGTGAATATAAGTCTTCAGAAAATCTGATGAAATTTGAAGTGAATATAAGTTCTAAAATCATGAAATTTGAAGTGAATATAAGTCTTCAGAAATTGATGAAATTTGAAGTGAATATAAGTCTTCAGAAAATCTGATGAAATTTTAAGTGAATATAAGTCTTCAAAAAATTTGATGAAATTTGAAGTGAATATAAGTCTTCAGAAAATCTGATGAAATTTGAAGTGAATATAAGTCTTCAGAAAATCTGATGAAATTTGAAGTGAATATAAGTCTTCGTAAAACTGTGAAAATTGAAGTGAATATAAGTTCAAAAAATCATGAAATTTGAAGTGAATATAAGTCTTCAAAAATCTGATGAAATTTGAAGTGAATATAAGTCTTCAGAAAATCTGATGAAATTTGAAGTGAATATAAGTCTTCAGAAAAACTGTCTAAAATTGAAGTGAATACAAGTCTTCAGAAAATCATGAAATTTGAAGTGAATATAAGTCTTCGTAAAACTGATGAAATTTGAAGTGAATATAAGTCTTCATAAAATCAAATGAAATTTGAAGTGAATATAAGTCTTCGAAAATGATGAAATTTGAAGTGAATATAAGTCTTCAAAATTTGATGAAATTTGAAGTGAATATAAGTCTTCGAAAATCTGATGAAATTTGAAGTGAATATAAGTCTTCTAAAATCTGATGAAATTTGAAGTGAATATAAGTCTCGAAATCTGATGAAATTTGAAGTGAATATAAGTCTTCAAAATCTGATGAAATTTGAAGTGAATATAAGTCTTCAAAATCTGATGAAATTTGAAGTGAATATAAGTCTTCGTAAAATCTGATGAAATTTGAAGTGAATATAAGTCTTCGTAAAAACTGATGAAATTTGAAGTGAATATAAGTCTTCAAAATCTGATGAAATTTAAGTGAATATAAGTCTTCAAAAATTTGATGAAATTTGAAGTGAATATAAGTCTTCAAAACTGATGAAATTTGAAGTGAATATAAGTCTCGTAAAACTGATGAAATTTGAAGTGAATATAAGTCTCGAAAATCAATGAAATTGAAGTGAATATAAGTCTTCAAAAATCTGATGAAATTTGAAGTGAATATAAGTCTTCTAAAATCTGATGAAAATTGAAGTGAATATAAGTCTCAAAAATCTGATGAAATTTGAAGTGAATATAAGTCTTCGTAAAATCTGATGAAATTTGAAGTGAATATAAGTCTTCGTAAAATCTGTGAAAATTGAAGTGAATATAAGTCTTAAAATCTGATGAAATTTGAAGTGAATATAAGTCTTCGAAAATCTGATGAAATTTGAAGTGAATATAAGTCTTCAAAATCAAATGAAATTTGAAGTGAATATAAGTCTCGTAAAATCTGATGAAATTTGAAGTGAATATAAGTCTTCTAAAATTTGATGAAATTTGAAGTGAATATAAGTCTTCAGAAAATCTGATGAAATTTGAAGTGAATATAAGTCTTCAGAAAATCTGATGAAATTTGAAGTGAATATAAGTCTTTAGAAAATCTGATGAAATTTGAAGTGAATATAAGTCTTCAAAATTTGATGAAATTTGAAGTGAATATAAGTCTTCGTAAAATCATGAAATTTGAAGTGAATATAAGTCTTCATAAAATCTGATGAAATTTGAAGTGAATATAAGTCTTTAGAAAAACTGATGAAATTTGAAGTGAATATAAGTCTTCATAAAATCTGATGAAATTTGAAGTGAATATAAGTCTTCAAAAAATTTGATGAAATTTGAAGTGAATATAAGTCTTCAGAAAATCTGATGAAATTTGAAGTGAATATAAGTCTCCAGAAAATCTGATGAAATTTGAAGTGAATATAAGTCTTCAGAAAATCTGATGAAATTGAAGTGAATATAAGTCTTCATAAAATCTGATGAAATTTGAAGTGAATATAAGTCTTCAGAAAATGATGAAATTTGAAGTGAATATAAGTCTTCATAAAATCTGATGAAATTTGAAGTGAATATAAGTCTTCAGAAAATCTGATGAAATTTGAAGTGAATATAAGTCTTCATAAAATTGATGAAATTTGAAGTGAATATAAGTCTTCAGAAAATCTGATGAAATTTGAAGTGAATATCTTCAAAATCTGATGAAATTTGAAGTGAATATAAGTCTTCAGAAAATATGATGAAATTTGAAGTGAATATAAGTCTTCAGAAAATCTGATGAAAATTGAAGTGAATATAAGTCTTCAAAATCTGATGAAATTTGAAGTGAATATAAGTCTTCAGAAAATCTGATGAAATTTGAAGTGAATATAAGTCTTCAGAAAATCTGATGAAATTTGAAGTGAATATAAGTCTTCATAAAATCTGATGAAATTTGAAGTGAATATAAGTCTTCAAAATCTGATGAAATTTGAAGTGAATATAAGTCTTCAGAAAATCTGATGAAATTTGAAGTGAATATAAGTCTTCAAAAACTGATGAAATTTGAAGTGAATATAAGTCTTCAAAAATCTGATGAAATTTGAAGTGAATATAAGTCTCAAAATTTGATGAAATTTGAAGTGAATATAAGTCTTCGTAAAATCTGATGAAATTTGAAGTGAATATAAGTCTTAAAAATCTGATGAAATTTGAAGTGAATATAAGTCTTCAGAAAATCTGATGAAATTTGAAGTGAATATAAGTCTTCGTAAAATCTGAAATTGAAGTGAATATAAGTCTTCAAAAATCTGATGAAATTGAAGTGAATATAAGTCTTCAAAATCTGATGAAATTTGAAGTGAATATAAGTCTTCAAAAATCTGATGAAATTTGAAGTGAATATAAGTCTTCAGAAAATGATGAAATTTGAAGTGAATATAAGTCTTCGTAAAATCTGATGAAATTTGAAGTGAATATAAGTCTTCGTAAAACTGATGAAATTTGAAGTGAATATAAGTCTTCTAAAATCTGATGAAATTTGAAGTGAATATAAGTCTTCAGAAAATCTGATGAAATTTGAAGTGAATATAAGTCTTCGTAAAATCATGAAATTTGAAGTGAATATAAGTCTTCGTAAAATCGATGAAATTTGAAGTGAATATAAGTCTTCAAAATCTGATGAAATTTGAAGTGAATATAAGTCTTCTAAAACTGATGAAATTTGAAGTGAATATAAGTCTCGAAAATCTGATGAAATTTGAAGTGAATATAAGTCTTCTAAAATCTGATGAAATTTGAAGTGAATATAAGTCTTCAGAAAATGATGAAATTTGAAGTGAATATAAGTCTTCGAAAAAATGATGAAATTTGAAGTGAATATAAGTCTTCAGAAAATCTGATGAAATTTGAAGTGAATATAAGTCTTCAGAAAATCTGATGAAATTTGAAGTGAATATAAGTCTCGAAAATCTGATGAAATTTGAAGTGAATATAAGTCTTCTAAAAACTGATGAAATTTGAAGTGAATATAAGTCTTCAAAACTGATGAAATTTGAAGTGAATATAAGTCTTCAAAAAATTTGATGAAATTTGAAGTGAATATAAGTCTTCAGAAAATCTGATGAAATTTGAAGTGAATATAAGTCTTCAAAAATCTGATGAAATTTGAAGTGAATATAAGTCTTCAGAAAATCTGATGAAAATTGAAGTGAATATAAGTCTTCAAAAATCATGAAATTTGAAGTGAATATAAGTCTTCTAAAATCTGATGAAATTTGAAGTGAATATAAGTCTTCTAAAATCTGATGAAATTTGAAGTGAATATAAGTCTTCAGAAAATCTGATGAAAATTGAAGTGAATATAAGTCTTCAAAAATCATGAAATTTGAAGTGAATATAAGTCTTCATAAAATCTGATGAAATTTGAAGTGAATATAAGTCTTCAGAAAATCTGATGAAATTTGAAGTGAATATAAGTCTTCATAAAATCTGATGAAATTTGAAGTGAATATAAGTCTTCAGAAAATTTGATGAAATTTGAAGTGAATATAAGTCTTCAGAAAATCTGATGAAATTGAAGTGAATATAAGTCTCGTAAATCTGATGAAATTTGAAGTGAATATAAGTCTTCAAAATCTGATGAAATTTGAAGTGAATATAAGTCTTCTAAAATCTGATGAAATTTGAAGTGAATATAAGTCTTCAGAAAATCTGATGAAATTTGAAGTGAATATAAGTCTTCAAAATCTGATGAAATTTGAAGTGAATATAAGTCTCGTAAAATGATGAAATTTGAAGTGAATATAAGTCTTCAAAAATCTGATGAAATTTGAAGTGAATATAAGTCTTCAAAAATTTGATGAAATTTGAAGTGAATATAAGTCTTCAAAATCTGATGAAATTTGAAGTGAATATAAGTCTTCGAAAATCTGATGAAATTTGAAGTGAATATAAGTCTTCGAAAACTGTGAAAATTGAAGTGAATATAAGTCTTCAAAAAATGAAATTTGAAGTGAATATAAGTCTTCAAAACTGATGAAATTTGAAGTGAATATAAGTCTCAGAAAATCTGATGAAATTTGAAGTGAATATAAGTCTTCGAAAATCTGATGAAATTTGAAGTGAATAGAAAATCTGTGAAAATTGAAGTGAATATAAGTCTTAAAATCTGATGAAATTTGAAGTGAATATAAGTCTCGTAAAATCTGATGAAATTTGAAGTGAATATAAGTCTTCAGAAAATCTGATGAAATTGAAGTGAATATAAGTCTTCGAAAATCTGATGAAATTTGAAGTGAATATAAGTCTTAAAATCTGATGAAATTTGAAGTGAATATAAGTCTTCGTAAAACTGATGAAATTTGAAGTGAATATAAGTCTTCGTAAAATCTGATGAAATTTGAAGTGAATATAAGTCTTAGAAAATCTGATGAAATTTGAAGTGAATATAAGTCTTCGAAAATTTGATGAAATTTGAAGTGAATATAAGTCTTCGAAAATCTGATGAAATTTGAAGTGAATATAAGTCTTCAAAACTGATGAAATTTGAAGTGAATATAAGTCTTTAGAAAATCGATGAAATTTGAAGTGAATATAAGTCTTCAAAATCTGATGAAATTTGAAGTGAATATAAGTCTTCAAAAATTTGATGAAATTTGAAGTGAATATAAGTCTTCGTAAAATCTGATGAAATTTGAAGTGAATATAAGTCAGAAAACTGATGAAATTTGAAGTGAATATAAGTCTTCAAAATCTGATGAAATTTGAAGTGAATATAAGTTTCAAAAATCTGATGAAATTTGAAGTGAATATAAGTCTTCGAAAATCTGATGAAATTTGAAGTGAATATAAGTCTTCAAAATCTGATGAAATTTGAAGTGAATATAAGTCTTCGTAAAATCATGAAATTTGAAGTGAATATAAGTCTTCATAAAAACTGATGAAATTTAGTGAATATAAGTCTCTAAAACTGATGAAATTTGAAGTGAATATAAGTCTTCAAAAATCTGATGAAATTTGAAGTGAATATAAGTCTTCGAAAATCTGATGAAATTTGAAGTGAATATAAGTCTTCGAAAACTGATGAAAATTGAAGTGAATATAAGTCTTCAAAAATGATGAAATTTGAAGTGAATATAAGTCTCGAAAATCTGATGAAATTTGAAGTGAATATAAGTCTAAATCTGATGAAATTTGAAGTGAATATAAGTCTTCGAAAACTGATGAAATTTGAAGTGAATATAAGTCTTCTAAAATCTGATGAAATTTGAAGTGAATATAAGTCTTCAAAAATGATGAAATTTGAAGTGAATATAAGTCTTCAAAATCTGATGAAAATTGAAGTGAATATAAGTCTTCAGAAAATCTGATGAAATTTGAAGTGAATATAAGTCTTCAGAAAATCTGATGAAATTTGAAGTGAATATAAGTCTTCATAAAATCTGATGAAATTTGAAGTGAATATAAGTCTTAGAAAATGATGAAATTTGAAGTGAATATAAGTCTTCAGAAAATCTGATGAAATTTGAAGTGAATATAAGTCTTCATAAAATCTGATGAAAATTGAAGTGAATATAAGTCTCAAAAATCTGATGAAATTTGAAGTGAATATAAGTCTTCAGAAAATCTGATGAAATTTGAAGTGAATATAAGTCTTCAGAAAATCTGATGAAATTTGAAGTGAATATAAGTCTTCAAAAATATGATGAAATTTGAAGTGAATATAAGTCTTCAGAAAATCTGATGAAATTTGAAGTGAATATAAGTCTTCAGAAAAATGATGAAATTTGAAGTGAATATAAGTCTTCAGAAAATCATGAAATTTGAGGTGAATATAAGTCTTCTAAAATCTGATGAAATTTGAAGTGAATATAAGTCTTCAGAAAATCTGATGAAATTTGAAGTGAATATAAGTCTTCAAAAATCTGATGAAATTTGAAGTGAATATAAGTCTTCAGAAAATCTGATGAAATTTGAAGTGAATATAAGTCTTCATAAAATCTGATGAAATTTGAAGTGAATATAAGTCTTCAGAAAATTTGATGAAATTTGAAGTGAATATAAGTCTTCAGAAAATCTGATGAAATTTGAAGTGAATATAAGTCTTCGGAAAATCTGATGAAATTTGAAGTGAATATAAGTCTTCGTAAAACTGATGAAATTTGAAGTGAATATAAGTCTTTAAAAATCTGATGAAATTTGAAGTGAATATAAGTCTTCAGAAAATCTGATGAAATTTGAAGTGAATATAAGTCTTCAGAAAATCTGATGAAATTTGAAGTGAATATAAGTCTTCGTAAAATCGATGAAATTTGAAGTGAATATAAGTCTTCAAAAATCTGATGAAATTTGAAGTGAATATAAGTCTTCAAAAATTTGATGAAATTTGAAGTGAATATAAGTCTTCAAAATCTGATGAAATTTGAAGTGAATATAAGTCTTCAGAAAACTGATGAAATTTGAAGTGAATATAAGTCTTCAAAATCGTGAAATTGAAGTGAATATAAGTCTTCAAAAATCGATGAAATTTGAAGTGAATATAAGTCTTCAAAAATTTGATGAAATTTGAAGTGAATATAAGTCTTCGAAAATCTGATGAAATTTGAAGTGAATATAAGTCTTCGAAAATCTGATGAAATTTGAAGTGAATATAAGTCTTCGAAAATCATGAAATTGAAGTGAATATAAGTCTTCGTAAAATCTGATGAAATTTGAAGTGAATATAAGTCTTCAGAAAATCTGATGAAATTTGAAGTGAATATAAGTCTTCGAAAATCATGAAATTTGAAGTGAATATAAGTCTCGTAAAATTGATGAAATTTGAAGTGAATATAAGTCTTCTAAAATCTGATGAAATTTGAAGTGAATATAAGTCTTCAGAAAATCTGATGAAATTTGAAGTGAATATAAGTCTTCAGAAAATCTGATGAAATTTGAAGTGAATATAAGTCTTCAAAACTGATGAAATTTGAAGTGAATATAAGTCTTCATAAAATCTGATGAAATTTGAAGTGAATATAAGTCTTCAAAAAATCTGATGAAATTTGAAGTGAATATAAGTCTTCAGAAAATCTGATGAAATTTGAAGTGAATATAAGTCTTCATAAAATCTGATGAAATTTGAAGTGAATATAAGTCTTCAAAAAATTTGATGAAATTTGAAGTGAATATAAGTCTTCATAAAATCTGATGAAATTTGAAGTGAATATAAGTCTTCAGAAAATCTGATGAAATTTGAAGTGAATATAAGTCTTCAGAAAATCTGATGAAAATTGAAGTGAATATAAGTCTTCAAAAATCTGATGAAATTTGAAGTGAATATAAGTCTTCAGAAAATCTGATGAAAATTGAAGTGAATATAAGTCTTCAAAAAATCTGATGAAATTTGAAGTGAATATAAGTCTTCAGAAAATCTGATGAAATTTGAAGTGAATATAAGTCTTCAGAAAATCTGATGAAAATTGAAGTGAATATAAGTCTCAAAAATCTGATGAAATTTGAAGTGAATATAAGTCTTCTAAAATCTGATGAAATTTGAAGTGAATATAAGTCTTCAGAAAATCTGATGAAATTTGAAGTGAATATAAGTCTTCAAAATCTGATGAAATTTGAAGTGAATATAAGTCTTCAGAAAATTTGATGAAATTTGAAGTGAATATAAGTCTTCAAAATCTGATGAAATTTGAAGTGAATATAAGTCTCTAAAATCTGATGAAATTTGAAGTGAATATAAGTCTTAAAAATCTGATGAAATTTGAAGTGAATATAAGTCTTCAGAAAATCTGATGAAATTTGAAGTGAATATAAGTCTTCAGAAAATCTGATGAAATTTGAAGTGAATATAAGTCTTCAGAAAATCGATGAAATTTGAAGTGAATATAAGTCTTTAGAAAATCTGATGAAATTTGAAGTGAATATAAGTCTTCAGAAAATCTGATGAAATTTGAAGTGAATATAAGTCTTCAAAAATTTGATGAAATTTGAAGTGAATATAAGTCTTCAGAAAATCTGATGAAATTTGAAGTGAATATAAGTCTTCGGAAAATCTGATGAAATTTGAAGTGAATATAAGTCTTCAAAAATCAGGTGAAATTTGAAGTGAATATAAGTCTTCAAAAATCTGATGAAATTTGAAGTGAATATAAGTCTTCAAAATATGATGAAATTTGAAGTGAATATAAGTCTTCGTAAAATCTGATGAAATTTGAAGTGAATATAAGTCTTCGTAAAATCTGATGAAATTTGAAGTGAATATAAGTCTTCTAAAATGATGAAATTTGAAGTGAATATAAGTCTCAAAAAATCTGATGAAATTTGAAGTGAATATAAGTCTTCAAAATCTGATGAAATTTGAAGTGAATATAAGTCTTCAAAACTGATGAAATTTGAAGTGAATATAAGTCTTCGTAAAATCTGTGAAATTTGAAGTGAATATAAGTCTTCAAAAATCTGATGAAATTTGAAGTGAATATAAGTCTTCGAAAATCTGATGAAATTTGAAGTGAATATAAGTCTTAAAATCTGATGAAATTTGAAGTGAATATAAGTCTTCGAAAATCATGAAATTGAAGTGAATATAAGTCTTCGAAAATCTGATGAAATTTGAAGTGAATATAAGTCTTCGAAAATCTGATGAAATTTGAAGTGAATATAAGTCTTCAAAAATCTGATGAAATTGAAGTGAATATAAGTCTTCAAAAATCTGATGAAATTTGAAGTGAATATAAGTCTTCAAAAATTTGATGAAATTTGAAGTGAATATAAGTCTTCGGAAAATCTGATGAAATTTGAAGTGAATATAAGTCTTTAGAAAATCTGATGAAATTTGAAGTGAATATAAGTCTTCAAAATCTGATGAAATTTGAAGTGAATATAAGTCTTCAGAAAATCTGATGAAATTTGAAGTGAATATAAGTCTTCAGAAATCTGATGAAATTTGAAGTGAATATAAGTCTTCGTAAAATCTGATGAAATTTGAAGTGAATATAAGTCTTCAAAAATCTGATGAAATTTGAAGTGAATATAAGTCTCAGAAAATCTGATGAAATTTGAAGTGAATATAAGTCTTCAAAAATCTGATGAAATTTGAAGTGAATATAAGTCTTCGAAAATCTGATGAAATTTGAAGTGAATATAAGTCTTAAAATCTGATGAAATTTGAAGTGAATATAAGTCTTCAGAAAATCTGATGAAATTTGAAGTGAATATAAGTCTTCAGAAAATCTGATGAAATTTGAAGTGAATATAAGTCTTCAAATCTGATGAAATTTGAAGTGAATATAAGTCTCAAAAATTGATGAAATTTGAAGTGAATATAAGTCTTCGTAAAAACTGATGAAATTTGAAGTGAATATAAGTCTTCAAAATTGATGAAATTTGAAGTGAATATAAGTCTTCAGAAAATCTGATGAAATTTGAAGTGAATATAAGTCTTCTAAAATGATGAAATTTGAAGTGAATATAAGTCTTCTAAAATCTGATGAAATTTGAAGTGAATATAAGTCTCAGAAAATCTGATGAAATTTGAAGTGAATATAAGTCTTCGTAAAATCTGAAATTTGAAGTGAATATAAGTCTTCGAAAATCATGAAATTTGAAGTGAATATAAGTCTTCAAAAACTGATGAAATTTGAAGTGAATATAAGTCTTCAAAATCTGATGAAATTTGAAGTGAATATAAGTCTCAAAAATCTGATGAAATTTGAAGTGAATATAAGTCTTCAGAAAATCTGATGAAATTTGAAGTGAATATAAGTCTTAAAATCTGATGAAATTTGAAGTGAATATAAGTCTTCGAAAACTGATGAAAATTGAAGTGAATATAAGTCTTCAAAAATCTGATGAAATTTGAAGTGAATATAAGTCTTCGAAAATCTGATGAAATTTGAAGTGAATATAAGTCTTCGAAAATCTGATGAAATTTGAAGTGAATATAAGTCTTCGTAAAATCTGATGAAATTTGAAGTGAATATAAGTCTTCTAAAATCTGATGAAATTTGAAGTGAATATAAGTCTTCAGAAAATCTGATGAAATTTGAAGTGAATATAAGTCTTCATAAAATCTGATGAAATTTGAAGTGAATATAAGTCTTCTGAAAATCTGATGAAATTTGAAGTGAATATAAGTCTTCGAAAATTGATGAAATTTGAAGTGAATATAAGTCTCGAAAATCTGATGAAATTTGAAGTGAATATAAGTCTTCGAAAATCTGATGAAATTTGAAGTGAATATAAGTCTTCGAAAACTGATGAAATTTGAAGTGAATATAAGTCTTAAAATCTGATGAAATTTGAAGTGAATATAAGTCTTCTAAAACTGATGAAATTTGAAGTGAATATAAGTCTTCAGAAAATCTGATGAAATTTGAAGTGAATATAAGTCTTCAGAAAATCTGATGAAATTTGAAGTGAATATAAGTCTTCAAAAATTGATGAAATTTGAAGTGAATATAAGTCTTCAAAAAATTTGATGAAATTTGAAGTGAATATAAGTCTTCAAAATCTGATGAAATTTGAAGTGAATATAAGTCTTCAGAAAATCTGATGAAATTTGAAGTGAATATAAGTTCAAAAATCATGAAATTTGAAGTGAATATAAGTCTTCAAAAATCTGATGAAATTTGAAGTGAATATAAGTCTTCAAAAATCTGATGAAATTTGAAGTGAATATAAGTCTTCGAAAATCTGATGAAATTTGAAGTGAATATAAGTCTTCGAAAATCTGATGAAATTTGAAGTGAATATAAGTCTTCAGAAAATGATGAAATTTGAAGTGAATATAAGTCTTCGTAAAATCTGATGAAATTTGAAGTGAATATAAGTCTTCGTAAAACTGATGAAATTTGAAGTGAATATAAGTCTTCAAAATCTGATGAAATTTGAAGTGAATATAAGTCTTCAAAAATCTGATGAAATTTGAAGTGAATATAAGTCTTCAGAAAATCTGATGAAATTTGAAGTGAATATAAGTCTTCAAAAACTGATGAAATTTGAAGTGAATATAAGTCTTCGTAAAATCTGATGAAATTTGAAGTGAATATAAGTCTTCGAAAACTGATGAAATTTGAAGTGAATATAAGTCTTCGTAAAATTTGATGAAATTTGAAGTGAATATAAGTCTTCGAAAATCTGATGAAATTTGAAGTGAATATAAGTCTTCGTAAAATCATGAAATTTGAAGTGAATATAAGTCTTTCGAAAATCTGATGAAATTTGAAGTGAATATAAGTCTTCTAAAACTGATGAAATTTGAAGTGAATATAAGTCTTCAAAAATTTGATGAAATTTGAAGTGAATATAAGTCTTCAAAATCTGATGAAATTTGAAGTGAATATAAGTCTTCGTAAAATCTGATGAAATTTGAAGTGAATATAAGTCTTCGTAAAATCTGATGAAAATTGAAGTGAATATAAGTCTTCTAAAATCTGATGAAATTTGAAGTGAATATAAGTCTTCAAAATCTGATGAAATTTGAAGTGAATATAAGTCTTCAGAAAATCTGATGAAATTTGAAGTGAATATAAGTCTTCAGAAAATCTGATGAAATTTGAAGTGAATATAAGTCTTCAGAAAATCTGATGAAATTTGAAGTGAATATAAGTCTCAAAAAATCTGATTAAATTTGAAGTGAATATAAGTCTTCAGAAAATCTGATGAAATTTGAAGTGAATATAAGTCTTCGAAAATTGATGAAATTTGAAGTGAATATAAGTCTTCAAAAATCAATGAAATTTGAAGTGAATATAAGTCTTCAAAATCTGATGAAATTTGAAGTGAATATAAGTCTTCAAAATCTGATGAAATTTGAAGTGAATATAAGTCTTCGAAAATTGATGAAATTTGAAGTGAATATAAGTCTTCAGAAAATCTGATGAAATTTGAAGTGAATATAAGTCTTCAAAAATCTGATGAAATTTGAAGTGAATATAAGTCTTCAGAAAATCTGATGAAATTTGAAGTGAATATAAGTCTTCAGAAAATCTGATGAAATTTGAAGTGAATATAAGTCTTCTTGAAAATTGATGAAATTTGAAGTGAATATAAATCTTCAGAAAATCTGGTGATAATTGAAGTGAATATAAGTCTTCAGAAAACTTGATGAAATTTGAAGTGAATATAAGTCTTCAAAATCTGATGAAATTTGAAGTGAATATAAGTCTTCAGAAAATCTGATGAAATTTGAAGTGAATATAAGTCTTCAGAAAATCTGATGAAATTTGAAGTGAATATAAGTCTTCTAAAACTGATGAAATTTGAAGTGAATATAAGTCTTCAAAAACTGATGAAATTTGAAGTGAATATAAGTCTTCAGAAAATCTGATGAAATTTGAAGTGAATATAAGTCTTCAAAAATTGATGAAATTTGAAGTGAATATAAGTCTTCATAAAATCTGATGAAATTTGAAGTGAATATAAGTCTTAAAACTGATGAAATTTGAAGTGAATATAAGTCTTCAGAAAATCTGATGAAATTTGAAGTGAATATAAGTCTTCAAAATCTGATGAAATTTGAAGTGAATATAAGTCTTAAAACTGATGAAATTTGAAGTGAATATAAGTCTTCTAAAACTGATGAAATTTGAAGTGAATATAAGTCTTCAAAAATCTGATGAAATTTGAAGTGAATATAAGTCGTCAGAAAATCTGATGAAATTTGAAGTGAATATAAGTCTTCGAAAATCTGATGAAATTTGAAGTGAATATAAGTCTTCAAAATCTGATGAAATTTGAAGTGAATATAAGTCTTCAAAATCATGAAATTTGAAGTGAATATAAGTCTTCGGAAAATCTGATGAAATTTGAAGTGAATATAAGTCTTCAGAAAATCTGGTGAAATTTGAAGTGAATATAAGTCTTCAAAAAATCTGATGAAATTTGAAGTGAATATAAGTCTTCAGAAAATCTGATGAAATTTGAAGTGAATATAAGTCTTCCGAAAATCTGATGAAATTTGAAGTGAATATAAGTCTTCAGAAAATCTGATGAAATTTGAAGTGAATATAAGTCTTCCGAAAAACTGATGAAATTTGAAGTGAATATAAGTCTTCGGAAAATCTGATGAAATTTGAAGTGAATATAAGTCTTCAAAAAATGATGAAATTTGAAGTGAATATAAGTCTTCTAAAACTAGATGAAATTTGAAGTGAATATAAGTCTTCAGAAAATCTGATGAAATTTGAAGTGAATATAAGTCTTCAGAAAATCTGATGAAATTTGAAGTGAATATAAGTCTTCTAAAATCTGATGAAATTTGAAGTGAATATAAGTCTTCTAAAATCGATGAAATTTGAAGTGAATATAAGTCTTCAAAAACTGATGAAATTTGAAGTGAATATAAGTCTTCTAAAATTTGATGAAATTTGAAGTGAATATAAGTCTTCAGAAAATCTGATGAAATTTGAAGTGAATATAAGTCTTCGTAAAATCATGAAATTTGAAGTGAATATAAGTCTTCGTAAAACTGATGAAATTTGAAGTGAATATAAGTCTTCAAAATCTGATGAAATTTGAAGTGAATATAAGTCTTCAGAAAATCTGATGAAATTTGAAGTGAATATAAGTCTTCAGAAAATCTGATGAAATTTGAAGTGAATATAAGTCTTCGTAAAAATCGATGAAATTTGAAGTGAATATAAGTCTTCGTAAAACTGATGAAATTTGAAGTGAATATAAGTCTTCAAAAATTGATGAAATTTGAAGTGAATATAAGTCTTCAGAAAATCTGATGAAATTTGAAGTGAATATAAGTCTTCGAAAATCTGATGAAATTTGAAGTGAATATAAGTCTTCGTAAAATCTGATGAAATTTGAAGTGAATATAAGTCTTCGAAAATCAATGAAATTTGAAGTGAATATAAGTCTTCAAAATCTGATGAAATTTGAAGTGAATATAAGTCTTCAGAAAACTGATGAAATTTGAAGTGAATATAAGTCTTCAAAAATCTGATGAAATTTGAAGTGAATATAAGTCTTCGAAAATCTGATGAAATTTGAAGTGAATATAAGTCTTCTAAAATTTGATGAAATTTGAAGTGAATATAAGTCTTCGAAAATCTGATGAAATTTGAAGTGAATATAAGTCTTCAGAAAATCTGATGAAATTTGAAGTGAATATAAGTCTTCGAAAATCTGATGAAATTTGAAGTGAATATAAGTCTCGTAAAATCTGATGAAATTGAAGTGAATATAAGTCTTCTAAAATCTGATGAAATTTGAAGTGAATATAAGTCTTCGAAAATCTGATGAAATTTGAAGTGAATATAAGTCTTCGTAAAATCTGATGAAATTTGAAGTGAATATAAGTCTTCAAAACTGATGAAATTTGAAGTGAATATAAGTCTTCAAAATTTGATGAAATTTGAAGTGAATATAAGTCTTCTAAAATCGATGAAATTTGAAGTGAATATAAGTCTTCAGAAAATCTGATGAAATTTGAAGTGAATATAAGTCTTCAGAAAATCTGATGAAATTTGAAGTGAATATAAGTCTTCAAAAATCTGATGAAATTTGAAGTGAATATAAGTCTTCAGAAAATCTGATGAAATTTGAAGTGAATATAAGTCTTCAAAATCTGATGAAATTTGAAGTGAATATAAGTCTTCAAAAATCTGATGAAATTTGAAGTGAATATAAGTCTTCATAAAATCTGATGAAATTTGAAGTGAATATAAGTCTTCATAAAATCTGATGAAATTTGAAGTGAATATAAGTCTTCATAAAATCTGATGAAATTTGAAGTGAATATAAGTCTTCTAAAATCTGATGAAATTTGAAGTGAATATAAGTCTTCAGAAAATTGATGAAATTTGAAGTGAATATAAGTCTCTAAAAATCTGATGAAATTTGAAGTGAATATAAGTCTTCGAAAATCTGATGAAATTTGAAGTGAATATAAGTCTTCGAAAATCTGATGAAATTTGAAGTGAATATAAGTCTTCGAAAATCTGATGAAATTGAAGTGAATATAAGTCTTCAAAATCTGATGAAATTTGAAGTGAATATAAGTCTTCGTAAAATTGATGAAATTTGAAGTGAATATAAGTCTTAAAAACTGATGAAATTGAAGTGAATATAAGTCTTCAAAAATCTGATGAAATTTGAAGTGAATATAAGTCTTCAAAATCTGATGAAATTTGAAGTGAATATAAGTCTTCAAAATCTGATGAAATTTGAAGTGAATATAAGTCAGTAAAATCTGATGAAATTTGAAGTGAATATAAGTCTTCAGAAAATCTGATGAAATTTGAAGTGAATATAAGTCTTCAAAATCTGATGAAATTTGAAGTGAATATAAGTTCGTAAAATCTGATGAAATTTGAAGTGAATATAAGTCTTCGTAAAATCTGATGAAATTTGAAGTGAATATAAGTCTTCGTAAAATGATGAAATTTGAAGTGAATATAAGTCTTCGAAAATCTGATGAAATTTGAAGTGAATATAAGTCTTCGAAAATCTGATGAAATTTGAAGTGAATATAAGTCTTCAAAAATCGATGAAATTTGAAGTGAATATAAGTCTTCAAAATCATGAAATTTGAAGTGAATATAAGTCTTCTAAAATCTGATGAAATTTGAAGTGAATATAAGTCTTCTAAAATCTGATGAAATTTGAAGTGAATATAAGTCTTCAAAAACTGATGAAATTTGAAGTGAATATAAGTCTTCAAAAATCTGATGAAATTTGAAGTGAATATAAGTCTTAAAAATCTGATGAAATTTGAAGTGAATATAAGTCTTCTAAAATTGATGAAATTTGAAGTGAATATAAGTCTTCAAAAATCTGATGAAATTTGAAGTGAATATAAGTCTTCAAAAATCTGATGAAATTTGAAGTGAATATAAGTCTTAAAACTGATGAAATTTGAAGTGAATATAAGTCTTCAAAAATGATGAAATTTGAAGTGAATATAAGTCTTCAAAAATCTGATGAAATTTGAAGTGAATATAAGTCTTCGAAAATCTGATGAAATTTGAAGTGAATATAAGTCTTCAAAAATCTGATGAAATTTGAAGTGAATATAAGTCTTCGTAAAATCTGATGAAATTTGAAGTGAATATAAGTTCGTAAAACTGATGAAATTTGAAGTGAATATAAGTCTTCGTAAAATCTGATGAAATTTGAAGTGAATATAAGTCTTCTAAAATCTGATGAAATTTGAAGTGAATATAAGTCTCTAAAATCTGATGAAATTTGAAGTGAATATAAGTCTTCATAAAATCTGATGAAATTTGAAGTGAATATAAGTCTCGAAAATCTGATGAAATTTGAAGTGAATATAAGTCTTCAAAAATCTGATGAAATTTGAAGTGAATATAAGTCTTCAAAATTGATGAAATTTGAAGTGAATATAAGTCTTCGAAAATCTGATGAAAATTGAAGTGAATATAAGTCTTCAAAATCTGATGAAATTTGAAGTGAATATAAGTCTTCTAAAATCTGATGAAATTTGAAGTGAATATAAGTCTTCAAAATCTGATGAAATTTGAAGTGAATATAAGTCTTCAAAACTGATGAAATTTGAAGTGAATATAAGTCTTCGAAAATCTAATGAAATTGAAGTGAATATAAGTCTTCGAAAATCTGATGAAATTTGAAGTGAATATAAGTCTTCAAAATCTGATGAAATTTGAAGTGAATATAAGTCTTCAAAAATCTAATGAAATTTGAAGTGAATATAAGTCAGAAAATTTGATGAAATTTGAAGTGAATATAAGTCTTTAGAAAATCTGATGAAATTTGAAGTGAATATAAGTCTTCAGAAAATCTGATGAAATTTGAAGTGAATATAAGTCTCTAGAAAATCTGATGAAATTTGAAGTGAATATAAGTCTTCGAAAACTGATGAAATTTGAAGTGAATATAAGTCTTCAAAAATCTGATGAAATTTGAAGTGAATATAAGTCTTCGTAAAATCTGATGAAATTTGAAGTGAATATAAGTCTCTCGAAAACTGATGAAATTTGAAGTGAATATAAGTCTTCAGAAAATCTGATGAAATTTGAAGTGAATATAAGTCTTCAAAAATCTGATGAAATTTGAAGTGAATATAAGTCTTCAGAAAATCTGATGAAATTTGAAGTGAATATAAGTCTTCTAAAAATCTGATGAAATTTGAAGTGAATATAAGTCTTCAGAAAATCTGATGAAATTTGAAGTGAATATAAGTCTTCAGAAAATCTGATGAAATTTGAAGTGAATATAAGTCTCGTAAAACTGATGAAATTTGAAGTGAATATAAGTCTTCTAAAATCTGATGAAATTTGAAGTGAATATAAGTCTTCGAAAACTGATGAAATTTGAAGTGAATATAAGTCTTCAAAATCTGATGAAATTTGAAGTGAATATAAGTCTTCAGAAAATCTGATGAAATTTGAAGTGAATATAAGTCTTCAAAATCTGATGAAATTTGAAGTGAATATAAGTCTTCAAAATCTGATGAAATTTGAAGTGAATATAAGTCTTCAAAATCTGATGAAATTTGAAGTGAAATCTTCAAAAATCTGATGAAATTTGAAGTGAATATAAGTCTTCAAAATCTGATGAAATTTGAAGTGAATATAAGTCTTCGTAAAATCTGATGAAATTTGAAGTGAATATAAGTCTTCGTAAAATCATGAAATTTGAAGTGAATATAAGTCTTCAAAAATCTGATGAAATTTGAAGTGAATATAAGTCTTCAGAAAATCTGATGAAATTTGAAGTGAATATAAGTCTTCAAAATCTGATGAAATTTGAAGTGAATATAAGTCTTCAGAAAATCTGATGAAATTTGAAGTGAATATAAGTCTCCAGAAAATCTGATGAAATTTGAAGTGAATATAAGTCTTCAGAAAATCTGATGAAATTTGAAGTGAATATAAGTCTTCAGAAAATCTGATGAAATTTGAAGTGAATATAAGTCTTCAAAAATCTGATGAAATTTGAAGTGAATATAAGTCTTCAAAACTGATGAAATTTGAAGTGAATATAAGTCTTCGTAAAATCTGATGAAATTTGAAGTGAATATAAGTCTTCAAAATCTGATGAAATTTGAAGTGAATATAAGTCTTCGAAAATCTGATGAAATTTGAAGTGAATATAAGTCTTCGAAAATCTGATGAAATTTGAAGTGAATATAAGTCTCGTAAAAATGATGAAATTTGAAGTGAATATAAGTCTTCGGAAAATCTGATGAAATTTGAAGTGAATATAAGTCTTCAAAAATATGATGAAATTTGAAGTGAATATAAGTCTTCAGAAAATCTGATGAAATTTGAAGTGAATATAAGTCTTCAAAAAATCTGATGAAATTTGAAGTGAATATAAGTCTTCAGAAAATGATGAAATTTGAAGTGAATATAAGTCTTCGAAAATCTGATGAAATTTGAAGTGAATATAAGTCTTCGGAAAATCTGATGAAATTTGAAGTGAATATAAGTCTTCAAAAATCTGATGAAATTTGAAGTGAATATAAGTCTTCGTAAATTGATGAAATTTGAAGTGAATATAAGTCTTCAAAAATCGATGAAATTGAAGTGAATATAAGTCTTCAGAAAATCTGATGAAATTTGAAGTGAATATAAGTCTTCAAAATCTGATGAAATTTGAAGTGAATATAAGTCTTTAGAAAATCTGATGAAATTTGAAGTGAATATAAGTCTTCTGAAAATCTGATGAAATTTGAAGTGAATATAAGTCTTCCGAAAATCTGATGAAATTTGAAGTGAATATAAGTCTTCAGAAAATTTGATGAAAATTGAAGTGAATATAAGTCTTCAGAAAATCTGATGAAATTTGAAGTGAATATAAGTCTTCAGAAAATCTGATGAAATTTGAAGTGAATATAAGTCTTCAGAAAATCTATGAAATTTGAAGTGAATATAAGTCTTCAGAAAATCTGATGAAATTTGAAGTGAATATAAGTCTTCAAAAACTGATGAAATTTGAAGTGAATATAAGTCTTCGAAAATCTGATGAAATTTGAAGTGAATATAAGTCTTCAAAATTGATGAAATTTGAATTGAATATAAGTCTTCTAAAATCTGATGAAATTTGAAGTGAATATAAGTCTTCGTAAAATCTGATGAAATTTGAAGTGAATATAAGTCTTCCGAAAATCTGATGAAATTTGAAGTGAATATAAGTCTTCAGAAAATCTGATGAAATTTGAAGTGAATATAAGTCTTCAGAAAATCTGATGAAATTTGAAGTGAATATAAGTCTTTAAAAATCTGATGAAATTTGAAGTGAATATAAGTCTTAAAAATCTGATGAAATTTGAAGTGAATATAAGTCTTCAGAAAATCTGATGAAATTTGAAGTGAATATAAGTCTTCATAAAATCTGATGAAATTTGAAGTGAATATAAGTCTTCAAAAAATCTGATGAAATTTGAAGTGAATATAAGTCTTCAGAAAATCTGATGAAATTTGAAGTGAATATAAGTCTTCAGAAAATCTGATGAAATTTGAAGTGAATATAAGTCTTCAAAATGATGAAATTTGAAGTGAATATAAGTCTTCAAAACTGATGAAATTTGAAGTGAATATAAGTCTTCGTAAAATCTGATGAAATTTGAAGTGAATATAAGTCTTCAAAATCTGATGAAATTTGAAGTGAATATAAGTCTTCAAAATCTGATGAAATTTGAAGTGAATATAAGTTCTAAAACTGATGAAATTTGAAGTGAATATAAGTCTTCAAAAATTTGATGAAATTTGAAGTGAATATAAGTCTTCGTAAAATCTGATGAAATTTGAAGTGAATATAAGTCTTCGAAAATCTGATGAAATTTGAAGTGAATATAAGTCTTCGTAAAATCTGATGAAATTTGAAGTGAATATAAGTCTTCGAAAACTGATGAAATTTGAAGTGAATATAAGTCTTCAAATATGATGAAATTTGAAGTGAATATAAGTCTTCAAAATCTGATGAAATTTGAAGTGAATATAAGTCTTCAGAAAATCTGATGAAATTTGAAGTGAATATAAGTCTTCGAAAATCTGATGAAATTTGAAGTGAATATAAGTCTTCAAAAACTGATGAAATTTGAAGTGAATATAAGTCTTCAAAAATCTGATGAAATTGAAGTGAATATAAGTCTTCAAAAATCTGATGAAATTTGAAGTGAATATAAGTCTTCAAAATCTGATGAAATTGAAGTGAATATAAGTCTCAAAAATCGATGAAATTTGAAGTGAATATAAGTCTTCGTAAAATCTGATGAAATTTGAAGTGAATATAAGTCTTCGAAAATGATGAAATTTGAAGTGAATATAAGTCTTCAGAAAATCTGATGAAATTTGAAGTGAATATAAGTCTTCGAAAATCTGATGAAATTTGAAGTGAATATAAGTCTTCTAAAACTGATGAAATTTGAAGTGAATATAAGTCTTCAAAAACTGATGAAATTTGAAGTGAATATAAGTCTTCAAAAATCTGATAAAATTGAAGTGAATACAAGTCTTCAGAAAATCTGATGAAATTTGAAGTGAATATAAGTCTTCAAAATCTGATGAAATTTGAAGTGAATATAAGTCTTCGAAAATCGATGAAATTTGAAGTGAATATAAGTCTCTAAAATGATGAAATTTGAAGTGAATATAAGTCTTCAGAAAATCTGATGAAATTTGAAGTGAATATAAGTCTTCAAAAATCTGATGAAATTTGAAGTGAATATAAGTCTTCAAAAATCTGATGAAATTTGAAGTGAATATAAGTCTTCGGAAAATTAGATGAAATTTGAAGTGAATATAAGTCTTCAGAAAATCTGATGAAATTTGAAGTGAATATAAGTCTTCTAAAATCTGATGAAATTTGAAGTGAATATAAGTCTTCAAAATCTGATGAAATTTGAAGTGAATATAAGTCTTCAGAAAAACTGATGAAATTTGAAGTGAATATAAGTCTTCAAAAATTTGATGAAATTTGAAGTGAATATAAGTCTTCGGAAAATCTGATGAAATTTGAAGTGAATATAAGTCTTCAGAAAATCTGATGAAATTTGAAGTGAATATAAGTCTTCAGAAAATCTGATGAAATTTGAAGTGAATATAAGTCTTAGAAAATGATGAAATTTGAAGTGAATATAAGTCTTCAGAAAATCTGATGAAATTTGAAGTGAATATAAGTCTTCGGAAAATCTGATGAAATTTGAAGTGAATATAAGTCTTCAGAAAATCTGATGAAATTTGAAGTGAATATAAGTCTTCGGAAAATCTGATGAAATTTGAAGTGAATATAAGTCTTCAAAAATCTGATGAAATTTGAAGTGAATATAAGTCTTCAAAATTGATGAAATTTGAAGTGAATATAAGTCTTCAAAAATCTGATGAAATTTGAAGTGAATATAAGTCTTCAGAAAATCTGATGAAATTTGAAGTGAATATAAGTCTTCAGAAAATCTGATGAAATTTGAAGTGAATATAAGTCTTCAGAAAATCTGATGAAATTTGAAGTGAATATAAGTCTTCGAAAATCTGATGAAATTTGAAGTGAATATAAGTCTTCTAAAATCTGATGAAATTTGAAGTGAATATAAGTCTTCAGAAAATCTGATGAAATTTGAAGTGAATATAAGTCTTCGAAAATTTGATGAAATTTGAAGTGAATATAAGTCTTAAAATCTGATGAAATTTGAAGTGAATATAAGTCTTCAGAAAATCTGATGAAATTTGAAGTGAATATAAGTCTTCAGAAAATCTGATGAAATTTGAAGTGAATAAAAGTCTTCATAAAATCTGATGAAATTTGAAGTGAATATAAGTCTTCATAAAATCTGATGAAATTTGAAGTGAATATAAGTCTTCAGAAAATCTGATGAAATTTGAAGTGAATATAAGTCTTCAAAATCTGATGAAATTTGAAGTGAATATAAGTCTTCCGAAAAACTGATGAAATTTGAAGTGAATATAAGTCTTCAGAAAATCTGATGAAATTTGAAGTGAATATAAGTCTTCATAAAATCTGATGAAATTTGAAGTGAATATAAGTCTTCAGAAAATCTGATGAAATTTGAAGTGAATATAAGTCTTCAAAATCTGATGAAATTTGAAGTGAATATAAGTCTTCAGAAAATCTGATGAAATTTGAAGTGAATATAAGTCTTCGTAAAACTGATGAAATTTGAAGTGAATATAAGTCTTCGTAAAATCTGATGAAATTTGAAGTGAATATAAGTCTTCAGAAAATCTGATGAAATTTGAAGTGAATATAAGTCTTCAGAAAATCTGATGAAATTTGAAGTGAATATAAGTCTTCAGAAAATCTGATGAAAATTGAAGTGAATATAAGTCTTCAAAAAATCTAATGAAATTTGAAGTGAATATAAGTCTTCAGAAAATCTGATGAAATTTGAAGTGAATATAAGTCTTCATAAAATCTGATGAAATTTGAAGTGAATATAAGTCTTTAGAAAATCTGATGAAATTTGAAGTGAATATAAGTCTTCAGAAAATCTGATGAAATTTGAAGTGAATATAAGTCTTCGAAAACTGATGAAATTTGAAGTGAATATAAGTCTTCAGAAAATCTGATGAAATTTGAAGTGAATATAAGTCTTCTTAAAATCTGATGAAATTTGAAGTGAATATAAGTCTTCAGAAAATCTGATGAAATTTGAAGTGAATATAAGTCTTCAGAAAATCTGATGAAATTTGAAGTGAATATAAGTCTTCAAAAATCTGATGAAATTTGAAGTGAATATAAGTCTTCAGAAAATCTGATGAAATTTGAAGTGAATATAAGTCTTCGTAAAATCTGATGAAATTTGAAGTGAATATAAGTCTTCGTAAAACTGATGAAATTTGAAGTGAATATAAGTCTTCGAAAATCTGATGAAATTTGAAGTGAATATAAGTCTTCAAAAATCTGATGAAATTTGAAGTGAATATAAGTCTTCAGAAAATCTGATGAAATTTGAAGTGAATATAAGTCTTCGTAAAATCTGATGAAATTTGAAGTGAATATAAGTCTTCAAAATCTGATGAAATTTGAAGTGAATATAAGTCTCAAAATCTGATGAAATTTGAAGTGAATATAAGTCTTCAAAAACTGATGAAATTTGAAGTGAATATAAGTCTTCAGAAAATCTGATGAAATTTGAAGTGAATATAAGTCTTCAAAAAATCTGATGAAATTTGAAGTGAATATAAGTCTTCGTAAAATCTGATGAAATTTGAAGTGAATATAAGTCTTCAAAAACTGATGAAATTTGAAGTGAATATAAGTCTTCGAAAACTGATGAAATTTGAAGTGAATATAAGTCTTCAAAATCTGATGAAATTTGAAGTGAATATAAGTCTTCAGAAAATCTGATGAAATTTGAAGTGAATATAAGTCTTCAGAAAATCTGATGAAATTTGAAGTGAATATAAGTCTTCTAAAATCGATGAAATTTGAAGTGAATATAAGTCTTCAAAAATCTGATGAAATTTGAAGTGAATATAAGTCTTAGAAAATCTGATGAAATTTGAAGTGAATATAAGTCTTCGAAAATCTGATGAAATTTGAAGTGAATATAAGTCTTCGAAAATCTGATGAAATTTGAAGTGAATATAAGTCTTCGAAAACTGATGAAATTGAAGTGAATATAAGTCTTCGAAAATCTGATGAAATTTGAAGTGAATATAAGTTCGTAAAATCTGATGAAATTTGAAGTGAATATAAGTCTTCAGAAAATCTGATGAAATTGAAGTGAATATAAGTCTTCAAAAATGATGAAATTTGAAGTGAATATAAGTCTTCAAAAATGATGAAATTTGAAGTGAATATAAGTCTTCAAAAAATCTGATGAAATTTGAAGTGAATATAAGTCTTCAGAAAATCTGATGAAATTTGAAGTGAATATAAGTCTTCAGAAAATCTGATGAAATTTGAAGTGAATATAAGTCTCTAAAACTGATGAAATTTGAAGTGAATATAAGTCTTCAAAATCTGATGAAATTTGAAGTGAATATAAGTCTTCAAAATCTGATGAAATTTGAAGTGAATATAAGTCTTCAGAAAATCTGATGAAATTTGAAGTGAATATAAGTCTCAGAAAATCTGATGAAATTTGAAGTGAATATAAGTCTTCGTAAAACTGATGAAATTTGAAGTGAATATAAGTCTTCGAAAATCTGATGAAATTTGAAGTGAATATAAGTCTTCAAAAATCTGATGAAATTTGAAGTGAATATAAGTCTTCAGAAAATCTGATGAAATTTGAAGTGAATATAAGTCTTCAGAAAATCTGATGAAATTTGAAGTGAATATAAGTCTTCAGAAAATCTGATGAAATTTGAAGTGAATATAAGTCTTCGTAAAACTGATGAAATTTGAAGTGAATATAAGTCTTCAAAATCTGATGAAATTTGAAGTGAATATAAGTCTTCGAAAATTTGATGAAATTTGAAGTGAATATAAGTCTTCGTAAAATCTGATGAAATTTGAAGTGAATATAAGTCTTCGAAAAACTGATGAAATTTGAAGTGAATATAAGTCTTCGAAAATCTGATGAAATTTGAAGTGAATATAAGTCTTCAAAATCTGATGAAATTTGAAGTGAATATAAGTCTTCAAAAATCTGATGAAATTTGAAGTGAATATAAGTCTTCAAAATCTGATGAAATTTGAAGTGAATATAAGTCTTCAAAAATGATGAAATTTGAAGTGAATATAAGTCTTCAAAATCGATGAAATTTGAAGTGAATATAAGTCTTCAAAATCTGATGAAATTTGAAGTGAATATAAGTCTTCAGAAAATCTGATGAAATTTGAAGTGAATATAAGTCTTCAGAAAATCTGATGAAATTTGAAGTGAATATAAGTCTTCGAAAAACTGATGAAATTTGAAGTGAATATAAGTCTTCGAAAATCTGATGAAATTTGAAGTGAATATAAGTCTTCAGAAAATCTGATGAAATTTGAAGTGAATATAAGTCTTCGAAAACTGATGAAATTTGAAGTGAATATAAGTCTTCGTAAAATCTGATGAAATTTGAAGTGAATATAAGTCTTCAAAAATCTGATGAAATTTGAAGTGAATATAAGTCTTCAAAATCTGATGAAATTTGAAGTGAATATAAGTCTTCAGAAAATCTGATGAAATTTGAAGTGAATATAAGTCTTCAGAAAATTTGATGAAATTTGAAGTGAATATAAGTCTTCGTAAAATCTGATGAAATTTGAAGTGAATATAAGTCTTCATAAAATCTGATGAAATTTGAAGTGAATATAAGTCTTCAGAAAATCTGATGAAAATTGAAGTGAATATAAGTCTTCAGAAAATCTGATGAAATTTGAAGTGAATATAAGTCTTCAAAATCTGATGAAATTTGAAGTGAATATAAGTCTTCAGAAAATCTGATGAAATTTGAAGTGAATATAAGTCTTCTTAAAATCTGATGAAATTTGAAGTGAATATAAGTCTTCAGAAAATCTGATGAAATTTGAAGTGAATATAAGTCTTCAGAAAATCTGATGAAAATTGAAGTGAATATAAGTCTTCAAAAATCTGATGAAATTTGAAGTGAATATAAGTCTTCATAAAATCTGATGAAATTTGAAGTGAATATAAGTCTTCAGAAAATCTGATGAAATTTGAAGTGAATATAAGTCTTCAGAAAATCTGATGAAATTTGAAGTGAATATAAGTTTTCAGAAAATCTGATGAAATTTGAAGTGAATATAAGTCTTCAAAATCTGATGAAATTTGAAGTGAATATAAGTCTTCAGAAAATCTGATGAAATTTGAAGTGAATATAAGTCTTCTAAAATCTGATGAAATTTGAAGTGAATATAAGTCTTCAAAAAATCTGATGAAATTTGAAGTGAATATAAGTCTTCGAAAATGATGAAATTTGAAGTGAATATAAGTCTTCGTAAAATCTGATGAAATTTGAAGTGAATATAAGTCTCAAAATCTGATGAAATTTGAAGTGAATATAAGTCTTCAGAAAATCTGATGAAATTTGAAGTGAATATAAGTCTTCAGAAAATGTGGTGAAACTTGAAGTGAATATAAGTCTTCAGAAAATCTGATGCAATTTGAAGTGAATATAAGTCTTCGTAAAATATGATGAAATTTGAAGTGAATATAAGTCTTCTAAAATCTGATGAAATTTGAAGTGAATATAAGTCTTCAGAAAATCTGATGAAATTTGAAGTGAATATAAGTCTTCATAAAATCTGATGAAATTTGAAGTGAATATAAGTCTTCAGAAAATCTGATGAAATTTGAAGTGAATATAAGTCTTCAAAAATTAGATGAAATTTGAAGTGAATATAAGTCTTCGGAAAATCTGATGAAATTTGAAGTGAATATAAGTTCAAAAATCTGATGAAATTTGAAGTGAATATAAGTCTTAGAAAATCTGATGAAATTTGAAGTGAATATAAGTCTTCAAAAATCTGATGAAATTTGAAGTGAATATAAGTCTTCAGAAAATCTGATGAAATTTGAAGTGAATATAAGTCTCAAAAATCTGATGAAATTTGAAGTGAATATAAGTCTTCAGAAAATCTGATGAAATTTGAAGTGAATATAAGTCTTCAGAAAATCTGATGAAATTTGAAGTGAATATAAGTCTTCTGAAAAACTGATGAAATTTGAAGTGAATATAAGTCTTCATAAAATCTGATGAAATTTGAAGTGAATATAAGTCTTCAGAAAACTGATGAAATTTGAAGTGAATATAAGTCTTCAAAATTTGATGAAATTTGAAGTGAATATAAGTCTTCAGAAAATCTGATGAAATTTGAAGTGAATATAAGTCTTCTAAAACTGATGAAATTTGAAGTGAATATAAGTCTTCGTAAAAACTGATGAAATTTGAAGTGAATATAAGTCTCAGAAAATCTGATGAAATTTGAAGTGAATATAAGTCTTCGAAAATCTGATGAAATTTGAAGTGAATATAAGTCTTCGTAAAATCTGATGAAATTTGAAGTGAATATAAGTCTTAGAAAATCTGATGAAATTTGAAGTGAATATAAGTCTTCAGAAAATCTGATGAAATTTGAAGTGAATATAAGTCTTCAAAAAATCTGATGAAATTTGAAGTGAATATAAGTCTTCAGAAAATCTGATGAAATTTGAAGTGAATATAAGTCTTCAAAAATCTGATGAAATTTGAAGTGAATATAAGTCTCGTAAATCAATGAAATTTGAAGTGAATATAAGTCTCAAAACTGATGAAATTTGAAGTGAATATAAGTCTTCAGAAAATCTGATGAAATTTGAAGTGAATATAAGTCTTCAAAAAATCTGATGAAATTTGAAGTGAATATAAGTCTTCGAAAACTGATGAAATTTGAAGTGAATATAAGTCTTCAAAATCTGATGAAATTTGAAGTGAATATAAGTCTTCCGAAAAACTGATGAAATTTGAAGTGAATATAAGTCTTCAGAAAACTGATGAAATTTGAAGTGAATATAAGTCTTCAGAAAATCTGATGAAATTTGAAGTGAATATAAGTCTTCAAAAATCTGATGAAATTTGAAGTGAATATAAGTCTTCGAAAATCTGATGAAATTTGAAGTGAATATAAGTCTTCGTAAAATCATGAAATTTGAAGTGAATATAAGTCTTCAAAATCTGATGAAATTTGAAGTGAATATAAGTCTTCAGAAAATCTGATGAAATTTGAAGTGAATATAAGTCTTAAAACTGATGAAATTTGAAGTGAATATAAGTCTTCAAAATCTGATGAAAATTGAAGTGAATATAAGTCTTCAGAAAATCTGATGAAATTTGAAGTGAATATAAGTCTTCAGAAAATTTGATGAAATTTGAAGTGAATATAAGTCTTCAGAAAATTTGATGAAATTTGAAGTGAATATAAGTCTTTAGAAAATCTGATGAAATTTGAAGTGAATATAAGTCTTCAAAAACTGATGAAATTTGAAGTGAATATAAGTCTTCATAAAATCTGATGAAATTTGAAGTGAATATAAGTCTTCAAAAATCTGATGAAATTTGAAGTGAATATAAGTCTTCATAAAATCTGATGAAATTTGAAGTGAATATAAGTCTTCAGAAAATCTGATGAAATTTGAAGTGAATATAAGTCTTCAGAAAAACTGATGAAATTTGAAGTGAATATAAGTCTTCATAAAATCTGATGAAATTTGAAGTGAATATAAGTCTTCGAAAATCTGATGAAATTTGAAGTGAATATAAGTCTTCGAAAACTGATGAAATTTGAAGTGAATATAAGTCTTCAAAAACTGATGAAATTTGAAGTGAATATAAGTCTTCAAAAATTGATGAAATTTGAAGTGAATATAAGTCTTCAAAAACTGATGAAATTTGAAGTGAATATAAGTCTTCAGAAAATTTGATGAAATTTGAAGTGAATATAAGTCTTCAAAAATCGATGAAATTTGAAGTGAATATAAGTCTTCAAAAATTGATGAAATTTGAAGTGAATATAAGTCTTAAAATCTGATGAAATTTGAAGTGAATATAAGTCTTCAAATCTGATGAAATTTGAAGTGAATATAAGTCTTCAAAATATGAAAATTGAAGTGAATATAAGTCTTCAGAAAATCTGATGAAATTTGAAGTGAATATAAGTCTTCAGAAAATCTGATGAAATTTGAAGTGAATATAAGTCTTCGAAAAACTGATGAAATTTGAAGTGAATATAAGTCTTCAGAAAATCTGATGAAATTTGAAGTGAATATAAGTCTTCAAAAATTTGATGAAATTTGAAGTGAATATAAGTCTTCGAAAACTGATGAAATTGAAGTGAATATAAGTCTCAGAAATCTGATGAAATTTGAAGTGAATATAAGTCTTCAGAAAATCTGATGAAATTTGAAGTGAATATAAGTCTTCAAAAAACTGATGAAATTTGAAGTGAATATAAGTCTTCAGAAAATCTGATGAAATTTGAAGTGAATATAAGTCTTCAGAAAATCTGATGAAATTTGAAGTGAATATAAGTCTTCGTAAAATTATGAAATTGAAGTGAATATAAGTCTCCTAAAATTGATGAAATTTGAAGTGAATATAAGTCTTCAAAATCATGAAATTTGAAGTGAATATAAGTCTTCTAAAATCTGATGAAATTTGAAGTGAATATAAGTCTTCTAGAAAATCTGATGAAATTTGAAGTGAATATAAGTCTTCAAAATTAGATGAAATTTGAAGTGAATATAAGTCTTCAAAAATCTGATGAAATTTGAAGTGAATATAAGTCTTCGAAAATCTGATGAAATTTGAAGTGAATATAAGTCTTCAGAAAATCTGATGAAATTTGAAGTGAATATAAGTCTTAAAAATCTGATGAAATTTGAAGTGAATATAAGTCTTAAAAATCTATGAAATTGAAGTGAATATAAGTCTTTAAAAATCGATGAATTTGAAGTGAATATAAGTCTTCGTAAAACTGATGAAATTTGAAGTGAATATAAGTCTTCAGAAAATCTGATGAAATTTGAAGTGAATATAAGTCTTCAAAAATTTGATGAAATTTGAAGTGAATATAAGTCTCAAAATGGATGAAATTTGAAGTGAATATAAGTCTTCAGAAAATCTGATGAAATTTGAAGTGAATATAAGTCTTCGAAAACTGTGAAATTTGAAGTGAATATAAGTCTTCAAAAACTGATGAAATTTGAAGTGAATATAAGTTCAGAAAATTCGATGAAATTTGAAGTGAATATAAGTCTTCAAATCTGATGAAATTTGAAGTGAATATAAGTCTTCGTAAAACTGATGAAATTGAAGTGAATATAAGTCTTCGTAAAATCTGATGAAATTTGAAGTGAATATAAGTCTTCGAAAATCATGAAATTTGAAGTGAATATAAGTCTTCAGAAAATCTGATGAAATTTGAAGTGAATATAAGTCTTCAAAAATCTGATGAAATTTGAAGTGAATATAAGTCTTCAAAAATGATGAAATTTGAAGTGAATATAAGTCTTCAGAAAATCTGATGAAATTTGAAGTGAATATAAGTCTTCGTAAATCTGATGAAATTTGAAGTGAATATAAGTCTTCTAAAACTGATGAAATTTGAAGTGAATATAAGTCTTTAGAAAACTGATGAAATTTGAAGTGAATATAAGTCTTGAAAATTTGATGAAATTTGAAGTGAATATAAGTCTTCGAAAATCTGATGAAATTTGAAGTGAATATAAGTCTTCGTAAAATCGATGAAATTGAAGTGAATATAAGTCTTCGAAAACTGATGAAATTTGAAGTGTAAAATCTGATGAAATTTGAAGTGAATATAAGTCTTCAAAAAATTTGATGAAATTTGAAGTGAATATAAGTCTTCAAAATCTGATGAAATTTGAAGTGAATAAAGTCTCATAAAACTGATGAAATTTGAAGTGAATATAAGTCTTCAGAAAACTGATGAAATTGAAGTGAATATAAGTCTTCGTAAAATCTGATGAAATTTATGAATATAAGTCAAAAATATGATGAAATTTGAAGTGAATATAAGTCTTCAGAAAATCGATGAAATTTGAAGTGAATATAAGTCTTCGTAAAACTGATGAAATTTGAAGTGAATATAAGTCTTCGTAAAATCTGATGAAATTTGAAGTGAATATATAAGTTTCAGAAAACTGATGAAATTGAAGTGAATATAAGTCTTCAAAAAATCTGATGAAATTGAAGTGAATATAAGTCTTCGTAAAATCTGATGAAATTTGAAGTGAATATAAGTCTTCGTAATCGGATGAAATTTGAAGTGAATATAAGTCTTCAAAAATCTGATGAAATTTGAAGTGAATATAAGTCTTCAGAAAATGATGAAATTTGAAGTGAATATAAGTCTTCAGAAAATCTGATGAAATTTGAAGTGAATATAAGTCTTTAAAAATCTGATGAAATTTGAAGTGAATATAAGTCTTCGTAAAATCTGATGAAATTTGAAGTGAATATAAGTCTCAAAAATCTGATGAAATTTGAAGTGAATATAAGTCTTCAAAAAACTGATGAAATTGAAGTGAATATAAGTCTTCAAAAATCTGATGAAATTTGAAGTGAATATAAGTCGTAAAAATTTGATGAAATTTGGTGAATATAAAGCAATACGTAACTGAACGAAG
>CM038794.1:2257226-2435816 GCA_021764765.1 Vicia sativa
AAATTCAATCGATTTTTAAAGACTTCTAATCACCTAACCCATCAGATTTTCAGACTTAATCACTTCAAATTTCATCAGATTTTCTGAAGACTTATATTCACTTCAAATTTCATCAGATTTTCTGAAGACTTGTATTCACTTCAAATTTCATTTGATTTTATGAAAACTTGTATTCACTTCAAATTTCATCAGATTTTCTGAAGACTTGTATTCATTTCAAATTTCATCAGATTTTTTAAAGACTTATATTCACTTGAAATTTCATCAGATTTTCTGAAGACTTATATTCACTTGAAATTTCATCAGATTTCAAGACTTATATTCACTTAATATTAACCATTTTCAAGACTTATATTCACTTCAAATTTCATCAGATTTCTGAAGACTTATATTCACTTCAAATTTCACTAGATTTTCTTGAAGATTTATATTCACTTCAAATTTTCTCAAAATTTTTGAAGATTTATATCACTTCAATTTTAATCAGATTTTCTCTCAGTTAGACTTATATTCACTTCTTAAAATTTCTTACCGATTTTCTCAAGACTTATATTCACTTCAAATTTCATCGATTTTCCTAAGTCTTATTCACTTCAAATTTCATTAGATTTTTTGAAGACTTATATTCACTTCAATTTTAACCAGATTTTCTAAAGACTTATATTCACTTCAAATTTCATTAGATTTTTTGAAGACTTATATTCACTTCAATTTTAACCAGATTTTCTGAAGACTTATATTTACTTCAAATTTCATCAGATTTTCTGAAGACTTATATTCACTTCAAATATCATCAGATTTTCTGAAGACTTATATTCACTTCAAATTTCATCAGATTTTCTGAAGACTTGTATTCACTTCATATTTCATTTGATTTTATGAAAACTTGTATTCACTTCAAATTTCATCAGATTTTTTAAAGACTTCTAATCACTTCAAATTTCATCAGATTTTCTAAAGACTTCTAATCACTTCAAATTTCATCAGATTTTCTGAAGACTTATATTCACTTCAAATTTCATCAGATTTTCTGAAGACTTGTATTCACTTCAAATTTCATTTGATTTTATGAAAACTTGTATTCACTTCAAATTTCATCGATTTTCAAGACTTATATTCATTTCAATTTCATCGATTTTTAAAGACTTATATTCACTTGAAATTTCATCAAATTTTCAAGACTTATATTCACTTGAAATTTCATCCATTTTCTCTCAAGACTTATATTCACTTCAATATTAATCCAGATTTTCTGAAGACTTATATTCACTTCAAATTTCATCAGATTTTCTGAAGACTTATATTCACTTCAAATTTCATCAGATTTTCTGAAGACTTATATTCACTTCAAATTTCATCAAAATTTTGAAGACTTATATTCACTTCAATTTTAACCAGATTTTTTGAAGACTTATATTCACTTAAAATTTCATCAGATTTTCTAAGACTTATATTCACTTCAAATTTCATCAGATTTTTGAAGACTTATATTCACTTTAAATTTCATTAGATTTTTGAAGACTTATATTCACTTCAATTTTCATATTTTCCTAAGACTTATATTCACTCAAATTTCATTAGATTTTTGAAGACTTATATTCACTCAATTTTAACCAGATTTTCTCAAGACTTATATTTACTTCAAATTTCATCAGATTTCGAGACTTATATTCACTTCAAATATCATCAGATTTTCTGAAGACTTATATTCACTTCAAATTTCATCAGATTTTCTGAAGACTTGTATTCACTTCATATTTCATTTGATTTTATGAAAACTTGTATTCACTTCAAATTTCATCAGATTTTTTAAAGACTTCTAATCACTTCAAATTTCATCAGATTTTCTAAAGACTTCTAATCACTTCAAATTTCTACAGATTTTCTGAAGACTTATATTCACTTCAAATTTCATCAGATTTTCTGAAGACTTGTATTCACTTCAAATTTCATTTGATTTTATGAAAACTTGTATTCACTTCAAATTTCATCAGATTTTCTGAAGACTTGTATTCATTTCAAATTTCATCAGATTTTTTAAAGACTTATATTCACTTGAAATTTCATCAAATTTTCTGAAGACTTATATTCACTTGAAATTTCATCAGATTTTCTGAAGACTTATATTCACTTCAATATTAACCAGATTTTCTGAAGACTTATATTCACTTCAAATTTCATCAGATTTTCTGAAGACTTATATTCACTTCAAATTTCATCAGATTTTCTGAAGACTTATATTCACTTCAAATTTTCTCAAAATTTTTGAAGACTTATATTCACTTCAATTTTAACCAGATTTTCTGAAGACTTATATTCACTTCAAATTTCATTGATTTTCTCAAGACTTATATTCACTCAAATTTCATGATTTTCGAAGTCTTATATTCACTTCAAATTTCATTAGATTGTTTGAAGACTTATATTCACTTCAATTTTAACCAGATTTTCTGAAGACTTATATTCACTTCAAATTTCATTAGAGTTTTTGAAGACTTATATTCACTTCAATTTTAACCAGATTTTCTGAAGACTTATATTTACTTCAAATTTCATCAGATTTTCTGAAGACTTATATTCACTTCAAATATCATCAGATTTTCTGACGACTTATATTCTATTCAAATTTCATCAGATTTTCTGAAGACTTGTATTCACTTCATATTTCATTTGATTTTATGAAAACTTGTATTTACTTCAAATTTCATCAGATTTTTTAATGACTTATATTCACTTCAAATTTCATCAGATTTTCTGAAGACTTATATTCACTTCAAATTTCATCAGATTTTCTGAAGACTTATATTCACTTCAATTTTATCAAAATTTTGAAGACTTATATTCACTTCAATTTTAACCAGATTTTCTGAAGACTTATATTCACTTCAAATTTCATCAGATTTTCTAAAGACTTATATTCACTTCAAATTTCATCAGATTTTCTGAAGACTTATATTCACTATAAATTTCATCATATTTTCTGAAGACTTGTATTCACTTCAAATTTCATTTGATTTTATGAAGACTTGTATTCACTTCAAATTTCATCAGATTTTCTGAAGACTTGTATTCACTTCAAATTTCATCAGATTTTCTTAAGACTTATATTCACTTCAAATTTCACCAGATTTTCTAAAGACTTATATTCACTTCAAATTTCATCAGATTTTCTGAAGACTTATATTCACTTCAAATTTCATCAGATTTTCCGAAGACTATATTCACTTAAAATTTCATCAGATTTTCTGAAGACTTATATTCACTTCAAATTTCATCAGATTTTCTGAAGACTTATATTCACTTCAAATTTCATCAGATTTTCTGAAGACTTATATTCACTTCAAATTTCATCATATTTTTTGAAGACTTGTATTCACATCAAATTTCATTTGATTTTCTAAAGACTTATATTCACTTCAAATTTCATCAGATTTTCTGAAGACTTGTATTCACTTCAAATTTCATCTTTTCAAGACTTTAATCACTTAAATTTCATCAGATTTTCTGAAGACTTATATTCACTTCAAATTTCATCAGATTTTCTGAAGACTTGTATTCACTTCAAATTTCATTTGATTTTATGAAAACTTGTATTCACTTCAAATTTCATCAGATTTTCTGAAGACTTGTATTCATTTCAAATTTCATCAGATTTTTTAAAGACTTATATTCACTTGAAATTTCATCAAATTTTCTGAAGACTTATATTCACTTGAAATTTCATCAGATTTTCTGAAGACTTATATTCACTTCAATATTAACCAGATTTTCTGAAGACTTATATTCACTTCAAATTTCATCAGATTTTCTGAAGACTTATATTCACTTCAAATTTCATCAGATTTTCTGAAGACTTATATTCACTTGAAATTTCATCAGATTTTCTGAAGACTTATATTCACTTCAAATTTCATCAAAATTTCTGAAGACTTATATTCACTTCAAATTTCATCAGATTTTCTGAAGACTTATATTCACTTCAAATTTCATCAGATTTTCTGAAGACTTATATTCACTTCAAATTTCATTAGATTTTTTGAAGACTTATATTCACTTCAATTTTAACCAGATTTTCTGAAGACTTATATTCACTTCAAATTTCATCAGATTTTCTAAAGACTTATATTCACTTCAAATTTCATCAGATTTTCTGAAGACTTATATTCACTTCAAATTTCATCATATTTTCTGAAGACTTGTATTCACATCAAATTTTATTTTGATTTTCTGAAGACTTGTATTCACTTCAAATTTCATCAGATTTTCTGAAGACTTGTATTCACTTCAAATTTCATCAGATTTTCTGAAGACTTCTAATCACTTCAAATTTCATCGATTTTTCGAGACTTATATTCACTTCAAATTTCATATTTTCAAGACTTATATTCACTTCAAATTTCATTTGATTTTTGAAAACTTGTATTCACTTCAAATTTCATCAAAGAGACTTATATTCATTCAAATTTCATCAGATTTTTTAAAGACTTATATTCACTTCAAATTTCATCAGATTTTCTAAGACTTATATTCACTTGAAATTTCACGATTTTCTCAAGACTTATATTCACTTCAAATTTCATCAAATTTTTGAAGACTTATATTCACTTCATTAACCAGATTTTTGAAGACTTATATTCACTTCAAATTTCAGATTTTCAAGACTTATATTCACTTCAATTATCTTGATTTTCAAGACTTATATTCACTTCAAATTTCATCGATTTTCAAGACTTATATTCACTTCAAATTTCATCAGATCAAGACTTATATTCACTTCAAATTTCATTAGATTTTTGAGACTTATATTCACTTCAATTTTAACGATTTTCAAGACTTATATTCACTTCAAATTTCATCAGATTTTCTAAAGACTTATATTCACTTCAAATTTCATCAGATTTTCTGAAGACTAGTATTCACTTCAAATTTCATCATATTTTCTGAAGACTTATATTCACTTCAAATTTCATCAGATTTTCTGAAGACTTATATTCACTTCAAATTTCATCAGATTTCCTGAAGACTTATATTCACTTCAAATTTCATCAGATTTTCTGAAGACTTATATTCACTTCAAAATTCATCAGATTTTCAAGACTATATTCACTTAAAATTTCATCGATTTTAAGACTTATATTCACTTCAAATTCATCAGATTTTGAAGACTTATATTCACTTCAAATTTCATCGATTTTCCAAGACTTATATTCACTTCAAATTTCATCATTTTTCAAGACTTATATTCACTTCAAATTTCATCAAATTTTTGAAGACTTATATTCACTTCAATTATAACCAGATTTTCCGAGACTTATATTCACTCAAATTTCATGATTTTGAAGACTTATATTCACTCAAATTTCATGATTTCCCAAGACTTATATTCACTTCAAATTTCATCGATTTTCAAGACTTAGTATTCACTTAAATTTCATGATTTACGAACTTATATTCACTTCAAATTCATCAGATTTTGAAGACTTATATTCACTTCAAATTTCATCCCATTTTCAAGACTTATATTCACTTCAAATTTCATCATATTTTTGAAGACTTATATTCACATCAAATTTCATTTGATTTTCTAAAGACTTATATTCACTTCAAATTTCATCGATTTTGAAGACTTGTATTCACTCAAATTTCATTAGATTTTCAAGACTTATAATCACTTCAAATCATTTTTCAAGACTTATATTCACTTCAAATTTCATTAGATTTTCAAGACTTATATTCACTTCAAATTTCATTTGATTTTATGAAGACTTATATTCACTTCAAATTTCATCGATTTTTAAGACTTGTATTCATTTCAAATTTCATCAGATTTTTAAAGACTTATATTCACTTGAAATTTCATCAAATTTTCTCAAGACTTATATTCACTTGAAATTTCATCGATTTTTCAAGACTTATATTCACTTCAATATTAACAGATTTTCAAGACTTATATTCACTTCAAATTTCATCGATTTGAAGACTTATATTCACTCAAATTTCATCAGATTTTCAAGACTTATATTCACTTCAAATTTCATGATTTTCCGAAGACTATATTCACTTAAAATTTCATCGATTTTCGAAGACTTATATTCACTTCAAATTTCATGAGATTTTCGAAGACTTATATTCACTTCAAATTTCATCGATTTTCAAGACTTATATTCACTTCAAATTTCATCGATTTTCGAAGACTTATATTCACTTCAAATTTCATCAAAATTTTGAAGACTTATATTCACTTCAATTATAACCAGATTTTACAAGACTTATATTCACTCAAATTTCATGATTTTCGAAGACTTATATTCACTTCAAATCATCAGATTTTCGAAGACTTATATTCACTCAAATTTCATCGATTTTCAAGACTAGTATTCACTTAAAATTTCATCGATTTTCAAGACTTATATTCACTTCAAATTTCATCGATTTTCAAGACTTATATTCACTTCAAATCATCGATTTTCAAGACTTATATTCACTTCAAATTTCATCATATTTTTGAAGACTTGTATTCACATCAAATTTCATTTGATTTTCTAAAGACTTATATTCACTTCAAATTTCATCAAATTTTCCAAGACTTGTATTCATTCCAAATTTCATCGATTTTAAAGACTTATATTCACTTCAAATTTCATCAGATTTTCCAAGACTTATATTCACTTGAAATTTCACCATTTTACGAAGACTTGTATTCACTTCAAATTTCATTTGATTTTATGAAAACTTGTATTCACTTCAAATTTCATCGATTTTCAAGACTTGTATTCATTTCAAATTTCATGTTTTTTAAAGACTTATATTCACTTGAAATTTCATCAAATTTTCAAGACTTATATTCACTTGAAATTTCATGATTTTCAAGACTTATATTCACTTCAATATTAACCGATTTTAAGACTTATATTCACTTCAAATTTCATCGATTCTCAAGACTTATATTCACTTCAAATTTCATCGATTTTCCAAGACTTATATTCACTTGAAATTTCATCGATTTTCCAAGACTTATATTCACTTCAAATTTCATCAAATTTCAAGACTTATATTCACTTCAAATTTCATGATTTTCTGAAGACTTATATTCACTTCAAATTTCATCGATTTTCCAAGACTTATATTCACTTCAAATTTCATTAGATTTTTGAAGACTTATATTCACTCAATTTTAACCAGATTTTCAAGACTTATATTCACTCAAATTTCATCGATTTTCTAAAGACTTATATTCACTTCAAATTTCATCAGATTTTTGAAGACTTATATTCACTTCAAATTTCATCATATTTCTCAAGACTTATTCACATCAAATTTTATTTTGATTTTCTGAAGACTTGTATTCACTTCAAATTTCATCGATTTTCGAAGACTTATATTCACTTCAAATTTCATTAGATTTTCTAAAGACTTAATCACTTCAAATTTCACATTTTCAAGACTTATATTCACTTCAAATTTCATCGATTTTCAAGACTTATATTCACTTCAAATTTCATTTGATTTTATGAAACTTTATTCACTTCAAATTTCATCAAATTTTTCAAGACTTATATTCATTCCAAATTTCATCGATTTTTAAAGACTTATATTCACTTCAAATTTCATCGATTTTCTCAAGACTTATATTCACTTGAAATTTCATCGATTTTCAAGACTTATATTCACTTCAAATTTCATCAAAATTTTTGAAGACTTATATTCACTTCAATATTAACGATTTTCCAAGACTTATATTCACTTCAAATTTCATCAAATTTTTGAAAACTTATATTCACTTCAATTATAACATTTTCGAAGACTTATATTCACTTCAAATTTCATCGATTTTCTCAAGACTTATATTCACTTCAAATTTCATCATTTTCCAAGACTTATATTCACTTCAAATTTCATTAGATTTTTGAAGACTTATATTCACTTCAATTTTAACCAGATTTTCTGAAGACTTATATTCACTTCAAATTTCATCAGATTTTCTAAAGACTTATATTCACTTCAAATTTCATCGATTTTCAAGGCTAATATTCACTTCAAATTTCATCATATTTTTCAAGACTTATATTCACTTCAAATTTCATTAGATTTTCTGAAGACTTATATTCACTTCAAATTTCATCAGATTTTCTGAAGACTTGTATTCACTTCAAATTTCATCAGATTTTCTGAAGACTTCTAATCACTTCAAATTTCATCAGATTTTCTGAAGACTTCTAATCACTTCAAATTTCATCAGATTTTCTGAAGACTTATATTCACTTCAAATTTCATCAGATTTTCTGAAGACTTGTATTCACTTCAAATTTCATTTGATTTTTGAAAACTTGTATTCACTTCAAATTTCAATTTTCAAGACTTGTATTCATTTCAAATTTCATCGATTTTTAAAGACTTATATTCACTTGAAATTTCAGAAGACTTATATTCACTTGAAATTTCATGATTTTCAAGACTTATATTCACTTCAATATTAACCATTTTACGAAGACTTATATTCACTTCAAATTTCATCAGATTTTAAGACTTATATTCACTTCAAATTTATCAAAATTTTGAAGACTTATATTCACTTCAATTTTAACGATTTTCTCAAGACTTATATTCACTTCAAATTTCATCAGATTTTCTGAAGACTTATATTCACTTCAAATTTCATCAGATTTTCTGAAGTCTTATATTCACTTCAAATTTCATTAGATTGTTTGAAGACTTATATTCACTTCAATTTTAACCAGATTTTCTGAAGACTTATATTCACTTCAAATTTCATTAGAGTTTTTGAAGACTTATATTCACTTCAATTTTAACCAGATTTTCTGAAGACTTATATTTACTTCAAATTTCATCAGATTTCCTGAAGACTTGTATTCACTTCAAATATCATCAGATTTTCTGACGACTTATATTCACTTCAAATTTCATCAGATTTTCTGAAGACTTGTATTCACTTCATATTTCATTTGATTTTATGAAAACTTGTATTCACTTCAAATTTCATCAGATTTTTTAAAGACTTCTAATCACTTCAAATTTCATCAGATTTTCTAAAGACTTAATCACTTCAAATTTCATCCGATTTTCAAGACTTATATTCACTTCAAATTTCATGATTTTCGAAGACTTGTATTCACTTCAAATTTCATTTGATTTTATGAAACTTGTATTCACTTCAAATTTCATTGATTTTTCAAGACTTGTATTCATTTCAAATTTCATCGATTTTTAAAGACTTATATTCACTTGAAATTTCATCAAATTTTCTCAAGACTTATATTCACTTGAAATTTCATTTCTCAAGACTTATATTCACTTCAATATTAACTTGATTTTCGAAGACTTATATTCACTTCAAATTTCATCGATTTTCAAGACTTATATTCACTTCAAATTTCATCGATTTTCAAGACTTATATTCACTTCAAATTTTCTCAAAATTTTTGAAGACTTATATTCACTTCAATTTTAACTAGATTTTCTGAAGACTTATATTCACTTAAAATTTCATCAGATTTTCAAGACTTATATTCACTTCAAATTTCATCGATTTTAAGTCTTATATTCACTTCAAATTTCATTAGATTGTTTGAAGACTTATATTCACTTCAATTTTAACTAGATTTTCTGAAGACTTATATTCACTTCAAATTTCATTAGAGTTTTTGAAGACTTATATTCACTTCAATTTTAACATTTTCGAAGACTTATATACTTCAAATTTCATTGATTTTTCAAGACTTATATTCACTTCAAATATCACGATTTTTACTTATATTCACTTCAAATTTCATCAGATTTTCTGAAGACTTGTATTCACTTCATATTTCATTTGATTTTATGAAAACTTGTATTTACTTCAAATTTCATCAGATTTTTTAATGACTTATATTCACTTCAAATTTCATCAGATTTTCTGAAGACTTATATTCACTTCAAATTTCATCAGATTTTCTGAAGACTTATATTCACTTCAAATTTCATCAAAATTTTTGAAGACTTATATTCACTTCAATTTTAACCAGATTTTCTGAAGACTTATATTCACTTCAAATTTCATCAGATTTTCTAAAGACTTATATTCACTTCAAATTTCATCAGATTTTCTGAAGACTTATATTCACTTCAAATTTCATCATATTTTCTGAAGACTTGTATTCACTTCAAATTTCATTTGATTTTATGAAGACTTGTATTCACTTCAAATTTCATCAGATTTTCTGAAGACTTGTATTCACTTCAAATTTCATCAGATTTTCTGAAGACTTATATTCACTTCAAATTTCATCAGATTTTCTGAAGACTTATATTCACTTCAAATTTCACGATTTTCAAGACTTATATTCACTTCAAATTTCATCGATTTTTCAAGACTAGTATTCACTTAAAATTTCATCGATTTTCAAGACTTATATTCACTTCAAATTTCATCGATTTTCAAGACTTATATTCACTTCAAATTTCATCAGATTTTCTGAAGACTTATATTCACTTCAAATTTCATCATATTTTTTGAAGACTTGTATTCACATCAAATTTCATAAGATTTTCTGAAGACTTATATTCACTTCAAATTTCATCAGATTTTCTGAAGACTTGTATTCACTTCAAATTTCATTAGATTTTCTGAAGACTTCTAATCACTTCAAATTTCATCAGATTTTCTGAAGACTTATATTCACTTCAAATTTCACGATTTTCCAAGACTTGTATTCACTTCAAATTTCATTTGATTTTATGAAAACTTGTATTCACTTCAAATTTCATGATTTTCAAGACTTGTATTCATTTCAAATTTCATCGATTTTTAAAGACTTATATTCACTTGAAATTTCATCAAATTTTAAGACTTATATTCACTTGAAATTTCATCGATTTTCTCAAGACTTATATTCACTTCAATATTAACCAGATTTTCAAGACTTATATTCACTTCAAATTTCACCGATTTTTCAAGACTTATATTCACTTCAAATTTCATCAGATTTAAGACTTATATTCACTTGAAATTTCATCGATTTTCCGAGACTTATATTCACTTCAAATTTCATCAAAATTTCAAGACTTATATTCACTTCAAATTTCATCGATTTTCAAGACTTATATTCACTTCAAATTTCATCGATTTTCAAGACTTATATTCACTTCAAATTTCATTAGATTTTTGAAGACTTATATTCACTTCAATTTTAACCGATTTTTCAAGACTTATATTCACTTCAAATTTCATGATTTTCTAAAGACTTATATTCACTTCAAATTTCATCGATTTTTGAAGACTTATATTCACTTCAAATTTCATCATATTTTCTGAAGACTTGTATTCACATCAAATTTTATTTTGATTTTCTGAAGACTTGTATTCACTTCAAATTTCATCAGATTTTCTGAAGACTTGTATTCACTTCAAATTTCATCAGATTTTCTAAAGACTTCTAATCACTTCAAATTTCATCAGATTTTCTGAAGACTTATATTCACTTCAAATTTCATCAGATTTTCTGAAGACTTGTATTCACTTCAAATTTCATTTGATTTTATGAAAACTTGTATTCACTTCAAATTTCATCAAATTTTCTGAAGACTTGTATTCATTCCAAATTTCATCAGATTTTTTAAAGACTTATATTCACTTCAAATTTCACCAGATTTTCTGAAGACTTATATTCACTTGAAATTTCATCGATTTCTCAAGACTTATATTCACTTCAAATTTCATCAAAATTTTTGAAGACTTATATTCACTCAATATTAACCGATTTTCAAGACTTATATTCACTTCAAATTTCATCAGATTTTCTGAAGACTTATATTCACTTCAAATTTCATCAGATTTTCTGAAGACTTATATTCACATCAAATTTCTTCAAAATTTTTGAAGACTTATATTCACTTCAATTTTAACCAGATTTTCTGAAGACTTATATTCACTTAAAATTTCATCAGATTTTCTGAAGACTTATATTCACTTCAAATTTCATCAGATTTTCTGAAGACTTATATTCACTTCAAATTTCACGATTTCTCAAGACTAGTATTCACTTAAAATTTCATCAGATTTTCTGAAGACTTATATTCACTTCAAATTTCATGAGATTTTCTGAAGACTTATATTCACTTCAAATTTCATCAGATTTTCTGAAGACTTATATTCATTTCAAATTTCATCAGATTTTCTGAAGACTTGTATTCACTTCAAATTTCATTTGATTTTATGAAAACTTGTATTCACTTCAAATTTCATCAGATTTTCTGAAGACTTGTATTCACTTCAAATTTCATCAGATTTTCTGAAGACTTGTATTATAAAATACTAAATAGGATGACTTATATATGCATATATATTAGAAAATGCTAAATAGGTCGGTCTATATATGCATATATAGGTCGACCTATCAGGATTTTTAAGTAATATGGATATATTGAAAATCTTAATGAGAAACAGACTTTTAAATAGGCATTCAGGCTAGGCTAGACTTTTAAAAAGGCCATGCCAAAATAATGAGTCTATAGTAGGCCATAGGCCAGACTCAGGCCTTGTAAGTTTATCATAGGTCAGGCTCGTGCCTTATAAAGCCTATCATATCCTAACTTATTTCCATCCCTACCAGCATCTAATACTCTTCCAAAATTAGAAGGAGATTCTGAACAAGTCTAGAGGCCATAGGGAATCAGACAAATGCCAAGAAGATTCATAGGTTTAACATGCTGCAAGATACTGAAGTAGACTTTGAGGGAGAATTCATTCAGTGTGTTGATCAATGCATTTTGATGCACACTCTCCTACTATTATACTTAGGCTTTCTTTAGTTTGTTTTATCATTTTTACTATTTTATTATGTTTTTATATTTTATTTTCAGTATAAGCATTTTTTACTATAAAAATCATAAATGGAGCTACGAGAATTGAATTGACGCGTTATGATAAGTGTTAGAAAGCTAAGAGAGAGAGCTACAAGTTTCATGTTGGAGTCAAAAGCTTATTCGGAGTGCATAAGTCCCAGTAATTCGTTGAAGTTTCTAAATTTAGAAATTAAGATGTTTTTTGTCATTTTTATGGATGTGGTTGATGTTTCCGGCCTGGTTTGGATTGTAAGTGAAACTCTTAGTTTGTTAAAACACTGCTGGCCACGCTACAATAGTTTTTGTCATTAAATATTCACGAGAAAAAAAATACTTTTTTCTTTGTATGATTATGATAAGGAACTAAACATCCAGAGTCGATATATTATAATCGAGTTTCCAAACCCTTTGAGGTTTTTATTCTATTAATTCAATTTCGTTTCTCTTTCAATTATATTTTGTGAAATTACATTTTCTTAATTTTTCACCTCATGGAATATTTTGACTAAATTCGTTGATTGTATTCCTAACTTTTAATCGTTGTTTACGTCGCTTTGTCGTTAAATCGTGTTTCTATATTGTGTTGCTTAATTCACGATTGTATTAATCTATTTGCTTAATTCGAAATAGGAATTCAATATGTTTTATATTTATTGCGCTTTTAAATTGGTACTGAAACCGAATAGAGACCGGAGCATAAGGTGAAAACCAATGATTAGTAGAAAATGGAAAATAGTAATTGTCTTATTTTTATAATCACTTATTTTAATCGCTTATTTGCTTTGTTCTTTAAAATCGACCCTGAAACCATAAGCCCCCATATTCGTTTATGTTGGTTAATGACAATACAAGAATTCTCGCGATATGATACTCGAGTCATTGTCGTAAACGGCCGTTTTTAAAATCACTCATTTTTTATTCGTGTGCGACAGCGGATCAATGCCATGTTAGTAGACTCTAAACCAGTTAGTACGGAAGAAGCTGTCATGAAGAAAGTCTGGTTAAAGGCCATGATAGAAGAACTTGATGCTATAGAAATAAACAAGACTTGGGATTTGACTGAGCTTCCAAATGAGAAGAAAGACATCAACGTCAGATGGCTTTTCAAGATAAAGTTGAAGCCAGATGAATTAATTAACAAACACAAAGCAAGGTAGTAGCTAGAGGACTTTTACAAAAATAGGGACTAGATTACTTTGAGGTGTTTGTGCATGTAGCTAGGCATGAAACAATTAGATTACTGATTACTATAACTACTAATAGAATTTGACCTCTTGTGCATTTGGATGTGAAATCTCCATTAAAGAATGATCAATTACAAGAAGACATATGCATGTCTCAACCTCCTAGATTTGTGAAAAGAACGAAGAATGGATGGTGTACAAATTACATAAAACGTTGTATGGACTAAAACAAGCTCATAGAGCTTGGAATTTGAAAATTGATTCATTCAAGCAGCAAGGATTCAGAAAGTGTGAGATGGAGTATGGTATTTATGTTCAACATAATTCTGAAGATAATATGATTTTGGAATGTATTTATGTTGATGTATTGGTAACAAGGAATTGTTATGATGAGATAGTCAAGTTCAAGAAGTTGTTGATGAATGAGTTTGAGATAATTGATTTGAGAAATATGATATATTTTACATAGATGAAGATTGTGTACTATAAGAAGGTTATAATTTTGCTTTAACTAAAATATGATATATTTTACACGATTGTATGAATCCCATGCGAGTGCGTCATCAACATCACTCTCAATTCTTTGCAGGTTCTTATCAAGATCATCTTTGTTATTCCACTGTGCAGGCACATTCCTCTAAGCCTATCCATGTAATTATTATCTGTCATCCAGGCACTCTCAAACCTAAAAGGTTTTTGCACCCTATCATAGTTGTTGTCAGTAAGAGAAATCCTAAGTTGATGGTGATCAGAGAATTCAACTTTGATTAACACTTTGATATGGGCTTCCACAAACATCAATATCCACCCCTCATTACCGATATATTTATCAACCCTCTGGAAAATCCGTTTCCCTCCATGGTAAATAGGCCCTCTCCAAGTGAATTTAGCACCCTTAGCTCCAGGACCAGACAAATTACACTCCTCCATATTATCTCGGAACTCTTTACATTTGCGGGAAAAAGCTTGCCCACCTCCGTTCTTTTCATTTGCAACTTAATAATCTTCGAGTGTCTCCTGCACGCTTTCTTCTTCCATCCCACTCACTTCCTCTTGAACCTTCTTTCTTTCCATACTGCTAGCATCAAGGGTGGTTGTGACGCATGGAATGCTGTAATAGCATTCTCCTCATTATTATGTTCCACTGCATCCCCATCCTGCTTTTTTCTCTGTCATTCCTCGCATTTTCCTTATCCGAACTATTTTTGAAATTCGATGTCAAATCAAAATTGTACTTTGTTTATGGTTGTTGCATGGTGATATGCCTGTTTTCTAAAAACGTTAAACTTTTATTCTGCTCAAACATCCCTTCAATTACCTTTATCGTTCACTCATTTTGCTTTCCTGTTGCCTTTTTATTCCCATGTGCAGCCAAATTATTTGTTTTTTACTTCTTCCAAAATTGTCCAGTTTTTTCTCCTGGTTTTTCTTTGCACGCTTTTTATGATTCACTATTTGACTGCCATCTGTATTTTCCATATTATTACTCACATTTTTCTGACTAATTCCTATTTCATTACCACCTAGCCCTTGCAACGACATAATTAGCTCCTCATCATCACTTTTGTCGGCCACTTCCTCTCTCCTTATTGGAATATCCTCATCATCATTATTTTTGTCCCCTAACACTTCTTCACCACTCATCATTCCATCATTATTGTTGTCTCCTAGCAAATCATCCATAATAACTATCTCATCATTGCTTACCATATTTATTTGCTGGTCATTAGCATTGTCCGTGTGATTCAAACTTTAACACAAAATATTTTTGAATCTCTCATTAGCACGGTCCTTTTTGTCCTTTTATCCCATTCTTTTTTGGGTGTGAATATATCATTATTTTCTATTATCTTTCATTCTTGTGCACCAATAAATTGTATCTAGAGCTCTAGTTCGATTCATAGAGAAACACGACTAAAACATGCGAGATTGTGTGATTGATTTTGTTTCTGGGTTCGTGTTGAATCTTTGAACAAAATTGTAACAAAATCATATTTTTTGATTCTATGGGATTGAAAAATAATGTGTTCGGTGAAGATCTGAGTGTACTGTACAAGGTTGAAGATGAACGGAAACAGTAATCTGAGTATCAAACTTCCAATTTTTTATGACAAGAACTGGAGCAGATGGATGATTCAGATGCGCGTGCTATTTGGTGCTCAAGATGTTCTTGAGCTTGTTACCGATGGTTATATTTCGGTTGCAGAAGATGCGACGAAAGAAGAGAGAGATGCATAGAGAAACAAGAGGAAGACAAATCAGAAGGTGTTGTTCTTCATCCATTAGTAAGTGGATGTGAACATGTTTGAGAAGATTGTAGATTCGACGACGTCAAAGGAGGCGTGGGACACACTAGTCAAATGTTATGGTGGTGACGCATCAGTGAAGAAGGTGAAGCTTCAGTCCCTGAGAAAACAATATGAAAATCTCAACATGAAGAACAGTGAGAAGGTTTCAGAGTATATCTCCAGAGTGATTCTAATCACTAATGAGATGAAGGCTTGTGGAGAAACTCTTTCTGAACAAGTAATCATAAAGAAGGTATTGAGGTCACTTACTCCTCAATTTGATTACATTGATGTAGCAATTGAACATTCTAAAGATCTGGAAACCATGAGAATAGAAGAACTGCAAAGTAGTCTAGAGGCACATGAGTTACGTCTGACTGAAAGAACTTCTGAGAGGGAAGTTGAGCAGGCTCTAAAAGCTTCTTTTGTCAAGAAGGACCAGAAGCATTCTTGGTCAGAGGCCAAGAATAGACGTGGTGATAGATTCCAGAAGTTAGAAACCTCAACTTCTAATGAGAAGAAACATCATAAGGGAAAGGAGAAGTTTGACAAGAAGAAAGTTCAATGTTACTGTTGTAAGCAATTTGGTCATTTAGCTAAAAATTGTTGGTCAAACAAGGGAAGGAAATCATAAGAAACAAGTATAGCCAGAGGATATTCAGATTATGAACCTGTGCTATTGATGGCTTTTGATTCTGATGGAAGATGTTTGGCAGATTGGTGGTTTATGGACACTGACTTTTCAAATCACTTGACTGGAAACAAACAATGGCTGATAGATTTTGACTCCAGAAGGAGGACAAAGATCAGATGCGCTGATGATAAGTACCTTATTGTAAAAGGTATGGGAAATGTCAAAGTTAAAGTGAAGAATGGGAAGACCGTTCTGATCAAGGATGTTTGGTATGTTCCTGGAACCAAAAGCAATCTGATGAGTGTGGGTCAGCTCATTGAGAAGGTTTCACAGTTGTTATGAAGAACAATCTCTTGAAGTTGTATGATTCCAATCAAAAGTTGATTATGCAATCTAAACAGGAAAGCTACAAAACATTCAAGGTGAATGTAGAAATAGTTGAAACATAGTGTCTTAGTGCAGAAGGCTCTGAAAGAGATAATAAGTTGTGGCATAAGAGTTTGGGGCATCTGAACTATAGAAGCTTAGGGAATCTAAGTTTTAAGACGCTCGTACGTGGCATTCCGAAGATTGTGAATCCTGAGAAGTCATGTGAGGTATGCATAAATGGAAAACAATCCAGATTGCCATTTGTGCCAGAATTAGCACCAAGAGCAAAACATGTTTTGGGAGTAGTACATTCTGACGTGTCTGGACCATTTACAGAACCTTCACTTTGAGGAAATAGGTATTTTGTGTCTTTCGTGGATGAGTTCACAAGAATGACATGGGTAACACTCATCAAGTTTAAGAATGAGGTGTTTACAGAATTTTAGAAGTTCAAGGTGAAGGCTGAGAAACAAAGTGGTCAGAAGTTAAAGATTCTCAGAACGGATGGTGAAGGTGAGTATAACTCTACAGAATTCCAGAAGTTCTGTGATGAGAATGGAATTCAGCATGAGGTTACTGCTCCTTATACTCCTCAACACAATGTTCTTGTTGAATGATAAATCGTACTTTGCTTGATATGACGAGAAGTATGCTAAAAGAGAAAAAGCTTCCTCACAACTTATGGGGAGAAGTTGTTGCTACTGCATCATATGTGCTCAATAGGTGTCCAACACAAAAGTTGAAGGAGATTGTTCCTTTAGAGAAATGGATTGGAGAAAAGCAAAGTGTTAGTCATCTGAAGGTTTTTGGTTATGTGTGTTACAAACATGTTCTAGAAGCTAGAAGGAAGAAGTTGGATGATAGAAGTAAAGCAATGTATTGTACATGTGTATACAAGCTTTATTGTCCAAAAACTAACAAAGTTGAAGTCAGCAAATACGTCATTGTGAAAAAGTCAGAAGCTTGGATTGGAGTAAGTCTCAACCCATTTCTGGTGTAGAGATAACTTCTGAAGACGAGTCAGAAGTTGAAAGTTCTGAAGAAGAGTCAGAGTCAGAAGAAGATTTTGGAGACTCTGAAGATGAGTCAGATGGTGATTCTGATTTTGATCCAGATTTTGATGATGATCCAGAATCTAGTGGTGGTCATGATTCTGAAAGGGAAAACTCTGATGATGTAGGTTCTGGAGGACAACATTCGGGATATGATCATGTTTCTGAAGGTGGTAATTCTGAAGATAGGGTTTATGGATAAGTTCCAGAAGTTAATGTTGTTCCAAGTTCTTGAGAATATTCAGAACAAGTTCAGAGGCCACAAAGAATCAGAACTATACCTATAAGTTTTGCAAATTTTGACATGTTGTAAGACACTGAGGTTGACTCAGAGGGAGAATTTATTCAACGTGCCATGTTAGTAGACTCTGAACCATTGGATATTGAAGAAGCACTCAAGAAGAAAGTATGCCTGAATGCCATGAAAGAAGAACTTGAGGCTATAGAAAGAAACAAAACTTGGGAGTTGATTAAGCTTCCGAAGAAGAATAAAGCCATCAGCGTCAGATGGGTTTTCAAGGTGAAGCTTAAGCTAGATGGATCAGTTGGTAAGCACAAAGAAAGACTAGTGGCTAGAGGTTTTCTTCATAAACATAGGCTAGATTACTTTGAGGTGTTTGCGCCTGTAGCTAGACATGAAACAATCAGATTGGTGATTGCTTTAGCTACAAATAGGAATTGGCCTCTAATACATTTAGATGTGAAGTTTGCATTTCTGAACGGTCCATTACAAGAAGAGGTATACGTATCACAACCTCATGGCTTCGTTGAAAAGAATCGGGAAGGGATGGTGTAAGTTACACAAAGCTCTATATGGATTAAAGAAAGCACCCAGAGCTTGGAATTTGAAGATTGATTCATTTTTCAAGAAGCAAGGGTTTCAGAAGTGTGAGATGGAATATGGAGTTTACGTGCAGCATTCTGGAGGCAATATGATTCTGGTGTGTCTTTATGTTGATGACATATTGCTTACAGGGAGTTGTCTAGAAGATATAATAAAGTTCAAGAAAGTGTTGATGAATGAATTTGAGATGACGGATCTGAGAAATATGGTATTTTTTTAGAGATGGAGATTCTGTACTCATAGGAGGGTATCCTTTTGCATCAGCTGAAATATGAACTTGAGCTCTTGTTGTTGCGGTAATAGCGGCAAGCAAAAAGTAAAGTATTATTTTTACCAGGTGATATAGGTTATATCGTATCGTGTCCATAGAGATTGGTTATTGATTCTCCATTCGATAATTCGTTCGTTAATGAGTTTAGGATTAAATGGGTTGTATGGAAAAGTTATAAATAAAAATTAAATGCAACCAAAACTATAAAAATTGTGCGTTTCGGCTATCTTAGATCATTTCGAAACCGATATCGATATTTTTCGGTTCGTATGCTTGATACAAGATTTTCTGGTCATAAAGTCATTTTGGTTTGATTCCGTAAGCATTGGGATCATATCAATATGTTCTTCAGTTTATTTGTTCATATCGGAGGTCGTTTCGTCAAGAAAAAGATTTTATTTGTTCATTTCTCAATAAAGTGATTTTTGAGTTTTTGGTGTGTTTCGGGCACTCTGGAAGGCATATCTCTCAGCTCGTCGGGTATTTTCTAATTATTTTCGACTGGAAAGTCTCTCTCATTATTATCTACAACTTTCGTTTGAAAGTCGGAAGCAAATTGTGCGAAGAAAGCCCTCAAAGAAATTGATCTTTCAAGTGGGATAAACTGAATTTTAATGTTGTACCGTGTTCTCGGTGGGCTAAAAAGGTCATAACTCCTAGTTGGAACGTCGAAACTGGGCAGGAACGGTGTCTAATATTCTATATTGAAGTCCTCTACAACTCTTATGAAAAAGTCCAGAGTCAATTCCTTACCATTTAAGATCAGTTTTTTATTCTCTGGAGTTGATTTTGAGACGAACCGAGCATTTTTCATCTGATGCGCGAAGTTCGAAAAATCATATCTCGCTCGATTTTTATCAAAACGAGGTGGTACCAGTGCCAAAAGTTCACAAATTCCGTTGGCTAAATTTTCTACAAAGACTCCAAGTTCGGATTTTGATCAGAAGACCCTCGTTCGAGGCAATTTCTCTAAAGAGCGCAATAAAAATTCGGCACGTGTCGGATGCCCGAAAAGTGTGCTGAAACTTCAAAAATCCGTATCTCCTGGACTGTTCATCCGAATGAATCGAAATTTTGACTTGCGCAAGCAATATCGCATTCCGGACATTTCGTTTAGAGTCTGACTTCAAACTTCGCACGGATTTGGCTATTTTAGAATAAATACGAAAGTTAATCGAATAATCGCGATTTGGGCTTAATTGTGGATTCAAGGCACCCTAAGGCCTAATTTTTTACACTATAAATAAATTTTCCCCTTCACAAGTTGGGAACACACAATCATTTGCTTAATTTTCCTCTCAATTCTCATTTTTTTCTCCCTAATTGATAACCCGAAAATGTATGGATTATTTGGATCAATTTATATAAATTTTATCCGCATTTTAATAAATTAAATTACTTTTTATTCGTATTATGCCGGTATTTTCTATGTTTTCAGGTTTTCACCAATTATAAGGCATGTGCAAGAAATTCGAGAAAAGTCGGATAAATCATACTCAAAATCCACAAAAGAATATCAATTATGCAAAGGGTGACCGTTACACCCCACCAAGCAAGCTATAGTGATCGCGACAGAGTAGGAGGCGAAACTTCCTCACCAATCCAAGCTTGTAACGACCGTTACCAAACCCTAGCAAGCCTGTAGCGACCGCTACGGAGGAGAAAACGGAGGCGAAAAGTTCTCAACTACCCAAATTCCAAGCGCGCCTTTACTTCTATAAATAGGCTTGCCACACTTCAATTTCCGAACGACTTTTCTTCTGCATTTCTTTAGTGTTACTCTGCCAAAATTATTTTCGATTTAGTTTATTTTACTGTTTCGGTTAATTTAATTTAGCATTTGCTTTCTATTCTCGTAGCAATTTCCACATTGGGGATTGCTGCGAACCTTTGTCAATTCTAATCTTACGTTAGAATTGCGCCCTTTTAATTTCTTTCATCGCATTTGATTTTCGGAGCAACAAAGGGAAGATCTCACCGACTTGTGGGAGACACTCAAGCTTGCCTAATATTCTGCCTTTTATTTTCAGGTTTATTTTAATTGTTTTATTTATTTATTGGCTTATTTTAATCGTTTATTTATTTTATGCCTGAATTGTTTGAAATGCATGTGTCATCTGAATTGTCTGATATTATTTATTACTGTTGCGCTATAACTGAATCGTATAACATGCTAGGCTAAGTTTAGTTATCGGTATGTAAGGTCATATAGCTGACGGGGTTTAGCAACGCCATTCGATTAATTCCATTTTAAAAATATTAAATTTCTGGTTTCAATTACTAGTTCTTAATGCAACTGTTTTGTTACGAGAGTAAAATACATATTAGAAGTTAGGATCAATAAAGCGAGAGTTTGAGATAATAATTGGACATTAGTAATTGTGCATCAACTTAAAACACAGCGAGAGCACTTTTAAGTTGATTAGGTTTTATTTGTTTTCAAAAACTATTTTAAACTCTAATTCAAACAGCGAGAGCACTCACTTAGATTTGATTATAGGATCTGAATCAATAAACACGAGTGTGTGAGAAGAGGCTTTTAAAATAAATATTTCCTACTGAAAATGTTTTGATAATACGAGTTTAAGTCATTGAGTTGCTAAATTCCCGAAGTCCGACCATTACATACTGATACTTTCCCTCTGAACCTAAACTAGATTACAATCAGTTAGGTTCCCTAAGACACAAATTATTTACATTATTAGCCTTAGATTTACGTAGTAACCTTAGATAACGATAGGTCGACATTTAATCCCTTGGGATTCGATAATATTTAAAACTTCACGCGATAGGACTGTATACTTGCGGTCTAGATTCTTTAAGACATACAAAGTCGCGATCACTAATTCTCTCTCAAACTCAAAGAACAAATCAAGAAGAAAAGTCAAATTTCTTTCTTCCCTCCTAAGCCTCCTTGCTCAGACCACCACACCCCCTTGGCTGACCACTGATTAGACCACCGCCTCCTCCGGCCAACTCTCGTTGGACCACCTTCCCTCGCCGGAAAAACTGGCCGATCTTCCTCCTTCCAAGCGCAACAATCGCGCGTCCCTTCTCCTATCTCCGCCGGACCGATCGGTCCTTCTTCCTTCCACCGGCCGGCCTCCAAGAAAACCGGTCTCCCTTCTCTCCTTTTCTCTTCTAGTCAACAGTTCGGCCAGCCTTCCCCACTGTGATCGGCCTCCTTTTGACCGGATCACCTCCTTTTCTCTCTTTCTTGCTCGGTTGACATAGAGGAAGGCCTTCCTCTTGTGTTTTCTTCAAATTCTCAAGGAATTAAGCTTCCTTTCTCTTACTATCAACAATTAAGATTTGGATTTGGTGTTTTATTTGAAGATTTCAAGGATTCCTCTTCAATTTGACTTCAAACTTTAAGTTCAAGTAAGTGATTAATTCAATTAAGCACTTATTTCTAAGTGATTTTTTACTTTTGACTTTTGTTGAAATTTAATATTAGAATTTCCATGTGGATTCCGATTCTTGAATTTTCGATTGTGAATTCCTTGATTTGCTTCCGATTTTGCAACGTTATTGTGTTGGTGTGAAGGAAAATTGTACATAACACACACACTTGTGTAGTTCATTTTCTTTGCATTTTAGCCACTTTAATTGAACATTTGCATCATTTATCACATGCTTATGCATTAGATAACATATAGGTTGATCAAATTGACTTGAATTATGTGAATCAATGCTTGTTTTGCATACATAATTGTATCGAAATATAGTTCTAGGTGCATTCTAGTTGCATAAGACATTTGTATTGTACATAACAAATGTAGGTTTGCATTTAGACTATATTTTGCATCTTCATGCATTGAATTGCTAACATGTCAATTAATCGAAGTGAATTCATGCATTGAAACTTGACTTTTATGACATTAAATTGTGTCGGAGTCACATCTTCACACACTTTTTCACATGTGCATGTTGCATTCTTGTATGTACATAATTGAAGCATCATTACACATTATACCTATGCTTGCACTTGACATTGATTCATACTTTGCATCATTTCTAAGTGTAGTTTGCATTGAACATACATTGATTACATGATGTATATCATTCATTTGCATTCCACATATGTAAATGTCATATAAAAACACAAATGAACATGCATTTTCATGCACATTTTCGCATCTTTTTTTTAATTCAAACTTCGATCAAACGTGTACATAGCTTGCACTTTAATTTGTTTTGAGTTGTTGATTACATGTAGGTGAATTAGGTTCCATTTCACTTCTCATTTCAAAACCAAAACAAAAATGCATTAGAACTTAATTCGGTAGATGAATTTTGTTGTTCCATAAGCGTTTTTCAACGTTTTTGTGCATCAGAACTCACTTTTACTCAAAAGTCCGAAGTAATGGTACATGTTCCCTACATTTTGGCACGTTTCGGAATCGTTTTTGGAGGTTTTGGAACCAAATTTCAAGTGCAACATGCCTAAACGGAGTTGCTGCCCCGTTATTTTAAGGTCCGAAAAATGCCACTTTCACTCGGAATTAATTAAAACCGCTCACATTTTTGAATCTGTTGACGTTTTTGCAAGCAACCATGCGATTCTTAATCGATTCTAAGAAGTTGACTTTTTTACTCCGATTTTGAAAAAATATCTTCCCAAGCCGATTTTTGTGATTTTATTTGACTTACATGCTTATACTAGCTTATTAGCATATCTTCAATCAGTTTTGCATTCGGTGCTTTCTTTCTAGCACTTGCTTTGTTAATTCTGACACTTTATTTAATGTGCGAAGTACATTGAACACTTACACTTGAGGTTTGGATTTATAGCATCCTTATTTTGTGCTTGCACACATGCAGGTGCAATCTATTGTCTGCTTGCTTGGATTTTCACCTTTCTTGCAGGTTTTGTGATTCGAATGTGAACGAATGCACATTCTCATGCTTGTTTGCGTACGAACGCGCATCATATTATTGTCTGTTTGGATTTATACCTTTCTTGCAGGTTATTTAATCTTCAATGCGTACGAACGTGCATTCTAATGCTTGTATGCGTGGGAACGCGCATACTACTTGTGTGTTGTTTGGATTTACATCTTTCTTGCAGGTTATCCAATTGTTTGTACGCATACAAACGCGCATACTATTCTTCAGCCTGAGAAACAAATTTTGTATATCCATCAAAACTAGATTGATATGCAAAGCAAACAAACTAGAGTCTGAAATCCAAACTATATTACCACGTAAAAGCCTACCAATCACCTACAGCCTGCAGACCTCGAATCCCATTGATATCAATTATACAATAATATATAACTTGCATTTTGGTTATTCCTGCAACCACGATGATTCTTTGAAAAGCACTTTGTTGTGTTGAATGCAATCCAAGTATAGTGACAAAGGGTTGATTCATTTATCGCGAAGCAAACATTAATATAATCAAAGTCATCTAAATAAGCAGACCTGCAAACTCCTATGTCTCTGAGGTTCACTTTGTCATGTGAAGCTGGGTTTATCATGTCACTAGTTAAGGTCAATTACATGGATCAATCAAAGCATATTCAGCTCAGACGAATGATGTATATTGACAAAACATTATAGCATCATACATTCCTAGGTGATATTGCAGATTAAAATAAAATGGACTGGAGTAATTCAAATACCACAATATAACATGATAAACATTTACATACACTTCAGGTTCAGGTGGAGTACATATGGATATTTCTATTATCTCATGGCAGAGGAGATACTATTGTTGATAACTAAAACCAACACATCATCATACTCTAGTTCTAGTTTTATGTATATACAAGTTCAGCACATTTGAAATTGCGCTTAAATCGTATCACATGTTGTTCAAGAATTCCAGGTCAAGTTTATGAACTAAAGATAAAACCAGAAAAATAAATAAAAGCAGATGTCTATGAGGCCGTTTGCTCGTGATTTTGTTAGCAGCAAGCATAGTCAGAGGCGGCGCCAGCAGAAGTCAAATGTTTTCTTCGGTCAAACACTTGCTTGGAGCCTCCAAAATATGAAAAATAAGCTCCCTGTTGCAATTTTTGCATAACGGAGCGACAATCATGCCTTTGATTCAACTAAGTCGCCTCTCTCTCCCTTGTCAGACTTAATCCTTTCAGCCACTCTGCCTGCTGAATGGATACTCTTGCTAGTTCCACTGCCATCTTTCTTAGCGATAGCACGTTGCATGATACGTATAGGAATTCCACCCAAATCGAAGTCATCTTTCAAGGACTTCGTCAAGAACCTGATGTCTGTATCAGAAAGTCGGGCCTTCCCGCGCACAAACGCAACAAATGTAGGTGGACGAGCCTTAACCTGAGTGAAATACTTGATCTTAGGCTGTGCTGCCTGGTCTTTCCAAGAATGCCTGCTCATAACCTGGGCCAAAACAACCAGGAGAAAGAATATTTACTACTGATTGCACGATATACTCTTCAGATAAAAGTAGTAATGGAAGTAGGTAATATCTTTTGCAACCAACGGTTAAGACGAGCTGTAGATAATCTTGTACACCATTTTTCGTATGTATCAATGACTTGATGCAAGACGGTTGTCCGGCCCCTTCCCTCTAATGCTGAAATAAATAATACTGGGATTCCGGTAATCTGTTGAAAATTGCCAATGCAAAATCACAATTCACAATACAATGGGTAAAGTTTGTTATTCAGTCACTTAAAGCAGAAAAAAGACGAAGATGGTATCATAAATCGATAACCTCATCAGATAATCTTTGTTCTTTTTTACAATTTGAAATATATCTTTTAAATATCATGTCCAAATACATGATAAATCTATTTTGAAAAAGGTAACAGTTTAAACATCATGTATAGTAAATAGTCCAGTTTATTGAACTTCTAGACAAAGTTAAGCTCTTAAGTCATAACTACATAGCAAACCTGAGGTATAACTGTCTGAATTTCTTGTTGAACAACCTCCATAATCTGCTCATAGGATGATGATTTGTCTTTGCCCCTTAGAAGGTCCATCTTGTTCACAATCACAACCAGACCACGTCCCTCTTCCACGGCTCGTCTGGCTATAACTACTTCAGCATGTTTCATACTTCGTTTAGCATTTACTATCTGGTCAGCATAGATTTTCCAATAAAAATCTCATAACAGAAGATAAATATCTACTTGACACCTTGAGGTTAGGGAGGAAAGACCTTTTTGATAGATCACGTTTTTAAAAGAGGGTGTTACATACACAAACACAAACTTCAGTCATATAATGGACAAGATAACTTCATCTAAGGGGTAAACCAAAAATTATGAGACTGAAGCATGACATAGGTTGATAATGTCACATGTTAGCACCATTGTCTGAACATGCAATATAAGCAGCATACCTCGTCTGCATCTAGTACCAAAGCAATTATATGAGCCCGGAGTAGACTTTTTCTAGATTGCATAATGCTCAAGGATGATGCTCCTTTCTCCAGTTTTGTCCTCTGTAACCAACCGGCAGTATCAACCTGAATGACAGCAAAACAAGATAAAATCTTAAGAATGTAAACCGGAGTTTCGACATTAAATGTTCACTTTTAATTTATAATAGGTACTGAATATTTTAAGGAAAAACTCACTACACTTATAATGAACTCCAGGCCTGTATGAAGGTGAAATCAGGTACTGGGTTCTTGAAAATTAAAAGATGAATGCAGAAGAAGAAACAAAAAAGCCTAGGCATACGCAATCAAATATATCAAGTTCTGCCAACATATATTTTCCAAAAAGTGTCCCGCCAAATTTCAAAATCTCTTTCCCAATTCACAATCTCATCCTATAACCCTTAATCCACTAACTACCTTACTGACAACTCAACAGTTACTAAAGGAGACCTTTTCTCATTCTCTACCTTGGTCACAATTCCCAAGCATTACATCCCCGTGCTCTCTCTATTGAGATTGGTGGCATGACTCTGCTCTCACCTTAGAGGAAGCCCGTTGGGTTCCTAAGAAATGCAAGTAAATTCTTCCAAATCAACATCAATTTCCTTAAATAGAAGTTGTTAATCTTTTTTCTTCTCCTAGCCGTAGTCAGTATATATAATACCCCCTCTACTTTATCTTACAAGACACTAATCATAGTTCTCCAAGAGACTTGTACTTAACAAAGGGAAGGATCTCTTTGTTAAGGATCTCTCCTAAAAACCAACTTACCCTCCCATCTCCTATTCAATGGCTAAATTTATGAAATTAGCCACAATATCCACTAAACTAGATAACCAAACCATCCCTCGGATTACATTTGCAATTACAACCCTCAAATCAAATATGAATAGTTTATGCTTAATTTCCATCTTAAGAACTCCCATAATCTTCACCTGAGTCTTCAGTCATTAGATTCCAACACCTCGATTATTTTTCACTCTATCATACAGTCCTTTATGACCGTAAGATAGAGGAGAGCTTTTACCCAAAAGAACTCCACTACATCTTGTTGGTGAGGGTGTTTCAAATGGTCAACTTGCGTCTACTCTAATTCCATGGATCTCTCCTTATCATAGCAATTTGTAGCATTTCATTGTTTAGAACAACCTCCGGTGTACTCTCCGCTCTACCCCATCAAGAGCCACTTGACCAGTTCAACTGGGTTTGGCTCCCATTGCTCCATTACAACGAGCTTCTCTCCAAACTATATTCAAGACACCATTGCGGCTAGTGTGCTAACCATCCAAGTTCCTTGAACTAAGAGCTTTGAGACCAACTGATCGACGTCAATATAAACGGGAACAAGGAAAGATTCAGAGTACTTAAGCATCCATGTAGGTGATATTGAGTATTGGGTTCTAGAAGATGAAATGATTAATATAGAAGAGAATAATAGTAAACAAAATAGCCAAGGAAACTAGAGTGTGCACAGTCTCTCCTAAAGATAGTGAACCTTGTTCAATATGATAATTAAAGTAACTCTAATCAAAATACTAATTTTGGATGCTTACAACCATGAAACGGCACGATTGACAATTAAACATGCATATCAAGAATAGACATTTAAAACTAAGGAAATTCAGAACTACAGCAAGTTGATTATAAGCTTATCATGCTTACAGTTACAAGACCAAATCTGCAGTACTTCCCCTGATGATGTATATAAAAAGCATTATAAACTTTAAAGAGAAGACTTGCATATTGTCGACAATACATCAGTGTTATCAAATATCGGCCATGGCATATATTATTGGATGTTTTTGGGCTTGCTGCAATGGTAAATAAATAATGATCGATATTGCGGGTTTTTCCACCATAGTCTACTTTCTCTGCCATGGACCGCCGTTTGCCATCGACAACACTGGTAAACATGCAGCAAATAAAAGTGGCACTTGAAGGAATACATACACAAATTGGAAAAGAAATGAGTGGCAACAATATCTAATTTGTAGGACAGAGAAACAAATAACTAGTATGTTTTCCTCCTTCAAGATACATTCCTTTAGATATGTCAATTTCTAACTCTATCAGTCCAAAACCAAAAAACTTACCAGATAAATTGTTCTTCCTTGAAATTCAAACTGAGTTCTGATTGCATCTCTAGTCAGACCAGCTTCAGGACCCACAAGAACCCGGTCTTCTTGCAACAAAGTATTCAGTAAGGTTGATTTACCAACATTGGGACCCGAAGTGGCTTCAGCTTCTAAACCAGCAGAATCCAAAACCCTGAAACGCAAGTGACCTAACTTTGCGATACCTTCACGAATGTCGCATGTAACATTCTATGGGAGGGGATTAATCCTGACTATGAGGTTACTAATTCACTTGGAACTCGACTATAATAATACTGTAACAGAATTCAACCTCATATATAGGGATGGAGGCTGCATAGTGATCCATAAAGAATACAACATAAAACTTCAATAATAGTACTACAAATGTACAAAGTTCATATGTTAAAATAAAACCTATAAACTAGAACATGATTATGAATAAAAGTAGGAGAGTTAAATCATAGAAAAAGAAGAAGAATACTACGCGAATCCTATTTATAAAACAAAAATCTTAGAACTATAGGGAATAAAAATACAATATCCATATAAATAAATGTGTGTCTTGTAATACTCATGTTCTTAGCTCATGGACATACACATTACTTATTCATAACCATTTTCAATTTGATTCCTATGTTCAGTATGAAACACCGAAAACAGAAATGTATATACTTGAACAAAAGGTGACAATTTTATCAATAAAAGTGAAAATAGAAAATAAAAACAAGAATATTTTCTGAAACAAAACTGATCCTAACTTAGCATGTGTTGAATTGAATATGGTTTAGTTGGTTACAAAATAGGCATGTCCAATGCTTGTAAGACATCTTTGAAGTCAAAATCGCGTGGGTCTTTGTTGAACCTTTCAACTAGTTTGTATCTGACATCATTCAAATAGAAAGACTGAGCAGTTTCCATAAGCCATTTTGCCTCAGAGTCAGTCAACTTGCTGGTGAATACAATATCCCCACGGATAAGTACCAAGTCTTTGGTCTCTGCAAATTCTGTGTAGAAGCAGACGGAGAAGTAGGGTGATGCTTGTGTTCCTCTAGCCTTGTAATCTTCAAGACCCGTAAAAACCATGTATGGCGTTTGTACTGCAAGAAATCATGATTATGCAAGTGAGTGAAACAACAATCAAAGACATAGAAATAATCATAATAAGTGTAAATGATAAAGAAACCTTGAAGGAACATAGTTGTATAACCGTTTCCCCTCCACAAAGGAATGACAAAATAGCGGCTGGCAAAAAGAAATAGGAAAGGTAAGAAGAGGAAATAGATATATTGAAAGTATATAAGTAAAGATGAAATGAATTACCATTCCTTAGCTCTATGGTCTAACAAGTGATAAAGCTTAGCTTTCATAGTGCCTCCAATATGACCTCTACCAATGTGGTACTGAAACAAAACCAGCAGCACACAGAGAGAGTTATTAAAATGAAAAGAGAATAAGTGATAGAGAGAGAGAGATTACATCATCCCAAATAGAAGCGATATCATCAGGATAACGATCCTTAAGTCTGTGAATGTCTACAATTGAATCTAATGGCTTCTCTCTCAGAGGGTTGAACCCGGTCGCGAATCTTGACATCATGCGGAATCCCCATTTCATGAAATGTTGCGATTCATGCAATTTGGGAGCAATTGGTGCGATGGAAAGAGTAGAAAAAGAATGAGTGGCACAGGAGGGTATGGTCCTCCATAATTTGGAGGTTGAAAACAGCCTTTGCATTGCACAATCTGAAAACGCCGCGTAGACGGGGGAGATAGGATATTGTGAATTTAGGGGATAAATAGGCTATAAATTTTGTTGAGACAAATTTTCAAACAGATGGTGTGCATGAAAAACGTAGAACAATGTTTATACAATCACACACACTCACACAAAAAAACATGTCAACAAAAGACATTAGCATTCACATCAGAAAAGTTTGATGAATGGAAATAAACAACTACTGACTGCAATTTATATGAAAAAAATAAATGGGCACAAAATCTAAAAGCAGTGAATAAGAGTGGAAAAGAGTAAGGAAAGAAAAGATGAAGAAAGTTTGAATTAAAATGGGTGAGTGATGGTATACAGATTAGGGAGATGGAGTGAGAAAAAGCACCGTGCAACGGAGAAGAAGAAGAAGCAGCTAAGACGCTAGAGAATCTGAAGAACTAGGTTTTTCTTTTTGGGTTTACAATGTTTTTCTATTAAATAACTTCTAATATATTAGGGTGTGTTTCTTTGGCAAAAATTAAATTTTACAAATATTTATAATATTTATTTAATTTAAAAATAACTAAAATTCAAAATTAACCCTCAATTTGAATCAAAAGGAATGGGTCGAGAGGTAAAAGTAAAGATTAATATAGCAGAATGAGGAGAAGAGCAAAAGGGACGGTCGCACCTATTATTGTTCACTTTCAGCACAATCTAATAAATTATTCTGAAGAGCGGTAGCTGAAGAGAGTTTGGCACGACAAGAGATGTCACTGTTGTTGGTGTTGAGGATACCAGTCAGCATGATTAGTGGGTTAGTTTAGCTAATATTTAGTGGGCAGTTTCTACTATGACTTATTCAAGCAGTTTGTTTTTTTATTCAAATTAGTGTGACCCCTAACATAGATTATCGTTATTACCGAGTTCTATCAGAATCCTTGGTTGCTTCTGGCCGGAGTTAGTTGGTGTTTGCTAAAAACTAGCTTGAATTTTATTGTCTCCTTAAAATTTTGAACTTGTTTAGCTCAACCAAGAATTACCTTAGTATATGTTGGAGGAGTTTTGGCTTAGGTGGTTTGTATTTTTTTGATTTATTGGCGGCTTCATCATTTTTTTTTTTATGTATATTCAAGGTTTTGAAATGTTGTGTTGTGTAGATTCAAGTGATTTTCCTATGCTCAGAGGAATCAAAGAAGGTCACTTTAATTTGGCCGCCGGCAAGGTAGTTCAGTTGAAATTGGTTTTGATATATGTATTGAGTTTTAAGACCCTTGGATAAGTATTCAAGTGAAATATGTTAACTGTAATCTTTTACTTTTAGTTGTTACCTTTCCAAGTTTCTGATCCTTCATGCTTTTTGTTGCACCTTAAGATACTTCATTGCTGCGAGGCTTTGAAAGATAATTGGTTTGTCTACGTTTGGGACGGTACAGACACCCCACCAAATGCCATAACTTCAATGTGAGTTGATGTAAAGTTACTTTTACATTGTCATTTTAACTCCCCTCCCCCTGAATGCATGTAGGACAGGGTTTGGATAAAATTGTATTGAAAGTACAGGGCTTGGATAATATACCACAATTACATTAAAGATACCTTTTAACCGTATTGTTACTAGTGCACATGTATGAGAATTTCAAGTTACAAACGTATAGAGGTAAAAGAAAAGTAAAGATAAAAATAGCAGAATGAGGAGAAGAGCAAAAGAGAAGGTCGCACTTATTATTGTTTACTTCCTGCACAATCTAACAAATCACTCTGAAGAGCGACAGCTGAATAAGCGCAACCGTCTCCGGCTAGAGATCTAGGATCCGCCGCCAAACAAACAGCAAAGCACAAAAACGGATTATGCAAATCTGAGACGTGTACGATTCAATGAAGGTTGGGTGCGAGATTTTCTGAGAAAATGGAAGGATTGTTGAAAAGATGACAAGAGAGAGTTTGGCACGACAAGAGATATCATGTTTGTTGGGTGCGAGAAGAGAATATTAATATTTTTACTTGTGCGATGTAGGTAGTTAGATGAAATTTTACTTTAATTTTAACATTTAAACGTGTATTTTTTTTAATATATTAATGATGTAAAAGAGTTATCTCTTTTATATTTTAGATTTAAATAATAAATATATAAAATTTAAAAAATAATCTAAATTATTTTAGAATACAATGTATTAAATATCTTCTATCTAGAATGAAAAAGATTTCAAAGAATCTTTTAACTAAGTTTTCCTGAAAACCAAAAAAATTAAAATTACATACTCTTACAAATAATAACAAAATAATTAAAATAATAAATTTAATTCAAACATTATTTGAAGCTTTTAATGGTATTAAAATTGGTTAAAGTTGATAAGTTGTAGAATATAAATCCATTAAAATTATTTTACAGCATTGAAACACTCATTAACTATTATAATTGTCAAACATAAATTATTATTATTTTGACATATATTTGAAACTTAATTCTCAGTCTTTTTTTTCAACCTTTCAACTCAATTATAAAAAGAATAAAAAACGGTTGTGTGAATATATATATATATATATATATATATATATATATATATATATATATATATATATATATATCGTTATGAACAACCCATTCGGTAAGAATGAAATTCAAAAAAAAAATTACTTCGCAAACTTTTGTGATTTTATCGTGGCCTTTGTTTCTTTCAATACCATGGTGAATATGTTTTAGGGTTAAATATGCTTTTGGTCCTCATAAATATAGTGATTTTCATGTTTCTCTCTAAAAAAATTCTTTCCTTCAAAGAATGGTCTCTTTAAAAATTTTCATCCATACAATTGGTCTCCGACGTTAAATGACATTAACGGAAGATGGTGTGGCATGGCAGGTGGATTAAAATATTAATTTTAAAAAAAATTGAAAAAATGTCTTAGATTGAGGGGGTTACAAACCTCCTCTAAATAAACCCAAAAAATTCCCAAATATGTTGCTCCAACTGGCAGGATTGTTTAAGCAATCAAATAACTTAGTAATTACCAAAATTCTATAATTCACACCAACGTGATGTTATCGCCATATAACATAACATCACATTGTGTAATGTATTCCAATAGTCTCTCAATTTAAGTATATCAATTTGTTATCCAAAACTAGAAAAAGAAAGTCAATGTAAACAACTGGAACTTGAAACATTAATATGCCTAAAAAACATAGCATGCTAAGATACTGGTTATGAGCAAATTGATAGTCAAATAAGAAATACACAACTAAGTAAACATGATCTTATTGTGTTTTTTTAAACATGGTTAACTCAGAAATTAAAGAAACTAGTTTACTTTCATCTAACATAGAGAAATTAACCTCACATTAAAGTAAGATTAGAATTTTATACAACTGTCTTACATAAGGCATTTGAGTCTTTTTTATAGAATGAAATAATGTACAACTCACCTCTATAGAACACATAAAATGCAAGTCTTTCACAATAGAGGCTCCCAAATTTAGAAGAAGTATTCACAATCATATGTGTCATATGCTTCTCTTAGTATCTATTGAGGTAATGTCCTTATGGAGAGATAAGTACCAAACTTGCAGCTTTTACAACTCTGCCATGAATACTAATTCAAAACTTCCCAAACCGTAATACTCTGAATTACAATTGCGGTGCAGCTGAATTACCAGACATCTATGGGATAAATCAACATAAAAGAAGCCTTGAATACTACACAACTATTGATTGAAAGACAGACATACGCATAATCTCTTCGAAAAGTGACATCATTCTCAGAACCATTCAATCTTCATTCACCCACTCTCTACCCCAATAGTCCAATACACTTCACCCTCCTTGCACTATTTTCATCCACCTTCATTCAATTCTATCTCTACACTCTCTCCTAAACCTTCAAAACTCTTGAAATCCCTACTACACAAAATCAACGAACTTTCCATCATTCTCCTACAAAATAAACTCACCCACTGAACTTTCCATCAATATGCTCTTTTTGAAACGCATATAGGACTTACCTCTAGCATCAAGTCATCTCTTTGAAGTCAACTTTGTCATCCAACAGTGTTCAAGTGAAAACTTGTATTTCAAGCTTCTCTCGTGGTTTGGTCTCTCAATTATCTAATGACGGTAATTAACTTGAAGATGTATCAAGCCTCATCAAACCAAGGATTAAAAGTTCTTATGTGATGCTAAATTCAAATATAACGAGGCCATGACTTAGAGCTTCAGAGTTGTGAAAGAGATGACTTATTATCCTGAGTGGTATAATCGATTATTTCATTTTTAACGCTCATAATCGATTATTTTGGTCGATTGTTTCAGGCACGACCGAGAAAAACTTTGTAAATACTTCCTTCTTTCCCCGTGTTTTCCTTATTTTCTTTCTTTCACATGCATTGTAGTGATTAAGCGATAGATATATATAACACACCCATTAGATAGAAAGTAGAAGTGGATACCGTAGAGTACTATGGGTGCGTGGGGTGCTAATCCCTTCCCCTCGTGTAATAAACTCCCTTACCCGATCTCTTGGTCGTAAGACCATGATTTCTCCCTCTCAGGTTTACTCGATGTTTTCCTTTCCTCTCGCGGGATAAAAAAAATGTTCAATTGCGACTTCATTGATATAGTTATCTGATGATGTTCAGTCGGTTGTTTCAAGATCATCAAGTAAAATCTCCACAAAGGTTCTTGAGCTCAGTCCATTGAAAAAGGTTTATTGGTTCGAGATCAGCTTATGTAAAATGATTTGGATATAAATCGCCACACAGGAAATCCAGCACAAAAGCAATCTGCCACAAAGCCAATCTACCCCAAAGGCAACCCGTCATTGAGACAATCCACCACAAAGGCAAAATATGCATATGCTATAAAATGCATATACCTTCCACAACTCTCATTAAACCACATCATTTTAAATTTCATTTCACATACTCAGATGTCTTCAAACGTAATTGATTTTAAACCATTTAATAAACTCTTAACCAACACAATTCTTCTGATTCACATTGCGACAACACATAATAATAACAAATCACAGACACAAAATTGCATCCACTTCACATCATCATAATTCATCTGACTCACATCGAGACCATACATAATAATAACAAGCACAAACAAAACAACATTTCATCCACATCACATAATCATACCCAAAAACACAACATATCAAACTATTATTCATAATTTAAGCAAGGATTAAAATTTATAAAATAACACTATACTTTAATTCTCTTTTCTCGTTAGAACAATTATGTATTATATCATTTTATTCAATAATACATAACTATTAGTTTCGTTATAATTAGTATAGGGAAGTGCCTTTCCCGTCGCGAGTAAACTCATAGCAAAGTCTTTACTCCAAAGATCCATAAAGATTACACAATCATCCCATTTACTTTTCCTCTCGGACGTAGCTTATGTTTTCAACCATTTACCGAGCGTTGACCCGTTGTCCTCCAATCATTTCGTTTTTTTTTACCATTTATGAATACATATTTAAAAATACGATATTAAAATACACTAAAAATATCAATTTCGAAGCTAGGTAAAATAAAATTAGTCCAAAACAGAATTCACACTTGATGAAAATATCACTTACATTCTCCTTATTGTTTTGGCGTTAATTTTACGCAAATCCAAGTTGCATTAATTAAGATACGAACAAATAGCATCGTTAATTGAACCGATAAGACGATGTTTTAAATAAGGTAAAAAAGAAAGCTGTAAAATGAAATAAATATGAATATTTAACCTAATAGTGATAGAAATAACGTACTGAATTTTGAGATGAAACTGAAAAACTTTTCTACATAACTGATTTAACATTGAAACCAAATTTTCTTCACTCCTCTTTTAGGCAGTTGCTTTGTAGGAGTTATTGTTGTATCACGTCACTACTGCAACACGTGTTTAATGAATAATAATTTATTTTCTTTTTTAATTTATTTAGGAAGATGCTAACGAGTGTCTCATGAGCACTCTTTAAGGGTGTGTTTAGTTAAAGGTAGATCTGGAAGAGAGAGAATTTTTTCTAATGAAACTCCATTTGGTCCTTAATATTGGCATCAATGGGGTCTTGATTATAATATTTTTGATAAGCCTGAATATAATCTCTAGCCTATTCCCCCCTCCGGCTAGCAATATGTATTTCTGAAGCCAACAAAGAGGAAGAAGTCGAAGCTCCAACGACACGAGAAGAATGGGGCATGGAGGCAGTTGCATGATCCCCTCCGTTTTATAAAAGAAAATAATGTCAAAAGAAAAATCCCTAGAGGAAGGTCCCTTATCTAGGAAGTCCGCAAATAGTCTTTCAAAATCATAATCATTAGTTATTGGTATGATCTCATAACCCATGAAATCATAGATAAAAGGGGGAGGATTTAAACCAGAAGATAATCATGTTCTCACTACGAGAGATACATCACTTTCAAAATTATTATCCAAGTTAATAGGACTATCACTCATATTGATTGAAGTAAAGTAAATGCTGAAGATATTAAAAGATTGAGGTAAGGAGTGTACTTGGTAAACGGAGGATCATGAGAAAGCTAAATATAATTGGAAAATGAAAGCTTTGAGAAAGGAGTTGCATTTACCTTGGTAAATACTTTGAATAAAGGAATAGAGAAAACACTCACAAATAGAAAATGACTGTCAAGGATTGCAAAAAGTTTCATCAACGCTTAACAATTCATATGTATAGACGAAGACAGACAACTGACTAGATCAAGGAAAATGAGAGACTACAAAATCTACGACTCGATTACTCCTTGAAAACTTAAACAAACTCAAATGCACTCAAGTTCACTATAAGCAGCGCCAAACCTCAAGCCATGTGTCAGAAAAGAGCAGTGAAATGTTTCAATAATGAGAATGCATTTAATACTTGTCCCTCATTAATTTTTCAATTGACTTGAGGCGTTTCCACTTCTTACCTAAAATGAACAACATCTTCACTAGCCGACCGCGATTACTAAGACTTCCCTGACTAATAACTTCTTAGTAAGCCTTGGGGAAAACTATTTTGGACCGACCAAAGGCCCAAAAACTCAAGGCCTAAATCAATATCAATCCACTCCAAATGATCCAAATTATAAAAGCTATCATACGAGATATTCAAGGTACACTTTCTGATCTTCTCTGTTTACTACACTCATCTTAAATTTTGAATTGACTTGGCCGTTAGAGTTCTAACCTTGCAGACCCACCCTTGTGTCACCGTATCGAATATCTACACTACCGGTTCATAATTCCTCACTATCAACTTTCACCTAATTTTGGTTCCATAACAGATTGATTGCTTTTTTTTTTCTAATTAGGAGAACATATCTTAAAGGGAAAACCTAATACTATTCACATTCATTCTATTGCAAATAAGATTAGATCCAAATTGTAAGAAAGGAAGTTTCTCTTTTGTCTATAGAGGGTTGAGTTAGTTGATGAAGAGTGGAATTTGAGGTATGATAGTTCATAACATCTTCATTTGTGCTATGTCTAAATCTTGATCAAATAGATGGAAAGGTGGCGTTTACTTATTTTTATTTTATGAGATTGGCTAGTATCTCACTGAGCTCTTGTATCTTGCTTCATAGAGGTATATGCATCAATTGGTGGACTTCAGCTGATGCTGAGAAGTGATCATTCTCATTGTGTCAACTTCATCTAAAATTTTGTTGGGATCTTCTTGTTTTCAACCATTAGTGGGCTCTCTTCATTAGAGAATCAGTGATGAGATCCACCTCTAATATTTTCTACCACGTCTTTCCTTCTATTTGGAGTAGTGTTAAATGCAAATTCAATGGCATAAAAAAATTACTTATTTGCTTATTCGTCATGGTTCCAAAATCAATTTCTAGATTGATAACTGGACTGGCCCCCTTCTTGTGCAAACTCTCAATATCTCCTTTGTTTCATCATCTTCTAAAGGCCAATACCAAAGATTACTTGAATGACAAGAAATGGACCATTCCTCGAGCTTTGCATCTAGCTTATCCTAATCTCTCGCACATTCTTGGGCAGGTTCATACCCCACTAGAAGATAAGGATTGTCAAAGCACTTAGAATCAAACTACTACATGTACTCTATCCTTGAAAGAAGCACCCATTTTCCATTCTTCTATAGGTGAGAAAATTAATTGTTCTAAGATCATCTAGCACAAATACATCCCTCCCTCTAAATCTTTTTTGGTTTAGAAACCTCAAAGTTAGAGGATGGGTCCATCTGCAACCTATCTGAGAAATTTGGTAAAAAAACAATCACGTATATGTTCCTAAAATTTTATTTTCTATTTCAATTTGGAATTTGATGAGTTATGCATCAAACAGAGTTGTTTCTTTGGTTCCTTTAATAGACTCTCTAAAAGTTATGAAGAATTCTTGGTCTCCTCAAGGTAGAGATTGGTTATGTTCTCATCTACTGTAAACACTTTCAAAAACATTTGGCATTGGTTGATCCAAAAGAGATTCAATAACAAATTAATTCACTAGAAAATCGTCACTAGTTTCATTATCTCTGATGTCTTCATAACTGAAAACTCTTCCAACCTAGTCACTAATCCGCCTATGGACTTTCAACTGATAAAAGCTATCAAGGTTGTGTAGCTCATCCTTTGGCTCTATTAGCTGTCAAAGAGATCATCTGTTACTCTCCTTTTTTCATTGGATAAAATGTAATATTGTTGAAGTTCTCTTGAAAATATTGTACAAGAAAATACCATTGAATAGAATCAAGAGAGTGTAATTTGTATGTCTTTCACTAACCATATTGTAGAGAGTGAACCTGTTTCAAATGGATAAAACTCATCCCAATTATTTTTATTAATTAAAAAATCTACCTCTTCAGCCTGAGAAACAAATTTTGTATATCCATCATTTAAAAATATTTGAAATTAATAAATAGGCATAAACAATTACTCCCTCCGTCCCAAAATATTAGTCATATTTGATCATTTTACACCGTTTAAGAAAATGTGATAAATCTAAGAGAGAATAGTAGTTTTACAAAACTATCCTTGTTTACTAGTGTGTTTGTCTTTTCAGCAACATGTAATGATCAGCAGTTCAAGTTTCAAGCTTCCTTATTAGTAAAAACAACTTCTGATCGACTGCAAACTTGACACAGTGGGAAGGATCACCTCTCAGCATCAGCTGAAGTCCACCAAATGACGCATATACCTCTCTGGAGCAAGATACAAGAGCTCGGTGAGATACTAGTCAGTCTCATAAAACAAGAATAAGTAAATGGATTCATGAATTTCCAAATATAAACTACAAAAGTAGAAAAACAGATCCCATTGAATTTACTTTCTTGATAAAAACTAGATTGATATGCAAAGCCAACAAACTAGAGTCTGAAATCCAAACTATATTACCACGTAAAAGCCTACCAATCACCTACAGCCTGCAGACCTCAAATCCCATTGATATCAATTATACAATAATATATAACTTGCATTTTGGTTATTCCTGCAACCCCGATGATTCTTTGAAAAGCACTTTGTTGTGTTGAATGCAATCCAAGTATAGTAACAAAGGGTTGATTCTTTTATTGCGAAGCAAACATTAATATAATCAAAGTCATCTAAATAAGCAGACCTGCAAACTCCTACGTCTCTGAGGTTCACTTTGTCATGTGAAGCTGGGTTTATCATGTCACTAGTTAAGGTCAATTACATGGATCAATCAAAGCATATTCAGCTCAGACGAATGATGTATATTGACAAAACATTATAGCATCATACATTCCTAGGTGATATTGCAGATTAAAATAAAATGGACTGGAGTAATTCAAATACCACAATATAACATGATAAACATTTACATACACTTCAGGTTCAGGTGGAGTACGTTTAAGTCCATCAGCTGAAATGTCATATAACCTTCCATACATGATGTATTCAAACTTTTCTTGAATTGAAACTGGGCCATCCTGGATGCGAAACCATTTTAGTGTAACAACAATATCCGTTATGTAGATAAATAACTGCTTTTATATTTGATAAAAATACAATATAGCATGGAGCCTCAAATGAAATGAGTATTAAATTTACCTTGGTATTTAAAACAAGAGATGGAGATAAAGCCATCAAGAATCTTTCCTTTCTGTTCATAGGATAAATCTCTGTATTAACATCTAGAAGCATGTGCATGCCATACTTCTCACTTCGTGCAACAATCCGAGAAACTACAAAAAGATATTCATGAAAATATAAAGTTTATGCCAACTTGAGCTCGATCAATTCAGGTTTCAAAATAATGTAGACAGGAGGAAATCACAGATACGAATAGAAAGGATTACAAAGCTAGCTATGTCACTATATGCAGCAAGTAGAAATGAAACGAATGTCAAAATACACATGGATTTAATATCTAAAATGGCATCTGAAGAGTGGTATAGTTATTGCATATTGTACAACAGAACAGATTGCAAAAACTATATGCAATTTATTAGTGAGTGTTTTCATTATTAAAATACTAAACTTATCCAAGGCTTATAATACTTTTTTGTAATTTAGTACACTTTATTTACAGAGCCAAAACAAAAAAGAATCCTCAATTTTCTTTACTGACTTAATCGCAATGCAATCATCTGATCTACTCATACACATAGTTCTTCAGTAAACATCACATATCTGCAACCCATTGAAACTTCAAATAGATAACTGAAAAAAGCATACCAGAAAGCCATAGCAGCACCCAACAATCTATGACTTATATTGAGGCAACCTTAAAGACACAGAGTGCTGCTTCACCTCAGTATTAAATCACATAACTAATTCTATGAAACAACTTTGCAAATCTAAAACAACCATAAACACAAATGCAATTTTAACCCTTTTTGCTTTATTCTTCAAAAATAAAAACAAAATGAGAGATACACATACCCTTGTCATACTTTTTACCATCTGGGTCTATAGCTTCAATCTTAAAAAAGTCATCGAAAAGAAGCTCACTCATCCTTCAAACTCAATTAGATGCGTCTCACTAAACACACAGATAAAATAATCATTAGAACTGGAGTTTAGAGAGCAAGAGCATCATACTATTTACAGCTAATTGAAAATTGAAAAAATTGCGCATAGTAAATGAAACTACTGCAACATCAACCTTGTAGCATCTCAATCAAAACATTTTCCAAATAATGCGTGACATAACATGATTAGAACATACACACACGAAAAAATAATGCCACGTAATTAAGCATGTAAAAAATCACTTAGGTCATTCGTTTTTTCAATAAATAGGCTATAAATTTTGTTGAGACAAATTTTCAAACAGATGGTGTGCATGAAAAAGTAAGGAAAGAAAAGAAGAAGAAAGTTTGAATTAAAATGGGTGAGTGATGGTATACAGATTAGAGAGATGGAGTGAGAAAAAGCACCGTGCAACGGAGAAGAAGAAGCTAAGACGCTCTGAAGAACAAGGTTTTTCTTTTTGGGTTTACAATGTTTTTCTATTAAATAACTTCTAACATATTAGGGTGTGTTTCTTTGGCAAAAATTAAATTTTCAAATATTTATGATAACAAAAATTAAATTTACAAATATTTAATTTAAAAATAACAAAAATACAAAAATAAACCTCAATTTGAATCAAAAGGAATGGGTAGAGAGGTAAAATATTAACAAAATAATTGAAATAATGAATTTAATTCAAATAATATTTGAAGCATTTAATGGTATTAAAATTAGTCAAAACTGATGAGTTTTAGAATATAAATTCATTAAAATTAATTTATAGCATTGAAACACTCATTAACTATCATTCAAACATAAAATTGTTATTTTGAAATATATTTGTAAACTTAATTCTCAGTTTTTTTTTTCAACCTTTCAACTCAATATATTTGTAAATTTCATTCTTATCGAATGCATTATTCATAAGGATTATAAACAATATATTCGGTAAAAATGAAATTTTAAAACAAAATTACTTTGCAAACTTTTGTGATTTTATCGTAGACTTTGTTTCTTTTAATACCATGGTGAATATGTTTTAGGGTTAAATATATTTTTGGTCTGCATAAATATGGTGATTTTTCATGTTCAGTCCCTCTAAAAATTTCCTTCAAAAATAATCTTTTTAAAATTTTTCATCCATACAATTGGTCTCTGACATTAAACGACGTGATGTTATCACCATATAACAAAACATCACATTAATGGTCCTAATCAACTTTCTTAATTCCCGCATTTTTCCTCAATGAGGTCTTATATTTAGGGACTTGTTATTGTTAATGATTCAATTGTCTAAAAATATAATTATGTTATATTATACAAATTTTTGAATAAATTTTTTCCTATTATTTTTTTATTTGCAAAAATATTTTCATATTACTATACTACTCTCTTATATGGTATTAAAAAATTTGGTGATTAATTTAACTTACTATATTATATTATTAAATTAATTTTTATTTGATAAAAATGAATACACTAATTAAAACATGCAAAATAATTTTAATATATATGAAAAATTGAAGATAATATCAAAATATATTAAATTTATATATAAAATTTATAATAAAATTTAATGAGATACATGAAATTAATTCATTATACAACACCTTATTTGATTCCAATAATTTAAAGCTTTAAAATATCTATTCACTTGACTATTCTAAAATTGTAAAATGAATCATTCTAAATTATAGAGGTACATCAAAATATCAACTTCCAATTTTTGTCTGTAGTCAAAATATTTTTGTTGTCAAATACATATAAATATTTCTATTAACTCATGGCAGAGGAGATACTATTGTTGATAACTAAAACCAACACATCATCATACTCTAGTTCTAGTTTTATGTATATACAAGTTCAGCACATTTGAAATTGCGCTTAAATCGTATCACATGTTGTTCAAGAATTCCAGGTCAAGTTTATGAACTAAAGATAAAACCAGAAAAATAAATAAAAGCAGATGTCTATGAGGCTGTTTGCTCGTGATTTTGTTAGCAGCAAGCATAGTCAGAGGCGGCGCCAGCAGAAGTCAAATGTTTTCTTCGGTCAAACACTTGCTTGGAGCCTCCAAAATATGAAAAATAAGCTCCCTGTTGCAATTTTTGCATATCGGAGTGACAATCATGCCTTTGATTCAACTAAGTCGCCTCTCTCTCTCTTGTCAGACTTAATCCTTTCAGCCACTCTGCCTGCTGAATGGATACTCTTGCCACTGCCATCTTTCTTAGCGATAGCACGTTGCATGATACGTATAGGAATTCCACCCAAATCAAAGTCATCTTTCAAGGACTTCGTTAAGAACCTGATGTCTGTATCAGAAAGTCGGGCCTTCCCGCGCACAAACGCAACAAATGTAGGTGGTCGAGCCTTAACCTGAGTGAAATACTTGATCTTAGGCTGTGCTGCCTGGTCTTTCCAAGAATGCCTGCTCATAACCTGGGCCAAAACAACCAGGAGAAAGAATATTTACTACTGATTGCACGATATACTCTTCAGATAAAAGTAGTAATGGAAGTAGGTAATACCTTTTGCAACCAACGGTTAAGACGAGCTGTAGATAATCTTGTACACCATTTTTCGTATGTATCAATGACTTGATGCAAGACGGTTGTCCGGCCCCTTCCCTCTAATGCTGAAATAAATAATACTGGGATTCCGGTAATCTGTTGAAAATTGCCAATGCAAAATCACAATTCACAATACAATGGGTAAAGTTTGTTATTCAGTCACTTAAAGCAGAAAAAAGACGAAGATGGTATCATAAATCGATAACCTCATAAGATAATCTTTGTTCTTTTTTACAATTTGAAATATATCTTTTAAATATCATGTCCAAATACATGATAAATCTATTTTAAAAAGGTAACAGTTTAAACATCATGTATAGTAAATAGTCCAGTTTATTGAACTTCTAGACAAAGTTAAGCTCTTAAGTCATAACTACATAGCAAACCTGAGGTATAACTGTCTGAATTTCTTGTTGAACAACCTCCATAATCTGCTCATAGGATGATGATTTGTCTTTGCCCCTTAGAAGGTCCATCTTGTTCACAATCACAACCAAACCACGTCCCTCTTCCACGGCTCGTCTGGCTATAACTACTTCAGCATGTTTCATACTTCGTTTAGCATTTACTATCTGGTCAGCATAGATTTTCCAATAAAAATCTCATAACAGAAGATAAATATCTACTTGACACCTTGAGGTTAGGGAGGAAAGACCTTTTTGATAGATCACGTTTTTAAAAGAGGGTGTTACATACACAAACACAAACTTCAGTCATATAATGGACAAGATAACTTCATCTAAGGGGTAAACCAAAAATTATGAGACTGAAGCAGGACATAGGTTGATAATGTCACATGTTAGCACCATTGTCTGAACATGCAATATAAGCAGCATACCTCGTCTGCATCTAGTACCAAAGCAATTATATGAGCCCGGAGTAGACTTTTTCTAGATTGCATAATGCTCAAGGATGATGCTCCTTTCTCCAGTTTTGTCCTCTGTAACCAACCGGCAGTATCAACCTGAATGACAGCAAAACAAGATAAAATCTTAAGAATGTAACCGGAGTTTCGACATTAAATGTTCACTTTTAATTTATAATAGGTACTGAATATTTTAAGGAAAAACTCACTACACTTATAATGAACTCCAGGCCTGTATGAAGGTGAAATCAGGTACTGGGTTCTTGAAAATTAAAAGATGAATGCAGAAGAAGAAACAAAAAAGCCTAGGCATACGCAATCAAATATATCAAGTTCTGCCAACATATATTTTCCAAAAAGTGTCCCGCCAAATTTCAAAATCTCTTTCCCAATTCACAATCTCATCCTATAACCCTTAATCCACTAACTACCTTACTGACAACTCAACAGTTACTAAAGGAGACCTTTTCTCATTCTCTACCTTGGTCACAATTCCCAAGCATTACATCCCCGTGCTCTCTCTATTGAGATTGGTGGCATGACTCTGCTCTCACCTTAGAGGAAGCCCGTTGGGTTCCTAAGAAATGCAAGTAAATTCTTCCAAATCAACATCAATTTCCTTAAATAGAAGTTGTTAATCTTTTTTCGTCTCCTAGCCGTAGTCAGTATATATAATACCCCCTCTACTTTATCTTACAAGACACTAATCATAGTTCTCCAAGAGACTTGTACTTAACAAAGGGAAGGATCTCTTTGTTAAGGATCTCTCCTAAAAACCAACTTACCCTCCCATCTCCTATTCAATGGCTAAATTTATGAAATTAGCCACAATATCCACTAAACTAGATAACCAAACCATCCCTCGGATTACATTTGCAATTACAACCCTCAAATCAAATATGAATAGTTTATGCTTAATTTCCATCTTAAGAACTCCCATAATCTTCACCTGAGTCTTCAGTCATTAGATTCCAACACCTCGATTATTTTTCACTCTATCATACAGTCCTTTATGACCGTAAGATAGAGGAGAGCTTTTACCCAAAAGAACTCCACTACATCTTGTTGGTGAGGGTGTTTCAAATGGTCAACTTGCGTCTACTCTAATTCCATGGATCTCTCCTTATCATAGCAATTTGTAGTATTTCATTGTTTAGAACAACCTCCGGTGTACTCTCCGCTCTACCCCATCAAGAGCCACTTGACCAGTTCAACTGGGTTTGGCTCCCATTGCTCCATTACAACGAGCTTCTCTCCAAACTATATTCAAGACACCATTGCGGCTAGTGTGCTAACCATCCAAGTTCCTTGAACTAAGAGCTTTGAGACCCACTGATCGACGTCAATATAAACGGGAACAAGGAAAGATTCAGAGTACTTAAGCATCCATGTAGGTGATATTGAGTATTGGGTTCTAGAAGATGAAATGATTAATATAGAAGAGAATAATAGTAAACAAAATAGCCAAGGAAACTAGAGTGTGCACAGTCTCTCCTAAAGATAGTGAACCTTGTTCAATATGATAATTAAAGTAACTCTAATCAAAATACTAATTTTGGATGCTTACAACCATGAAACAGCACGATTGACAATTAAACATGCATATCAAGAATAGACATTTAAAACTAAGGAAATTCAGAACTACAGCAAGTTGATTATAAGCTTATCATGCTTACAGTTACAAGACCAAATCTGCAGTACTTCCCCTGATGATGTATATAAAAAGCATTATAAACTTTAAAGAGAAGACTTGCATATTGTCGACAATACATCACTGTTATCAAATATCGGCCATGGCATATATCATTGGATGTTTTTGGGCTTGCTGCAACGGTAAATAAATAATGATCGATATTGCGGGTTTTTCCACCATAGTCTACTTTCTCTGCCATGGACCGCCGTTTGCCATCGACAACACTGGTAAACATGCAGCAAATAAAAGTGCCACTTGAAGGAATACATACACAAATTGGAAAAGAAATGAGTGGCAACAATATCTAATTTGTAGGACAGAGAAACAAATAACTAGTATGTTTTCCTCCTTCAAGATACATTCCTTTAGATATGTCAATTTCTAACTCTATCAGTCCAAAACCAAAAAACTTACCAGATAAATTGTTCTTCCTTGAAATTCAAACTGAGTTCTGATTGCATCTCTAGTCAGACCAGCTTCAGGACCCACAAGAACCCGGTCTTCTTGCAACAAAGTATTCAGTAAGGTTGATTTACCAACATTGGGGCGTCCTACAATTGCTAACTGCAAAGGCAGTTTGCTTTCATCAGCCTCTGAGGAACTAGTCTCATCACCACAGATATTCTCCCTAGCACTTTCATCTATAATCATTGACAATTGAAAGCAGAATAAAAAGAAAACATTAGACAGCAACACAAAAGTGAACTTAATGTTGATAACTCCAAACTCTTAAAACCCTTCTTCTCAATGTATGATCTCACGGACAAACTAGCGTCGAATAATTATACTACCAAACCCAACTTCCATGGCCTCAAAAAAACATAATTCTATGAATTGTGCATAAAGTTATCATAAAATAACAGTGCAGGTATCATCTTACTAACTTCGAGGTAAAAGGGTATGTAAATTGGGGTTTACTTACCATTCAAGAGACTAACCATGTAATCCTCCAAAACAGGCTTAAGAGACAAAAACAAGTCATGCATACCCAAACCAGTCTCAGCAGATATAGCAATAGGATCCCCAAACCCTAACCGCGACATTTCATTAGCAGCAGAAGCAAGAGAGTCATCAGCATCAAACAATGACTCAGATTTATTCATAACTAGAATAGGTTTAACTTGAGGCGCATTTCTTCGCAACCATTTCCCAACTTCCTGATCAAGAGGATGAAGTCCAGCTCTTGCATCCGTCAGGAAGAGTAAAGAGTGGGAAGTTGCCAATACATTAGCAGTAAACGAAGCAGTTCTGTGAAGAATGGAACCCGAAGTGGCTTCAGCTTCTAAACCAGCAGAATCCAAAACCCTGAAACGCAAGTGACCTAACTTTGCGATACCTTCACGAATGTCGCGTGTGACATGATCGTCAGGTGTGTTGTAGACAAGAGCTTCTCGTCTGCGGATGAGGCGGTTGAAGAGGGCGGACTTTCCGACGTTAGGTCGGCCGAGAATGATGACGGTGGGGAGACGGGAGATTGGGGTTTTGGTGAAATCCAACGGTGGTGGAGGGTTCTTGGTGATGGTGGTGCAGAAACTCCGGCGGGTGCGTGTCCAGCAGAAAAGGAAGAGATTGGAATTAGACATAGGTTGGTGTGTGAGTTAGTAAGATGTGTGGCTCTCACTTTGAAGCATTTTATCAAACAGGTGGCGTGCGGCGGTGATCGGAAGGGTTTTTGAGAGATGAAGAGAGTGTTGGGGGTGATGAAAAACCGGACACGACAAAGATGATTGGCTATGGCGAATTTCGACCGGCACGGTGTGAACAACGTTATATAGGGCATTTTCACTCCATACTTACATTACATGTCGTATATTATCGACACAAACTTCTTATTAGCGCATGTATCATACCTTCTTTACAATTTATTTTTTGTTTGGGCCTTTCTTTAATCTTTGCAATTACCAATTGCATTGTTTCATTTGATGTACTTTATGCACCCTCTAGTATATTCCTAAGGGGGTTGTTTTTCCATTCTTCTTGATGCTCCCCGTCAGATAATTTTTCTTGCCACCCCCGATTTACCTGGCACCCCATATTTGTATATTCTGAAAATATCTCTGATCTTATTTACTCAAAAAATTTAGTTTTTTTAAAAAAAATTATTGTCGATAAAAGAAATCAAAAAGAAATTTCGGATAGGTCTCTGAAAATTTTCGGTACTCTTTATAGGCGAATATCAGAAATTCTTTGTTGTTCACAAATTTTTGGTACCAATATATCGGATATTTACAAATTACCGATACGATTTACCGGAATTTTCAAAAATTCTGGTACGATTTACCGGAAATTGCCAAAAAAATATAGTATTTTTGCTTTCGTTATTTCAGGTACTGGCAATTTCAAAATTTCCGGTACATAAACAATACTGAAAATTCCAAATTTACAGTATATACCAGAAAGTTGATGAACGAGTTTGAGATGATTGATTTGGAAAAATATGATATATTTTCCAGGGATGAGAATTATGTACTATAAGAAGGGTATAATTTTGTTTTAACTCAAGTATGAACTTGAGCTTCTAAAGTGGTTTGAACTAACAAATTGCAAGACTGCAATCACACGTGCTGAGACAAATCACAAGCTAGATTCTGATGTTTAAGGTGATGATGTAGATGCTACAACTTTTAAACAGATGATTGACTTATTGAGATATATATTTAACACCAGACTTGATATTCGCTATGTGGTTGGAATGGTGAATAGGTTTATCAACAAAACAAAGTGGTCACATTCCAAGTTGTTGTCAGGATATTGAGGTACATTCAAGGGATTATGAAGTATGGAGTGTTGTTCTTTGTAGTGTTAAAACTGACGCAGAGCTTATATGTTATTCAGACTTTGATTGGTGTGGATATAAAGTTGCCAAAAGAAGTACTTCTAGATATTTTTTCAAATATTTAGGAAGTCCCATTTCTCGGTGCTCTAAAAAGAATAAGTGGTTGCGTTGTCAACTTGTGAAGCTAAACACATTGCAAGTGTTTTGTTTATGTGTCAAGTTGCTTGGCTGATGAATTTGTTGCAAGATCTGAAGATCAAGATGAGCAAACTTGTTGAGTTGATGATTGACAACAAATCATCTATAAGCCTTGCCAATAACCCAGTGTTGCAGGGGAAAAGTAAGCACATTGACACAGTTTTATTTTCTAAGAAGCCAACTCCAGAATGAAGTGTTAGAAGTTGCACATTGTAGCACTCAAAAGCAACTTGCTGGTGTTTTGACTAAAGCTGCCAAAACTGAACACTTTATCTATTTGAGGGATGAAATAAGGGTTGCAGAGTTTAATTAATTAAATATGAATTAAAGTATGATGTTAGAAGTGATTCAAACTAAGAAGCTGTTGTTAGAGTTAAAAGCTCTAGGTCTATAGTCAGAAGTAGTAGCTTATGAGGGTGTTAGTCATAAGCTGAAAGTTTTTGAGAGTATTTAGTCTCAAACAATAATTAGATGTTTTCTAAAAGCTATTCTTAGGTGTTAGCTTAGCTATTAAGCATATTTTTATTTGTATCTACCTCATAAGTTATTATGTGTATTAAAACAAGTTTGTAGCTAGTTTTTTATAAAATTGTTAATATAAGTTTATTTCTCAACAAATTTGTTGTAACATTTTTTCTCTCTCTCTCTTCTTCCTTCTTCACATTCATCTCCAACCTTGTGTACAAATAACCATAACTAATTAAGTTAACTAATTATGTGTCTTAATATTATATTATTATAAAAAAAACTTAGATACAATTTTTTAAATATAATTTTTATTATTTTTCAATAAAAATATAATAAGTGTATAATTTTGTCTTTTACATAAACAATTTTTTCCTTATTTTTAAAATTTTTAAAATTTTCTCCTTGAATGTAATGCTTTTTATTATTTATTTAATTTAGTTTAATAAGGTGAAGTAATGTGAGAACGATAGAACGAGGAGAGTTTAGTTTGTCTTACATTGCGTGCGTGGTGCGTGGCCCTATTATTCATTCGTCATTCGGATAAACATAACAACAACACAAACACCGTTTTCCGTTCCATTTTTATTTATTTTTGAATACAAAAAACAAACCCTAGAGGTAAGAAAAAGAAACGAAAATATAGTAGAAGAAAAGTAGAGTTGTAGTATTATCAATAGTATATAACTGAAATTGAAATTGAAATTTGGAGAAAATGGAAGGAATAGGTCAGGCAGTACCTCGAACAGTTGAAGAAGTTTTCAGCGATTACAAGGGCAGACGCGCTGGTTTGATCAAAGCCCTAACCACTGGTCAGTTCTTCATCGCACACTCTTTTTCTTCTTTTTTGTTTCTCTTATTTTTTACTCAATCGTTTCGTTGTTGTTGTTGTTGTTGTTGCAGACGTTGAAAAGTTTTACCAACTGTGCGATCCCGGTTAGTTCGATTTTTGTTGGGGGAATTGGGGATGTAGGGTTTTTGTCTGCAAAAGTGATTATACTCTTTTCTCATTTATAATTGCAGACAAAGAGAATTTGTGCTTATATGGATATCCAAATGAAACATGGGAAGTCAATTTGCCTGTTGAAGAAGTGCCTCCCGAACTTCCAGAACCAGCTTTAGGTATTAACTTTGCTAGGGATGGGATGCAAGAGAAGGACTGGTTATCACTCGTTGCGGTTCACAGTGACTCCTGGCTGCTTGCTGTTGCGTTCTATTTTGGTGCTCGCTTTGGATTCGGTAAGAATGAAAGGTAAGAATTTGTGTTATTCTTATACAGGGTTAGTGCTTCAACTGATTTTCTGTTCACCTAATCAATGGGAATTACACTGTTGTACTGTTAATCATAAGATCTTAGAACAGGTAAATGGGTGCTACAGGTAAGATAGTTTATTAATGCTTCAAGGTTAGAGGACTAAGGAAAATTTTGAGAGTTTGCGTTGAGATGTAACATAGCCTGATGCCATGATGACCTTGAAATAATGCATTCTTTACTGGTATATCGGCTTTTAGATGTCTAATTAGTCGTATAGCTGACACATCTAGTTAGTGGTATAGCTGACACATATCTCGTATGGGTATACCATATATGATATTTTGAATGCTACCATTGCATTTCACTAGATTGTGTAATTGGGAGTCTTGAAAGTGCTTAGAAGTATTCTATCGGCAGTTGAAGGAGGGCAACCTTGTGCTACAGCTCCTATCTTGGCAGGGTCCAGGAAGGGCTGGACTCATTATAGGTCTCTTGTTGGCAGCCTTATCTTGCATTTGCACGTTACGGCAGGTCAAGAAAACAAAAATGAAAAAGAAATATTCCTCGAGGTGCCTCAACAAGAAAATATATATTGCTAGAAATCTGATGAATGCTGTTGGACTCGAAGTTTTGTATGTGATATAATATTTACGAGTTTCTTCTAATTTTGTCTCAAATGGATATTTACAGGAAAAGGCTTTTTCAGATGATAAATGAGCTGCCGACCATCTTTGAGCTTGCTTCAGGAACTACTAAGCAATCAAAGGACCAAACACCTGCTCACACCAATGGTAGCAATAGCAAATTCAAATCAAGTGGAAAGGTATGCAGTTTTCCATTTCATATTCTTATTTTCTGTTTCTATCACCGCCATGCATGGAAAAATTCACATGTGTTCTTCTGTTTGGATGTATCCTTTTACCAGTCCCGCCAGTCTGAGTCTCAGACCAAGAGTGTGAAAATGTCTGCACCACCCAAAGAAGAGGATGACAGTGGAGACGAAGAAGATGATGACGATGAAGATGATGAACAAGGTGCAACCTGTGGTGCTTGTGGTGATAATTATGGCACTGATGAATTCTGGATCTGTTGTGATATGTGCGAGAGATGGTTTCATGGTAAATGTGTTAAAATTACTCCTGCCAAGGCTGAACACATCAAGCATTACAAATGCCCAGGCTGCAGTACCAAGAAGCCAAGAATTGCATAGCTCTGAAGCTTTGGACCAATGACAATATTTAGAATGTTTGATAGCATTTTTATAAGTGAAAGTGAAACCATTGTTGCCTGTTCTAGTCAATGCACTTTAGTGGCTACGCAGATGTAATTTCAAGTTTTGTGATCGTTCATTCCTACTGGCTACTCTTATTGGGAATTTGCGTCCTTAAGTAGTCACTGGCAACAAAAATATTATATAAATATATTATGCAGTTTCTGGTTTTAATTTTAATGAATATTTTGTTTATGCATTTTTTCAAAAGCAGACTCATTTGGACTCTCATCTAGATGAGAGTCCTCAAAGGGACTCGGATCATGGATGTCATGTTCAGAAAGAAACAAACAAATAACAGGATATTGGTTATTCATTTTTAGCAGGCTGTTGAGGAAATTGCTGGAATGCTCAGACTCCAATTTCCCTGTGAAAATTTCAGGATTCAAACTCTTTCACCTTCAATGGATATTTGGGAGATGTAATATATAGATTGTAAAATGTTAAAGAAATTAGGGTGTAATCAGATAATTTAAATCTGTAATAGGGTGTACTAATACATGATCTCAATTCACGTGGTATTCTTTGTCTTCATAATTATGCAATTTTGAAAGTCGTCAACGTAGCTAACAAAAACAATAACTTCAACCGTTAATCAATCAATTTTGGGTTGAATTCAACGGATTGATTAATATGTTTATTTATGCCATTGTACTTTTATTTATGTCAAAATAAAGTGTATAGTCATACTCATCCAAATCCAATTGTCAATCGCGTGGAAAATTAGTTTTTGGACCCTCATGCACAAATATGTATGTCTAAAAATGATGTTTTGTAGATTAAAATGACATCCTATACTTTTTTTAGTGTATAATGCAAAAATGTTCATAGGATCTAAAGATACATTTTTAGACGTATTAAAATTTAATACAATATAACTACATAAATTTTGTCTAGATGCATCTCTAGACACCTAATTTCAGTATATTTTTTTGTCCATGACCAAAGTTCACGTTCACGCAAAATTATTTTTGAGTTGCATATCCGAAAAGTCTACGTAGATTTGTCTTCGGATGTTATTTGTTCAAATACGCGCAAGAGTCCCTTCCTCTTTCTCACTCACGCAAAATTATTTTAAAACTCATTTCTAAAAACACTCTTACACCCCATTATCTCAAACCCACTCATAACACAATCAAGCAACGTCAAAAAGCATCGATCTTCATCAAACATCTGACTTCAAATAATATTGAGCAACACCAATCAACTTGAAGAAACAAACTATAAGTTTTTGTTTAAGTTTATTGCATTTATGTAAAATTTGGTAGAAGTTTAGGTTTAGGTTATGAAATCAAAACACTTTTAGTGATTGATAGGTTAGAACTAAGGAGGAACGATTTAGTTAGATAGTTTTTATTATCAATGGATTATTTTTGATGTTTTATGAGTCTGCATTTCACCATTGATGTTGCTTGGAGATGCATGAGTTTTCAGAGATACATATTCAGAATGTTTCAACGTTTACCCATAATCGAATATGCATCCTCGAAAATAGTTTGTGCAATGTTTTTGTTTTTTTTTTTAATAATCTCATTTGTGTAACACTTTTCTTGTCTATTTACAAGAATTATGGCTGAAAGATCATTCCAATTGAGACACGACAGATTTGCACAACATGCACCTGTTCGAAGGGGAAAAAGTTAACAATCATATGCTCCTTCTACCTCTAGACAGGTTGATGCGGAGACGTCAGGTTCCAGGGCTCATGTATCTCTGCCTTCTTCGTGATTTTGTACTAGACGAGGGTCTCATGCTCATGCCACCCCACCTGCATCTTCATATAGACACGTGAGTTCACCTATTCAGGCACCAGAACACGAAAGGCACCACAGGCCCAGGCGACATTGGAGGCACCTGTGGCATCCTAGAACCAGGCGACTGAGGCAACACCTGAGGTATCCCAGTCCCAAGTATGTGGAAGATGAGGCACATGACATGCACTATCATACTTTTGACAATAATATTTCTTGATCTTCTATTGGTTATGTGTCATTTTGTTAATTATTGCAATGTTGTTACTAACTAATGATTCATATTTTCAGGCTTAAGTCTTTCAACACTTCCCACACATCTCCGGTTGGTCACTTGAGCCAACGTATACAAAGGATAAGACACACATTCGCCCAACTCAGAGGAAATTAGGAGACAAAGTCGTTTTGAGTGTATATTGACCACTTGACATTTGAGGATATACATTCATTGTTACGTCGACCACCTTGAGATGATTCCCTTTGATGAAATTGTCTTATTTTCAGGTGGTTGGCTTGCATGTCACGTTTGATGACTCTTTATTTGTCTGATCGCATCATGTGACAATTCACCTACATACAGTACATTCCCAGAGATCCTTCTATGTCTGCTCTTCCAACTATGAAACACAACGATACAGATGTTATGTTTGATGATTATCTTAATCATATGGTACCAGAGGAGTCATGTAACATTGTAGCTGAGAACGAATGAAGCTATGTAGGCGGTTACATCTGGTGGTTCTTCCAGGTGTTACATTCTTATATGGTACAAGATTTGGGAAAGAAGGGTCTACAAATCCTTTTGGATGTTCAACATATACTTCTTCATTCAGATAATCATTTAAGAAGACACTCTTAACATCCATTTGGAATAACTTGAACTTTAAGAGACATGCTACTCTAAGTAGTAGTCTGATAGATTCTAAACGAGCTACATGAGCAAATGTTTCATCAAAGTACAATACTTTAACTTGAGTGTACCCTTGAGCAACAAGTATGACCATGTTTCTGGTGACAATACCTTGTTCATCTGATTTGTTCTTATACACCCATTTAGTACCAATAACATTTACCCCCTTCTGGTCTTGGTACCAAGTCACAAATCTAATTTCTCTTGAATTTACCAAGTTCATCTTGAATGGCATGAATCCATAACTCATCACTCAATGCCTCTTTGACATTATTCGGTTCAAATTTTGAAATAAAGCAATCATTTGACAGAACCTCTCTTGATTTAGTTATTACTCCTTTATTCAAATTTCCTATTAGAAGCTCCTCAGGGAAGTCTTTTTTTAATCTTAATAGAAGGTTATTTGTTAGTTGTCTCAAATTCTTCAAGATCAATATGAGCACCCGAGTCTGCAATATCTTCAGTAACATCATCATTCATGGGAAGTGATGTTCCAACATCATTTGTGACATCAGTTTCTTTGGGTGAGTCATCAACCACAAAATTTATGAATTCCATTATCACCTTGGTTCTAGAGTTGAATACTCTATAAGCTCTACTGTTTGTAGAGTGTCCCATAAAAATTGCCCCATCACTTTTAGGATCTATCTTCCTCTTTTGCTCACGATCTGCCAAAATGTAACATTTCCAAAAACGTGGAAATACTTCACAATTAGCTTTCTTCCTTTCCACAGTTCATAAAGTGTAACAGATGTCTCAGATTTGATGGTTACTCTATTATGGATATAGCAAGCAGTGTTCATGGCTTCAACCCAAAAATGATATAGAATTTTATTGGCATGAAGCATGACCCTAGTACATTCTTGAATAGTCATATTCTTACGCTCCACCGGACCATTTTGTTGAGGGGTGATACGTGAAGAAAACTCACGACTACTCCCTTCAGAAAGTGCAAAATTCATCAAACTTACTATTTTCAAATTCCTTCATATGGTCACTTATAATTCTAACAATGCCATAATCATTCTCTCTTTGAATTCTTTGACATAATTCTTTGAACACTTCAAATACTTCAGACTTTTCTTTAATGAAATTCACCCAGGTGAACCTTGAAAAGTCATCAACAACAACATGGACATACCTTTTTCCCATAGACTTTCAACCTGCATAGGCCCCATAAAGTCCATATGCAACAGATCCTGAACTTTTGATGTGGTCAGATGTTGAAGCTTCTTATGTGACATCCTTGTTTTCTTCCCAATTTGACATTCACCACATATTCTTCCTTCATCAATCTTTAGCTTAGGAATACCTCTAACAGTCTCCTTTGACAAGATTTTCTTCATACCTTTCAAGTGCAAGTGACCAAGCTTTTGATGCCATAACTTAACTTCATCTTCTTGTGACACTAAGCACGTGGAGAGACAATTTGTTTCTTGATGACTCCATATATAACAATTATCTTTTGACATGGTTCTCTTCATGGTAACTTCATTCTTCTCATTTGTTATCACATACTTAGTAAAGTTAACTTTGATACCTTGGTCACATAGTTGACTAATACTTATCAAATTGGTAGTTCGCCCCTTAAAAATAACACATCATCAAGCCTAGGTTGTTATGCATAATCTAGATCTCTAACACCTATTATTTCTCCTTTTACTCCATCTCCAAATGTGACATAACTAGTGGAGTGTGATTTAATATATTTCAAGAATTTCTTGACACCAGTCATGTGTATAGAACAACCATTATCAAATTACCAATATTCCCTGGTAGAAGTGTTGAGACAAGTGTGAGATATGAATCCAGATTTTCCATTTTTGCGAATCCATTTTTCTTTGCTTGAACAAGGGTCTGTTCTCTTATGGGTTGATCAACAAGTTTTGGATAACTATACAACCTATAACAGTAGGGTTTTATGTGACCGAAACTTCCACAATAACAATATCTCCATATTTTATTCTTTCTTCATGAGTAGTTATTTTGATGTATTTGATAATGTTGGGACATTTGATTTGACATCTTTTATTCTGGTTTTTCTTTAGTTGAATAACCTTTACTTCAGTAGCCATTTTCCTATGTTCCTCACAACCTGATTGTCATAACACACACCTTCAACATTACCAGCATTTCTTCCTATTTGAAGAATCTCATCCAGCACATCAGAAGTAATGTTACGCATTCTGACATATTTAGTCATACTATCAAGTTTATAATTGAGCAATGCAACTTCATCCTTCTGATTGAAGATGATAGACAAGGGCTCTCATTTTTCAGTATGTAGTTGAGCAATAATTTTCTTTTTCTTTTATCCTAGTTGTCACACTTCCTCACTTATAAGGCACAACTCTTTGTATGAAGCAACAAGTTCTTCAAAAGTAAGTTCTTCCTCATCCGAGTCTTCATTAGAATCACAGATTCTTGTCAAGACTGAAACATGTTTGGATGACTCTTCTTTAGGATCATTTTCAAAGTCATATTCTGACCAAGATGCAAATAAACCCTTATCCTGATTCTTGAAATAAGTTGGACATTCAACATTTATGTGTCCAAAATGTTCACATTCATGACATTGAACTCATTATCCTTGGTTGGTATTCTCTTTAGGTCTGAGTCTTCCACCATTGTCCTGATTTTTGTTGATGTTAAATGAATTGTTCTTGACATTTGATCTTGACTTCCAGTTCCAGTCCATCTTTTTCACAACTTTATTAAATTGTCTTCCAAGAATAACAATTTCATTAGACAACCCTTCCTCTGTATCTAAGTCACATTCATCTTCTAAGTCTTCAATATTAGTTACAAAAGCAATGTTTTTCTTCTTCTCAGACTTTTCACTGATCCCTAATTAAAAGTTTGTTAATATCTTATAAAATCATCAAACTTCATGTTGTTTATATCTTGGACTTCTTCAATGGAAGTCACCTTCATGTCAAACCTTTTTGGAATAGATCTGAGAATTTTTTTGACCAACTTAGATTTTGACATCTTTCCCCCAGGGCACTTGATGCATTTTCCATCTCAATAATATTCATATGAAATCATTGATCTCTTTGTTTTATTCAAGTTTATAGTTTGTCATTGATTTTATTATTTAGACTAATCGATTGTGCTTCCTTATCGGATCAATAGGGTTTCACCTTTCTTAACACAGTAGAATCGACCAATCGTGTTAAGGTTTTTCTCAACAATAATATTAAATATGACTTCACATAGGCATAGGGTAATCCTCTAATAACCAGGATAATTCTTGATTTTTAAATGCTTAACCTCAACACTAATTTAAATAGACATTGAAATTAGGGTGTAAGGTTAAAGGTGTTTACACTAAGGACTTAGGGAAAAATAATTTTTAGAATTGGTAATCCAATTCATGAACTTGTTGAATAGATCAAGAGTGAGATTATCTTGTGCAAATCATATAGTCACCCCTAGCATGTTTTAATTAAACAAGGATTCACATTTTACTTTCTGTTATTTTATATACTTGCAAGGATTTATTCCAATCAAACCAAAATGATAGTTTTTGTTCAATTGAATTAATCCTAAAACTTCGTATTTTCTACGCAGTCCTCGAGATCGACACTTGGGGTAAAAACCATTATTACTACATTGGTGAAAATAGTACACTTGCTATTTTTCCGACCACATACTATTTAAAATAATCTTTTAGACTAGATTGAGCTATGAAACCACATCATGACAGGTAAATAAAGTTGCAGATTTATCTCCTAAAAAATAGGACTTCAATCATTAGTTTCCTAAATTATCTCCATAATTAGAAACTAAGAATACTCCTTGAATTCAACTTGAATATCTGATTCCTTAAAATGAGCGCCACATATGATAACATAATATTCCCGAAATATTCTTCATATGTAACAAACCAAAATAATTCAATTGTCTAGCTGTACACAGTGATGATGTTGAATGATTCTGCATAGGACATCTTGTTCAACATGTTTCTCCAGACGATAGAACATCTTATTTCAACATGTTTCTGCTAAGTTAGTTTTACCAAACATAATACTAATCACAAAAATAGAGAATTAACACTCAGACATTTTGTAAACATAAATGAAAATTTTGAAAATTTCTTTTCTAGAGTACCAAAAATTTCAATATTTATGATAACATGCTTAATTGTTCAACAAAATTTTGGTATCAGCTGTAGAATTTTCGGCATTGCCTACCAAATTTTTGGTATCGCAATTTTTTTTCCAAAAATGACGGTATGCAAAATAAATTTTTGAAAAGGAAGAAAAATTCAACAAGACTACTATAGTCTTTTTGTCACAAAATGGGAGGTGTCACGTATAAGTCAAGGGTGACATGTTAAAACCTCCATTTATTGTTTCTCAAACAAAAGGCCCTATGACAAAGTAGAAGCGAAAGAGTGCATATAACATGTAAACTTTCTCTTCCCTAGTAGCTGACGATTCTGCGCAGTTGAACTTTGTTTGCTACCCACATTAATGTGATCACGATCCACATCTCACTCCACATTTTACATTATTAACTGCTTCTCCTATTTAAGAGGAAAGACACCCATTTCCAAATTATAAAAATTCATTCTCATTTTAACATACTTTCTAATCTCTTATTGACTAGACTTAGAAATATTAATCTTGCATGTGAACTCTTCTTTTTTATATCAGAACTCATACCACCACAATAAACACTACTCCTTTATACACCAATCAATTCTAGTTCAGCATGCAACAAATTCATATAATTTTCTCATTTTGTAATAACTTTTTTAACAAATAGATATGCACTAATAAAAACTAATAAAATGGATAATAATTAGTGGACCATAGTAACAACATTGCCTATTTCTTCCTATGACCTAGAAGGAAATAAAATTATGAGAGAGAAAGGTAGATATTGAGTATGATTGATCCGCAATCAATCCATTATTAGTAATTACTAATCACAATAATTGTAATTAACTCTTTTAACAAAACCAAAACAAGAATAAAAGGAAAAAAACTAACCCAAAACACACCCAATAGTAGCATATAATCTTTCCTTAATTATTTAATATATTTAGTCATAAAAGCATTGTTATATTGTTATATATATTTAATTTCAAATCCTTTAGTAGTTAAATGCTTATGATAATCGAGAGCGTAAAAGAAGAGAAAGAATCAAAAACAATGAATAAATAAAAACATTTTCGAAATATAATGTTTTTTTCCAACAGCAACAAATGCAACTGTCTTGTTCTTGTTCTTCTCTGCTGTGTGTAGTTCAGATCTGCTACGGTCGTTTGTAGGTGAACTCGTGAATGTTGCAGAGATGAACGATCCAAGCAATCTTCATTTGAAGAAGGAGCTTACTCAAATTCGAAAAGCTGCTCGTGTTTTGAGGGATCCAGGTACTACTTCTTCATGGAAATCTACCTCGAGATCTGTTCCTGCTTCTGCTAATCCTCCATTGAAGACCAATCTTAGTTCTTCTCATGCTTCTGGTAATGCTAGCAAGAGTGTTTTCTTGTATAACTGGAATAGCTCTAAATCTATCAAAGACGATGAACAAGAACAACGCCGCGTTACAGATGAAGAAGAAGAAGAAGAGGATGAAGATGGAGATGGTTCTTCGTCTTTACTTGGAAGTTTGAGCGATGCGCGCAACGGTTGTGATTCAAAGAGTGATAGTGGGACCCGGCGAAATACAAATTCTAGAAGAATGGTTCCTGTTCATGTTAGTGTTAATAAGAAGAAAAAGAGTAAGAAAAATCGTTATTCTTTGTCGCCATTGGTTAATAGTAATAATAATGATGATTCTGATGATTATTGTAACTCGTTTTCTGGTGCTTCTTCGCTTCTTTTGAAGCTTAAGAGTAAGAATAAGTTTGTTAGAAGGACTAGTTTGAAAGAGGATGATTCTTATTCCTATAGTACCCCTGCATTGTCAACTAGCTCTTTTAATAGGTATTTGCGTCGTTATCCGAGTACTGTTGGATCGTATACGACTTCTATGAATGACGGGGATGATGAGATTGATGAGGGTTTGGATCTGCCGGGGAGTCGTGGGTGTGGGATTTCGTGTTATTGGTCGAAGAGGACGCCGAAGCATAGAGGGGGATGTGGGAGTTGTTGTTCTCCTTCGATATCGGATACTTTGAGGAGGAAGGGTAGTAGTATGTTGTGTGGAAGTCAATCTATGTATTTGAGACACCGGAGATCGTCTTCTTCGACTTCGCTGACGCAGAAACGGAGAATGTATTTGAGGAATGGTCGTGGTGGAGGAGGAGGAGGAGGAGGTGTTGTTCCTTTGCTTAATAGTACTAGTAGTGGTGATGTGAGACAATGTTCGTCGTCTATTGGTATCGGTAGGAGTAGGACGGATGATGAACTTTCTAGTAACTTTGGTGAGCTTGATCTTGAGGGATTGAGCAGACTTGATGGAAGAAGGTGGTCGTCGAGTTGTAGGAGTCAAGAGGGTTTGGAGATTGTTCCTCACAATGGAGGTGGTGAGGAAGAAGGCTCCTCCGAAAACGGTAGAAGTTTCAGCCACAAGTATAAGCCTTTGTTCTTTGTTGAACTCATTGGGCAGAATATTGTGGTTCACTCACTCATCAATGCTGTTTCCAGAGGCAGAATTGCTCCTGTTTATCTTTTTCAGGGTCCGCGTGGGACTGGCAAGACATCTACTGCTAGGATATTTGCCACTGCCTTGAATTGTGCGGCTTCTGATGAAGGAAAGCCTTGTGGTTACTGCAGGGAATGTGGTGATTTCATTTCTGGTAAGAGCAGTGATCTGGTGGAGGTCGATGGGTCTAATAAGAAAGGGATTGATAGAGCTAGATATCTGCTGAAGAGATTGTCGGTTGGGTCTTCTTCAGCGACCTCCTCGCGATATACAGTTTTTGTTATTGATGAATGTCACTTGTTAACCTCCAAGACCTGGCTTGGATTTCTCAAGTTTCTCGAAGAACCCCCTCAGCATGTTGTGTTCATATTTATAACATCAGATATTGACAATGTGCCAAGAACAATACAGTCTCGATGTCAGAAGTACCTTTTCAATAAAATTAAAGATGGGGATATTGTGACAAGGTTAAGGAAAATATCTACTCAGGAGAACCTCGACGTCGACACAGATGCCCTGGATCTTATTGCTATGAATGCAGACGGTTCACTTCGAGATGCAGAGACAATGTTAGAACAGCTTAGTTTGCTGGGAAAAAGAATCACTACTTCTCTTGTTAACGAACTTGTGAGTTTGCTGTGGCTATTTTTCTTTGAAATGTAACGGTTCTTACAATGGTTTTTGTCTTCCACATAACTTTTTCTTTTGGTTATATGAATATATCATTTACAACTAATGCTCTTTTGTATCACCTGTAACAGGTGGGAGTTGTTTCAGATGAAAAGTTATTGGAACTTTTGGAATTAGCAATGTCATCAGACACTGCAGAAACTGTGAAAAGGTCCAGAGAATTGATGGACTCTGGAGTTGATCCAATGGTTTTGATGTCTCAACTAGCTGGCCTTATTATGGACATCATTGCTGGATCATATGCGGTCGTTGACACCAAACCCGACGGTTCATTCTTTGGTGGTCGGAGTTGTGAGTGCAATCTCTGTTTCCATTTCATAAGATCTTTATTTTTGTTCATCATATTTTTGCATTGATATGGTGGTTAGTCTTCTTTTTTGTTGACCTTAGTCTTTGGTACATATTATCAATACACTACATGTTTAGAGAATGTTATATCTGCTTTGGTCATTTTCTCCTATATGTTTTGGGTGCTTTTTATCCCTTTTGATTGTCATATAATGAAAATCATACAATCGGATAATTATTGAAATATGCATTTTGATTTCATGCTCAGTGAATGAAGTGGAGTTGGAGAGGTTAAAGAATGCTTTGAAGCTTCTCTCAGAGGCTGAGAAACAGTTAAGGAGTTCCAGTGAACGCTCAACATGGTTTACAGCAACTCTTTTACAACTTGGTTCCGTACCTTCTTCGGATATTACTCAGTCTAGCAGTAGCAGGAGGCAGAGCTACAAGACAACTGAAGATGAACCATCAAGTGCTTCAAGAGAGGTTACTTCTTTCAAGCACAAGTCAGGCCTCCAATATATGTCTCAAAAATCTACACCCACTGCTTCCCACCAAAAAGCAGTAAATGGCAGTTTCGGCTTGAAATCAAAGCCGTCAAATAGCCCGGTTATGAATGATGGCTCCACAGTGGTCTCGTCTGATGATCTCATAGTTGGGAATACAATGTTTAGATGCATAGATTCAGAGAAGTTATGCGACATATGGGCATGTTGTATCGAGAGGTGTCACTCTAAGACATTAAGACAGCTGCTACAAGATTATGGAAAGCTTGTGTCCATATCTGAAGTTCAAGGTAAGCTTATAGTATACTCAAAACTGATGTTCTTGCTTTGTACTAAGCCTTACTAAGCTTACTTATGCATCGTTTTTATTGATGATACCTATCCATTGATTGCTTGCTTTTCATAAATGTTATGCATACGCCTCTTTTTCAGCTCAGTTATGTCTAGTTCTATTCATTCAAACAAGCTAATGACGCTTTACTGGTTACTAGATATTTTGTGAAATATTATATATCCAAGAATAATGTTAAGTTCCTAACAGTATAAGATATCTAAAAAATAAGATAACACAATTAAAAGCGGGCGTTTGTTTTGTCATTTATTGTTCCCTCCTAATGTGTAGTTCTTCAAGCAGGTGTTCTGGTAGCATATGTTGCATTTGGGGATGAAGATATTAAACTCAGAGTTGAAAGGTTTTTAAGCAGCATTACAAACTCCTTGGAGATTGTTCTTAGACGCATTGTGGAGGTCAGAATTATCCTCTTGCCAGATGGTGAAGGTGAAAATCAGGTTAATTTGCCGGGTTTAAAGCAAGCCGCGTCACCACTGGCGAGTGAGGAGGAACAAAGGCGAGGCCGTACGAATGGAAACGTGTCATATTCAAGTTTGCATCAATCTGCCATAGGTTCATCAGATATTCTGACTGAAGGAAATGCCGTGAAGGATAGAAGACGGGATAATCCAGTGCAGAGAATTGAATCCATCATTCGTGAGCAGAGGTTGGAAACTGCCTGGTTGCAGGCTGTAGAAAAAGGTTCCCCTGGATCATTGAGTCGCTTGAGACCTGAGAAGAATCAAGTCCTGCCTCAGGATGGTGCTTATTGTGTAAGTTCAATGGAGTCCATGGATTCATTAAGATTTTCCTCTCAACAGCATAGAGAAGATGGCACAAATAGCGATCTTAAAATTTTGGGCCTTAAAAATGGAAGGGTCCTACCAAAGGATCAGATCGGTAAAAGGTCCGACAGTCATCCGATGTCCCCAAGTATATTGCATGACAGCAGTTTAGCAACAATGTCTGGAAAAGATAACCCGTAAGTCTTCCATCAATTGTGCAATCTATTTCTCTTGTACAATATGATTAGGAACTATATCAAATTGCTTAGTGAAGTCATTGCATGATTGGTGGACAAAGTAGTTGTCTTGTTTAGAATGTGTTTCTTGGATGCACCAACTAATAATTTCTAGTAGGATAGTGGACTAATTTTGTCTTTGAAGAGTTAAAAAAACAATTCCAATGCTTTAACTAATCAGGTTGGATTTTTTGGCTGTTTGTCAAAATTCAGTTTATATTTGTTGCTTATTGCGATTGTTAATTGTTTTTTCTGCAGGGGTTATGAATCGGGTTCGGGAGGTAAAGGTTGTGGATTTTTATGTTGGAATAAAAAGTCCAACTCTAAAAAGTCAGGGAAGGTAAATTCATTCTGAGCTTATATTTTCTGAATAATCAACAATAACAAATTTAGTGTCTGATCAATCAAACTTGTTTAATTCTGTTGGAAGCAGATAAAAGGCACCCCAGTTGGAGGATCGCGTAAAGTCGGGCGTTCTTCCATGTTAGGCGACTATGGTAAGCGGAAGAAAAACGAGCGGAAAAGATAAGGGGGCATTATATATTCTTTTTCTTTCTTAACTTGACCGGGGGGCTATTCTTCAAGGATGTGAGAGTAAAATGTGAAAGGTTTTGCAGCTTCTATTTATGTTCTCTTTTTGCTCCATCCTTTGTTTATGAAATTAATAAAGAGAAACAGTGTAACTTTTTTTTCCTATACTTTCTTCATAATCAATCATAATTGCTTTGATAATTTTTATCCTACAAAATTGTGTCTTGTTAAGAGAAGTTTATCATTTACTTTTTCTAAATATTAACTGTTAGAAATGAGAAAAGCTAACAACACTTTTGTGCTTGTTGAAATTCAAATAGCATTCTTTTCAAGCAAGCATAGTAGTAATAAATGTAAAAGAAGAGGGAAATAAGTTGAGAGTAACGTGGTAAAAAGTGGATGGTACTAATTGAGTTTGAAAAAAAGCTGGTTTGGTAGTTGGTACTAGTAGTGAGTGTGAACGAGCGTGCATATAAAGGTGTACTTTGACTGACCATAGTAGGTAAAGCTAATGCTATCTTTAATTAATAAATTGAAACATCATTTGAAGGTTGAGAGTTGGTTGAAATGTGACAAGTGTTCATCAATGTAGTTTTTTCAATCATCTCATAACTTTTGTCCTTTACAACTAACAGTATACAAATTGAATTTGACTCATAATCTAGCAAGTTCATAGAAGAATGCAATGCACCTATATAATATAATACCCTCTCTTTGAAAATAAATGTCTTTTTAGTCATAAAAATTTGTCTTAAAGTAATAGTCACTTTATTTTCCCGATATAACTTTTACCAACTTTATTCGTTATCTACACTCTTTTTAAGATATAACATTACATAACAACTAATAGTAATTAAAAATAATTTTGTATAAATATTATCTTTATTAGTTTAATTATTTTTTTTTTAATCTATATGTAACAACCTTAAACGATTTTTATTTTAAGACAGAGGGAGTAATATATTATGATTCATACAAAAACATCCCGCCAAAATATGCCAACCAATCAATTTCTCTGGAAATTGAGTTAGACATTTTGTCATTGTCGATGCGTCCACCACTATCAGTCACCATATCCAATGCTTTCAATTTCACTTCTTGTCTTTTTATTCAACATGGCCTGTTCACTTAATTACACTGTTTGAATTCTTTACCTATTTTCCCTCTTAAATCTCAACACACAATCTTTTTCTCAATACTACTCCATTTTCATTTTTTTTTAAGTCAAGGTCCTCTCTATTACTACAATTTTGATGATAATTGAAACGTATAAAAGATAAATGAATCAATCAAATGTCACGTTATTATATTTATATTTCAAAATTTTAGTAATGGACAAAATGGAGCAGGAAGGAAATGGAAAAGATATAGACTTTTTTTTTTTTACATAGAGGCTCCGCCAAAATTAGGGTTTCCTATTGCTTAAAACAATTTTGTTTTTGTTTTATTTTTATATAAATTAATATTTATTTTATTATTTAAATTATTAATAAAATATTTTAATAATTACTAAAAAATATTAAATTTAATTTTTATAATAATTAGAATTTAAACTAATTATTTAATAATTTGCATTAATTTAATAAACTAAAACACTTGATATATTAAGTAAAAATAAAAATATATTAAATTAAGAAAATATTACAAAGAAATTAAAATACTTACTAAAAAATAGAAAAAAAGTAAAGTTGTCATTGTCCAAATTCTTGTGGTTGACCCTCAATTCAACATCAATGAAATGCTGTTTGTTATTGACTCCTATGAAATGAGGTGTTGAGAGAATAGTTCAAATTATGTAGCCTAAATCTAAGTTAGTTACGAACAGGATTTGTTATGTAAATTACTTAGTATACAAATCACATAATTATATATAAAAATATATTGTAATTTATTTTTCTGTTATTATCTTCAAGGTTTGTTATGTAAATTACTTAGTATACAAATCACATAATTATATATAAAAATATATTGTAATTAAGTTTTCTGATATTATCTTCAATAATAATAATTATATTGATTGTCTTGATTCTTGTAGTTGACCCCCAATTCAACATCAATAAAATTCTCTTTGTCATTGACCCCTACGAAGTAACCTTGGTTTGTGGTAGTTGGGAATACTCTTTTATTAAAATCTAATTAGTTATTCGATATGAGTTGATATTGCAATTGTATTGTTTGTGGGTGTTAGCTGGAATTTCGACGCTCGGGAGAATTTGAGATGTCAAGTGAAATTGAAGGAAGTATTTTGAAAAAGGCTAGTCGACTTCGACTAGGAAGTTTTGGTAAAGACTTCCACCAAAATTTGGTGAAAGAGTCTTATACCTACAGGGTGATAATAGTCTGGGACTTATAATATTTTGAAACTTGGTTTAAAAGTGAGTTCGACGAGATAGTTTGAAATAAGACCGATAACTATTTTTTGGCCTTATTCGTTTTCTTAAAAAGACATGTGGAAGTCTGTGAAAGACAAAGTTCATGCAAGCGAGAACGTGTCATTTTTAGAGAAAAGACTGTTCGTTTCTGTTACTGTCGAAGTAGTATAAATAGGATACTTAGTGTTAGAATTCAGTGTGTTCAATTTGCATCAAACTCAAAATCACTCAACGTATCTAAGTGTGTTGAAGAGTTTTTTCGAGTAACATGTACGTATGAATCACCATATTCACATTCAATGTCAAACCATTTACATTAATGTCATTTTTATTCTTTTTAAATTTAAGTAGAAATTACTTTACATTCCTGTACTATTTATAAATAGTCTCTGCATTACTTTTAATATTCCTAATAGTGTCGAAGTACTCATTATCCAGAAAACTTAACAAAACTATGCACATATGTCCTAGGATCAATGTAGTTGATATTGTTTGTAACCAAAGTATCAATTTTGAAAGTCTAATAGTTGTTTACCCAAATCCAAGGTAAATAAATTGACATATCCGGTGGTACCCTCATGCTTAGTTATTTTGAAATTTTTGTTGCATTTAGTTCTTCATATATAGATTTCTCAAACTTCGTTGCATGATATTGATGAGTGGTAAGATAGCTAGAAATAACAAAATATTACCGAAAATAAAATATGTTAGGTGGATGGTTAATCCACCAAATAACAATGGAGAGCAGTCCCCTCATTCGATAGGGGGAATACGACCACATCGATTGTGACCGAAGCGACACCCTCCACAATGAGTATGACAACCATATCGTCGAAAACTCAAAGTAGACCAGTAGTATCCTTTCAACGATCGACTTTCAAGCATCAATTCCATGTTGTTTTTTGAAATACCTTGGTGAATCATGTATGTATTGATGTATATCAAACTAAACTTTGACTCTATTTGTTTGATGCATTTCTGTAATGTTGAAACAGATCAACGTAGTTTTTGCACTCCAAATTGCCGCATCCTACAAACGACACGCCACGAAACCAAGATAACGCCTCTAATAAACCAGTACCTTATTAGTGCATGCATTATTAGTATATAAAAAAACTTGAAGTAGTTAAGTGAAGAAGAATTATATTTTTTTCCTCCATTTGATCGATAAACAATCGATAGGAAATAACACAACGTAATATGATTGTCATATTTTATCCAGACATTTTCTAACATGAAAATTTTAAAACATAATTATGCTGGAGAAAATTATTAGGAATATATTGAGAAATTAAATAAAATGTAACAAATCTGTAACTTACTCGGTAACAAATAAATAAACATATGAATTTGAATTTTCAGGTACTATAGATTGCAATAGCGATCATCCGATAACACGTAAAATGCACCATTTATTTAGCTCAATTCGTATTAGTTTTATGGTCATCTCGTGTACTTTTACTGTGTTATGATGGGTTTGTGCTTTGTATTTCAGTACTGGTCATTCTGTAACGTATGCGGTAAAAAACGATGAAAAATAATGAAAATAACAAGAAAATCCAAGTTTCGAACTCTCATGACGAGTACAGTCAGCCATCAAACAACAACCCGTCAGACAAACAAAAACAAAATAAGGAGTGCACATTTGAAGACCATAATGGACAGACCGTCAGGCTTGTTGACGCCCGTCATAGCTCCACGTTCAGAGTTTATTTGAAGAAGTCACGATGGACAAGCCGTCAGCCAAATAATAGAAATATCTCGTACACATTATCTATTTCAAATACTAATATTGTCTATTGCGTTAAAAGTAACCTATTTGACCAAATACATTAATCAAAACTCAAAATAAGCTAAAAAAATATGTTGATGAGGATGCAAAATATTGAATGTAGTAGGTAGAGTGAGTAGGAATTGACTAAATACAAATATAGGTTCTTATGTTACTTCAAAAGTTGACCGGAACTATGGTGCTTATGAGCTCAAATGGGGATAAAACTTTCTGAACTGAAATTGAAGAAGGAGAGTGGCGCAAGTTTAAATAAATTTGTCTCGTTCTGAGATTCATCTCTGAAAGAATTTTTTGAATAAAACAATAGATATTTCAAAGATATATCTGCGAACATTTCCTAAAATTCCTTTATAGATGCATCTCCGAATTAATTTTTAGGTAAAATTTAAAAATTGTGCGTTCATAAGAGACAATTTTGACATTTTAGCACGAGTCTGAGAGAAAGTAACAGGATGCAAAAAGAAATTAATTCAATGGACACCTATAAACGTGAGACAGTTTAGTATTATATACACGGGGAAAGGTTATTTTGAGATTTTAGGGGGAAATGTAACTTTTATAGTGTTACATAATTTTGAGAAAAAAACAAAACTTTAAAATGAAATTTTTCATAAAAGCTTCAAATGAAAATTTGGGTTGAATGATTATTCTTAAAATGCTATTTAAGATATTTCCTCTTCTGATTGAATTTTTATTTTAAGATATCAAAATTTCAAAAGTTCATTTAATTTTGAAGCTATTTCAAATAGATTTTCATAAAAAACATTTTTGAAATACAACTTTTTTGAAAAAGTTGCGATATAAACTATGTTTTGGTCTTTAATAATGTATGTTTATGTTATATGATATCAAAACAAGTGTTACAATCTAGAAAAAACGAATATAAAAAAACTTGTAATATTTTGATTTTGTAAAATCTATTTTCAAAAATACAAAGAAAACATCTATTTTTTTAAAGCTGAAACAAACTGGCCCTATGTCTTAAACTGTTCCATTTTCATTTTTTTACATACAGGCTCTGCCAAAATTAGGGTTCCCCTATTGCTTAAAACAAACTTTTTTGTTTTGTTTTTATATAAATTAATATATATGTTAAATAATTTTATTATTTAAATTATTAATAGAATATTTTAATTAATAGAAAAAATATATTTTTTAATAATTGGAATTTAAATTAATTATTTAATAATTTTCAATAATTTAATAAACTAAAATACTTGATATATTGAATAAATATAAAAAATATATTAAATCAAAAAATAATTACATAGAAATTAAATACTTATTAGAAAAATAGAAAAAAAGGTAAAGTTGTCTTTGTCCAGATTCTTGCAGTTGACCCTCAATTCAAATCAATAAAATACTCTTTGTTGTTGACCCTTTATGAGGTGAGGTGTTCAGAGAATAATTTAAATTAGGTAGCCTAAATCTAAGTTAGTTATGGTTTGGATTTGTTATGTTAATTAGTTAGTATACAAATCACATAATTGTATATAAAAATATATTGTAATTTAGTTTTCCATTATCATCTTCAATAATAATAATAATTCTTTAATTGTCTAGATCTTCGTAGTCGACTCCCAATTCAACATCAACGAAATACTCTCTGTCACTAATCCTACGGAGTACCCTTGGTTTGCGGTGGTAGGGAATACTCTTTTATCAAAATCTAATTAGTTGTTTGATATGAGTTGATATTGAAATTGTATTGTTTATGGGCGTTAGTTGAAATTTTGACGCTCAAGAGAATTTGAAATGTCAAGTGAAGTTGAAGGAAGTATTTTGAAAAAGGTTAGCCGACTTTGACTAGGAAGTTTCGGTAAAGACTTCGATCAAAATTTGGTGAAGGAGTCTCATGCCTACAAGATGATAATATTCTGAGACTTATAATATTTTGGAACTTAGTTTAAAAGTGAGTTCGACGAGATAGTTTAAAAGACTGTTTATTAGCGTTACTATCGAAGTAGTATAAATAAGGATCGTAGTGTTATTATGAGTAACATGTGTTGGAGGGAGTTAATAGTAGAAGCATTGATATAAAGTTGAGGAACAAGCACCTTTGTGAGAGACACACCACTTGCCCACCTAAAACCTTAAGGTGATAGGTGAATGGGTTCTCCCACTTATATATGCTTAAGTCTCCACATTCTTATCCATTGTGGGAGTATTTCCTCACTTACTCACACTTGCTATATTATTCCAACACCCCCTCAAGTGTGAGTCCACAATGCTCCCTCACTTGTATCGCCTTTGACACCTTGCAACAGTCGATACTTGCTATATTATTTCAACACTCCCCCAATGCTCCTCACTTGTACCACCTTTGACACCTTGAAACGGTCGATACTTGCTATATTATTCCAACACTCACCCTCAAGTGTGAGTCCACAATGCTCCCCCACTTGTACCGCCGTTGACATCTTGCAACGATCAATACTAAGTCGGTCTCTTTCTCGAACACATTGATATAAAGTTGATAAACAAGCACCTTTGTGAGATACACACCACTTGTCCACCTAAAACCTTAAGGTGATAGGTGAGTGAGTTCTCCCACTTATATATTCTTAAGTATCTATATTTCTATCTAATGTGAGACTATTTTCTCACTAACTCACACGTGTTATATTATTCCAACAAAATATACGTATTATTGAGAATCAAGTGTGAGGAAGAAGTCCCATATTGGTTAGAAAAAAGAAGATTGAACACTATATAAGTGAGAGAACTCACACACCTACCACCTTAAGATTTTAGGTGGATATGTGGTGTGTCTCTCACAAAGGTACTTTCCTAGTAAATGCTCCCTTCTTAGAATCCCCCTAACAGTGGTATCAGAGCCTATGGTTTCGAGATATGGATCGACTAACTTGTATCGAAACACTTCCCGCAAGCGGTGGGTAGAAGGTGTTTTGTTGGAGAGTGCCAATGGTGATACAAGTGTATGTGAAAGAGAGGCTTTCACAAGAGGGGGAGCATTGTGACTCACACTTGAGGGGGAGTGTTGAGAATCAAGTGTGAGGAAAAAGTCCCATATTGGTTAGAAAAAGGAAGATTGAACACTATATAAGTGAGAGAACCCACACACCTATCACCTTTCGGTTTTAGGTGGATATGTGGTGTGCCTCTCACAAAGGTGCTTCCCTAGTAAATACTCCTTTCTTGGAATCCCCCTAACACGTATGAATCACCGTATTTACATTCAATGTCAAACCACTTACATTAATGTCATTTTTATTCATTTTAAGTTTCAACAGAAATTACTTCACATTCCTGTACTTTTTATAAATCGTCTCTACATTACTTTTAAGATTCCTAGTAGTGTCTAAGTACTCATTATCCAGAAAACTTAACAAAACTATGCACATAAGTCCCAAGATCAATCTAGTCGATCTTGTATGTAATCAACATATCAATTTTGGAAGACTAATAGTTGTTTACCAAAATTCAAGGTAAACAAATTGACACACCCGGTGGGACCCTCATACTTAGTTATTTTGAAAATTTTGTTGCATTTATTCTTCACACATAGATTTCTCAAACTTCTTTGCATGAGATTGAAGAGTGGTATGATAGCTAGAAATAACAATACATTATCGAAAAGGAAATACGTTAGGTGAATGGTTAATCTACCAAATAACAATGGAGAACAACCCCTTCATTCGACATGGGAGAATACAACCACATCGATTGTGACTGAAGCGATGCCCTCTACGATGAGTACGACGACCATATCGTCGAACACTCAAAGTAATTCCATGTTGTTCTTTGAAACACCTTGGTGAATCATGTATGTCTTGATGCATATCAAACTAAACGTTGACTTATTTGATGCATTCCTGTAATTTTGAAACAAATCAACAAAATTTATGCACTGTAAATTATCGCATCCTATAGATGACACACCACGAAATCAAGATAACGCCTCCAATAAACTGGCACATAAAATTATCTTATTAGTGCATGCAATATTAATATATTAAAAATCTTATTAGTGCATGCAATATTAATATATTAAAAAACTCGAAGTAGTTAAGTGAAGTTATATTTTTTTGTCTCCATTTGATCGATAAACAATTGATAGGAAATAACACAATGTAATATGGTTCTGTCACATTTTTCCCGACATTTTCTAACATGAAAGTTTTAAAACATAATTATGCTGGAGAAAATTATTAGGAATATATTGAGAAATTAAATAAAATGTAACTTACTCGGTAACAAATAGATAAACATATGAATTTGAATTTTCAGATACTATAGATTGCAATAACGATCATCCGATAACACGTAAAATGTACTATTTATTTAGCTCAATTCGTATTAGTTTTAGGGTCATTTCGTGTACTTTTACTATGTTATGATGGGTTTGTGCTTTGTATTTCAGTACTGGTCATTCTGTAACATATGCGGTAAAAAATGATGAAAACAACAAGAAAATCCTAGTTTCTAACTCTTATGACGAGTACAGTCAGGCATCAGACAACAACCCGTCAGACAAACAAAAACAAAATAAAGAGCACACATTTGAAGACTATGATGGGCAAACCGCCAGCCTTGTTGACGCTCGTCATAGCTCCATGTTTAGAGTTTATTGAAGAAGTCATGATGGGCAGACCGTTAGCCAAATGATAATGATAGAAATATCTCCTACACATTATCTATTTTAAATGCTAATATTGTCTAATGCGTTAAAAGTAATCTATTTGACCAAATACATTAATCAAAACTCAAAATAAGCTAAATGAGAAACTTACTAAAAAAAATGTGTTGATGAGGATGCAAAATGTTGAATGGAGTAGTTAGAGTGAGTAGGAATTGACAAGATAAAAGTATAGATTCTTATGTTACTTCAAAAGTTGACCGGAACTATGGAGTTTATGAGCTCAAATGGGACAAAAAAACTTTCTGAATTGAAAATGACAAATGAGAAGAAGGAGAGTCTGACACAAATTTAAATATATTTGTCTCGTTCTAAGATTCATTTTCGAAAGGATTTTTTTGAATAAAAAATAGATATTTCAGATATGTATCCGCGAACATACCCCAAAATCTCTTCATAGATGCATCTCAAAATTGATTTTTAGATAAAATAAAAAAATTGTGCATTCATAAGAGACAATTTTGACATTTTATAAAATAAAAGTGAGACATGGGGAAAGGTTATTTTGAGATTTTAGGGGGAAGAGGTTATTTGAGTGAAAAACTGTCTATCATTGAGTATATGTAAAATACTAACGTCCATCAATCATAGTTAACTAAAACTATCATTTAAAAAAAGATTAAGTGCATCTTAAATTTTATTATAGTCAATCAGAATATGAAGATACATGACTTATGACTAATATATCAAGTTCACATTACAGTTTCTTCTAAACATTTGAAAATCGAGACCTTTATTACATTTGTCAAACATGATTTACAGAAATTTTAGGAATATGATCCCATTGTATGGGGTTCTGGAGTGGTAATGAAAGCAGATTTTTATACCATGCGGAAACATTTCCCTTGTTTTAAGCAAGGGCCATGTGTTATTACACAAATCTCAATAAATAACTCAGAAACCTGTATCCTTACAGGGCAAAAAATAATAATCTATTAAAGAAAAAATGTTTTAACAAATGGCTTCTCTTCAATGGTGAAATTGGCAAAGCTTCATTAAGAACTTTCCCCAGAATTTGTATTCAATATTCTCTCTGCCAGTAATAAATCATCAGGCGTAGTCACCTGCAAAACATCGCAAAAAGTTGAGATTTTGTCAGGCCGTATTGCATACTTAAGTGCTAGTGATAGATTAAGCACTTATTCATTGAGTACTTATCATATGAGAACTAATGTATAAAGTGCTTATGCTACGAGATATGTTCACTTCCAAGCACCCCCTACGCCAAAATGCTTTTCTGACGTGCTTAATCAGGTCAGGCGGATGCCAGCCACACGGTGGCCATATTAGCACATTATTTGGTGCCAAATGATAAAAGTAACAGTTTACACGTGTTTGGCGATCAAAGAAATCACAGCCAAACACGGTGAAAAGGGTCTTAGACGTGCGGCAGTGGTAAAATCCACTGGGTTACCACTTACCAAACAAAGGCTACAAAGCTTTGTATAGTAATAAGAATATATGACTAGCCACCAAATATCCAAGAGAGAATATAGTTGACTACCTTGATGTTGGTATAAGATCCTTCAGTGATATAAACAGGCTGTTTAAGGTGCTCCACAATGGACACATCATCAGTAACTTCAAGACCTTCTCTGCGAGGATGGAAGGTTATACATAAAATACCAGTTAGATTCTGAAAGGCAACATATCTTCTCAACATTGTCGCGAACAATGAAAGCAAATTGTCTAAACTTGTTGCCACATATTATTCAATTTTTAAGGTTCATAAATAACTGAAGAATAGGATACATTGCAATTAAATTAAGCATACGACTAAAAAACTACCTATTTACAAGCTCAAAGCCTTTCCTCAGCAACTCGGGTTTGATAACCTGCAAAAGTTAATAAGCATTGTAAATAGATGACTAGGTTTCCAAAAACAATTGAGATATATATTGTCATATTTTGCAATTAGACCTGTGGGGTCTGCATCTCCCATAGTGTTTTCCTGTCCAGTGTTCTAACCACAAATGAATCAGCGTTTGCCTGCAGAAAGATAAGTTTACAAACATCATTATTTTCAAGTCCATCAAGGGAATGCGACAAAATTACATGCATATATATGCTCAAACTCAAAATGATGATTTCATTCTTGATTAGATGACAATCATTCTTGCATGCACAACTACGCTCATAATTATTGATACTTAATCAAGTATGAATTAACAAAAATAAAACAAAGATTCAAATTATGTCCACAGTTGTAAAGCTAACTGTAAGTGGAACAACAGAGTTTAACCTCTAAACAAATTTTGAACTTAAAAAAGCACCAAAATGGTTTTAGAAGAATGTTAGTTGTGCAAAAGTACTTCGTTTCAAGCCAACAAAATCACTAGTTTCCCTATCCATATTGCTTGTGTAGTGATTTGCAAAGAAAAAACAGGTTTATATTAGTTTAGAAGAAATTCGTGTTCATTAGTATTTGGGAGCTTTACTAGTTGTTTTCTTTAATCATTTAAGTGCACCTTGATATGGTTTCTTAGTCTCTTATGGTTGTGGCAGAAAAATTTGCAAGGAATGAGCTGAAGGGTCAAAGCTAGAATTTTGGAGGGCTACTGGAAAAAAATGAACCCGCCTCTCCCAATTCAGTTCCTAGGCACTAAATTTCAATGCCTTTGCACCTTAGGTTAGAACCAAACATGTTGTTGCCACCTTAGTGGCTAGACTTCCATAACTAATATCTAGGCACTCGACCACAAATCAGAAGCTTCTTATCTGCTTGGTGTGTGCTTTGGCTCCCAGAAATGGGTGCTTAGACAGTAGGCACCCAGAAAAATGATAAATGTCATTTAGTGCTATAAATATCACTTTTCTGCATTTTTTAGAGGGGGAGACTGAGATTTTAGGGTTATTAAAGGAAATTTTTGAAAGACTTCATTTTCACTGGATTCATCACCTATTTCTTGAGGATGGCTAAGTAATTCTCACCTCTTTTGTTTGTCAATTGTCTTTATAATTAATAGATAAATAAAATTCATCAGCCACTTATAATAATTGTAAGAATAGCATTTGCAAACAACTAGCGAATACCTCTTTGATTGTGGCCTTCGAAGGAACACCGAGAACAGCAGCTCCATTCAACAATCCATCTTTAAGGACCTTAAAAACATAATATAGATAACTAATCTAAGTAGGCAGGTTAATTGAATATATGTTTGGATTCATTTTTGATAACAAAAAAGCTCGGACCAAAACATGTCAAAAGTGCATTTGAGTCTATTATAATTGGACAGACAGAAAACATGTCATCGTGTCAATCTAAACAACATGAGCCCTTATATAAAGACTCAACCGTTGGCAATGGTCGTCATTTAATTCCACAGATAAAGAGAGACTTGGCATGGTTTGTAGACTTCTGAGTGATTAAGTGCAAATACTAAAGCACATAGTTTTCTTTAGCTCTTGAACGATCTAAACCATTGACAATTGACAATAGCATTAACATAAATGTTAAGTTGGTATTTCCCTGAAACATCGCTGCTAGTAGGTGGGGATTCTTCTATAACATTCTCACTAAGCTAATGCAACAGGGTTGATTTATTCGACTAAGCATAACATTTAGAAAAATAAGAGGTGAACTTAGTGACATATGCGAGAGAAACTTATTAAACCCAAACCTTTTTCACATCTCCTTGTAGCACTAAAGGTCTTGCAGAATCATGGACGCAAACAAGCTCAGAGTTAGAATCAATAACCTGTAAAGAAAGGTAACTATGAATATATAAGGAGAGTGTAAAAGGGATAAATAAGTGGAAACTAACATGAACTAAAAAAATTTTTGCAGAAACTTCCCAACTTTAATTTATGCAAACTCAATCAAATAAGCAAATCAGATATTGTCACACCAACAACAGTTAATCACTATCTTACAAGGATTTCAAGATTTTGAACATTCTGTTTTGAGTGTGTGAAAATTTGGATTTTTTTCAAAATGTATGTTTTTATAAACATTATCTTTAATTTTCCCGCATCCTGATAATGTTTCAATGCAGATTCACGGAAGCTGCAAATCATATTCATAGAGTAAGTAGACTGTGCGGAAGTACCGTGCTCCTCAATTTTCCAGACTAATATTATTTTGATATCTGAACTGATAAGGATTTTAGTTACATCACAACAGTGATTGATTCACCTAGCAATGCGAATCAGTGCTTCTGATGGTCTGACCTAGATACATCTATATTTACTTTTGAGTTATCCAAAGTTTCGGAGAAAATTGTTTGGGGAGGAAGAGGTAAGAAAAGAAACACTGGCCTCAAGTAATATAAAATTGAGCGAAAGAAAATGTATGAAAATACTTCACCCTCACAAGATTAAACAAAAATAGACAGCACATACCTGAAAGCCATTGTAAACAGAATCCTGTCTTTCTTTTCCCGGCAGTGCAAATTTGAGTTCTGCTTGGGAATTTCCTTTCACATCTAAGGGAGAAAAAAAAAGAAAGTTAATAGCCAAGAGCCAAATACATAGTTTATGGAAGAAAGCAAAGGTGAAGAGAGAAGAAACCTTTGAAAATGTCCCTGTAGGAAGGATCACAAACAACAACGATTTCTTTGACTTCAGGCATGCGAGAAAAAGTCAAGAAACTGCAGAGGATTGACAGATTCTCTCATTAAATTATATTGAAACGAAATGAAAGATATTGCAAAGCATGTAAAGTGAGTGAAGATATGAGCCAAGTAAAATGAATACACGATACTACATTATATTATATCTCTCAGAACCATGTTCTTTCTTTTGCTGTTAAAGTCAATGATGGCCCCTTCCACATAAAAAGACGGTAGATTATGTACATTGAAAATCATCATGGTCCTAGTTATTATTACTACTAGCATGATTTCATTATGCAGGAAGCATATAAACATATGTGTTATTACCTATAGAGTGCAATGGGTTGACCCAAGAGAGGAAGATATTGTTTTGGCATGGTAGCCTATAATTATACAACAAAAAATAAACACATAAGAAGCTGATTGATGTAATAAATTTTGAAAAATAAGTCTCAAAATATTAATAAGAAAAGATAGAGATTATACTCCCATCCTCTTGCCCTTCCCTCCTGCAAGCAAGAGAACTGAAACACTTGTTTCTTTGACAACAACATCAGACTCAGCCTGTTTCTCCTTCTCCTAAGAAAACAGAACACCTCAACCTCTTAGTTTATTCATCTCAATAATTGTAAGCTATAAATTTCAGATACTGAATGGAAGGACTTACTTGAGAGGGAAGTGCAGAGCAGAGAATTAAGCTCCTTGAGTTTGATTTTGCAAGAGATAATCGATTTTTGTTTAAGCTGAATTTACAAACTGAATACAGACACAAACAGTGAGCTACTAGTATTATTGAAAGAGAATTGGAAAAATTGAGTTACCGGTTGGAGTGATGGTTGTTGTTGGTAACGCCAATCTGAAAAGAGAAGAACAACAACGTTGAAACTTAATCAATTCCATTTCAAAAGAGACACTAAAATTTTAGATGCTAATTACACCCTTTTATTTTGTCGGAGTACCTGAAATGGGCCTGGGTGAATATTTTGGGCCTGGCCCATTAGTTATAGTTTAGAAAACAAAAGGAAGAGAGAGAGAGAGAGAGAGAGAGAGAAGTGTTGATTGATCGATCGATCGAAGAATGGGAGCAGGAAAGAATACGGCAGAGTTCTTCAGGAGGAGAGACGAATGGAGGAAGCATCCGATGCTTGGGAATCAGTTTCGTCACGCTACTCCCGGCCTCGGCATCGCTCTCGTCGCTTTCGGTGTTTACCTCGTCGCTGAACAAGTTTACAATAAGACCAATGCTTCTTCCTCTTCTCACCATGTACCGTTTTTTCAATTAGGGTTTTTTCAATTTCATTTTATTCATTTCCGATTTCATTTTTCAATTAGGGTTTTAATTATTCTTGTTTGTTACAGGTGAAGGCTGGGGAGCATTGAGGAAAATCATCAATTCATCATTTTCCTTGTGTTAACTGTTTGTTTAAAATGTTGGTTAAATAAAAGCTTACTTTGCAATGTAATTTGCTTAGGAGATATTTTAGACTCTGAAAATATGTATGCTCACATTTTATGTCTCACTCATTTGTTTATGTGAGTGACTGAGTATTTGCTCTTCTATATTCTACTGGTGTTTATTTTTGTTTAATGTTATACATATCAATTCATATGTGCTCTGCTCGGCTAATAAAATTCTTTATGCTTGTATGGATCACTTGCGTTTGCTTGGTCAAGGTGAGGGAGGACTTTAACAGTTTCTAGAAAGTAGAGGTCTGATTCTTGGTTGTTTGTGTGGTTATCCACCACCTCAATGTAAGAAATAATGGTTTCATTTCAATGGCTGAATGTTTTGAGAGAACTAAGAAAAGTAAGATATCTCCTACCATTTTGTTGGCTCCACTTTGTTCTAATGTTTAATAACCACCTTCCTATTCAGTAGAATATTTATAGGTAAAATTTCATATTGATGCCTAGTATGTCATCATATCTCTGGGTCGGCAGCTTGTTGTGCTGCAGAATCATTCTTGCCATGTGGATTGTACAATATTACATATCAAAATAATTGGCTGTTCCGAATTGTTGAACAATAAGTATGTCTGAATGATAGAAAGGGGAAAGATCCCTTGGCTGATTTGGGAAATGAATTCTCATGGATTTAGGATGATATGGGAGCCAATTTATGTTTTGCTGGTGCCTTAGTTATTATGTTCTTCTCAGATTCATAAAGACAGGCTTATGCAGAGTATATTCTGGACATTTCTTTTGAAATAAGTCCAAATATCCCAATATTTGAACTTTTTTGTATAAACAAAATGGTGAATCATGTTATTATAATAACAGAATGACAATTTGGCAATTCATTCTTGGAAATCTTAATATTCACAAGATTTCAATTTTCAACGAGAATCACTTTTCTTGTTTTAATAGATTTTTTGTTGGTAAAAACTTGTTTGTTCTTTTACATGTGTTTTAATTTTGATTGCTTTTTAAGGATCAATTCTTTTTACATGTTTTTTATTTTATTTTTTTTATATATATATTTTGATTGGTTTTAAGGATTAATTCCTTTTACATGGTTTTTAATTCTGATTGTTTTTTAAGGACTAATTCCTTTTACATGTTTTTTTTTTTTTTTAATTGTTTCTTAAGGATTAATTCCTTTTACATGTTTTCTATTTTATAACTTTGATTGGATTTTAAGGATTAATTCCTTTTAAATGTTTTTTTAATTTTGATTGGTTTATAAAATTTAATTATAAATTATATTTTTTTATTAATAACGTGGTTCACTATATAGCCACATTATACTAGAAGAATTCACTATATAGCAAGTTCTAATATTTTATATCTAACAAAACTGAGATATAATAACATATGTACTAAAATAATCACAGTGTAGTGTACTATTTTTTGGGAGCCTCTCACTAAAATAATCACAGACTTTACTTTTTAGATTATTTTTTATTTTTCTTTTTTTCCATTTGTACAAAAAATGTGTGATGTAACATTATATTACATATTTTTTTTCTTTCTATTACTATAAAAAATAGTAATAGGTTTGGTATAACATTATATATTACAAATTAATAAACGAAACCGTTTGATTACCTATACCTACATACAATACATACAATGTATATCCAACCATAAGTCATAAGAGTTAAAACTTAGTGCACGTTTACATTGTCTTCCGATTAAAATTTATCATGACTTAGTGCACTTTTACATTATTTTTCAATCAAAATTTATCATTTTGCCATGTCATAACATTTTGACATGGGTAAAATTCCAACTGATTTGATTTTTATAAAATAAAATAAATATCTATAAATAAAAAAACTAATGCAATATAACATATTAAAAAAATCAAAATGTATACATACATCACTTGAGTGTAGCTAAAATCGTACGAGGTATGTGACCGAGTGATTTGTTCTTATTTGAATTGAAAGTGTGATATGATTCGCATATACTGCAGCACAGAGTTCTGTTGTACTACTTATGTCAGAAGGATCAGTATATATAGTGACCTAGAAAAGATGAAGTTTATATAGAGGTCTAAAGTAAACACAATTAACAGAAGAAAAAAAACAGAGATCCTTGTGTCCAAAAGAGAAATTCCATTTATTATTATAATAACACTACAACAAATTTGTAAAACCAAAGCCATACTGTAAGAGAGAAAAAAAACAGAGAGAACTCCTATTTATTAACAGCACTATAACAAATTTGTAAAAGCAAATCCATACTGTAATAATACATCTATAACCGATCTATCTATCTAAAGTTTCCCATTGGAAGCATATTGAATCCAAGAGGATGCTGGTTTTTGCCCGGCTTCAATGACTGCAACTGGAGCTGTCTATAACGAATATCCACCATTTGTTTGATTGAGACATAGCTCAAAACCTGAGGAGTGGCTTGAACATTTGATGCAACGCCCCCAATATCAATGTGTCTGAACACACCAGTTTCAGGGCAAAATGAGACTAGACATTGGGAATGTGAATGTGAATCAGAATCAGCTCTGAGCCACATATCACCACAATTGTTGAACCCAATTGGTCTGTGCTTGTCCTGAGGACTCAACCCACAGTAAGACTTTATATCAATACTAAATGCCTTTCTCCATGACTCTTTCACACCGTAACTCTCCATCGACCACGTCTCGAATATTGCACCCTCGATTACATAGCACAAACACAAACAACCTTTTAACACACCAACACTGATTCCTGAGATCTTACTCACATAGTCCTCGTCAAAGTGCGAAGGAGGTGGCACGGAACCGAATGTATCACTGTTGAGATCAAACGAACATATCAATTCAGAACCAGTATCCTCAGTGACCCAATGAATTGCACCATTGAATGAGGGATCAAAGGAACAATTTTTGGACTTGGGTTTTGCAGAGGGAGCATTTGGAATCACAGTCCACGTGCTAACCCTTGAATCAGATTGATACATTTCAGCCACCATTTGATCCGATTTCAAAACAAGCTGAATTATCTTAAAATTCTTCTTTTTAGGATCAAACCCAAAAGCAGAAAAGCGAAGATTTTCATCTGCAGAACTTAAAGCAGGAGGAACAGGAAGAACCTCACCCAACAAAGGATTACATACATAATAAAGAGAGCGAGAGTGATAATTAGAAGCGCGTAAACACAAAAGACCGTTGCTAGAATTGATCAAATTCATTCGCCGATTGATATGAAACGTAACAAACCTGGTTCGTCTGTTAACCGATCGTTGATGGGCAACATGAATTGGGGTTCCGGCGGTGGTGGTTGCGGTGGCAGTTTTGCTCCGTTTCGAATCGGATGAATACGACGGTTGCAATTGCATGGCCATACAAGACGATCCATGATAGGAATTCGGAACCGATTGGATCTGAGAACTAGATGAATCTATACAGGTGGTAGAATTGTGATCGGAGAGAACAACGAAGGAAATTGGGGCTTTTGAGAAATAGGACTGTTGAAAAGAAGTATCGGAAACGATGGATTTGAATCGAGAACAAACGGAGGAGCATCGAATTAGGGTTAGAGCGGGTAGTTTGAGCATGATATCGAAGAGGATATGATGGGGAATGTCGAGGATGTGCAACCCTAGGTCTGGTTCACTACCTCTTTTCACCATTTTCGTTTTCTTTCTCTCTCTAGTTTCTCTCTCTAGTACAAGTTTGGAGTAATGTTTAACACGCACAACGATGATGCTTCTTTTTTCTCCTTGTTGTTAGTACTCGCTAAGCATTTTCCAATCCAATTTATAGACCAACTCAACTTAACCTAAATCTTTAAATTATGATAATTACAGTATTTTATTTTATAAAAATCACATGTATCAATGATTTTTATTTATTATATTAAAAAAATTACATTTATCAATCATTTTTATTTATTATATTAATTTTTTTATACTAATAATGTATTAACATAAGATTTACTAAATAAATATTACTATAAGTAATATTTGAATGTTCACTATTTTTGTATTTTATTATTAGTAGAAATATTTAATATCAAAATATTAAGAAAATTCATTTAATCTAGACCAAAAAAAAATTATTTAATAAATTTATTTTCATTTTGACTAAAGTTTAATTTAATTGTGTAAATTATATATATATATATATATATATATATATATATATATATATATATATATGATAATAAATTGTATCTAGGTCAAAATATTAGAAAAATTTAATATCAAAATATTGAGAAATTAATTTAATAATTTTATTTTTTCCATTTGACTCAAGAATATATATAAATTTTCTATATGTAAATATGTTTAAAAAATATTTGGTCAAAATATTAAAAAGATTTGGTCAAAATATTAAAAATATTTAGTATCAAAATATTAAGAAAATTCATTGAATAATTTAATTTAGTTTTGCAACTCATACAAATATATATTTTCTTTTGACTAAAATTTAATTTAGTTTTGTAACTCATACAAATATATATTTTTTCAAAATATTATTTATAATAATTTTTTTATAAATAAATATGATAATAAATTGTTTCATGAGTGTTAAAGAGTGGTTAGAATTAGGGATGAAAAAATAGATCGTGGTCCGCACATCCGTCAAAAAATAGTAGATTGGTTGAAATTTTTGACTTGTCACCCACCAAAGTCCATCCCGCTAAAGACTGTCATCCATTGAAGTTCGCCACCCACCAAAGTTCAACATGCATATTCTTTCACCTTATCCCACGTTAAGTCAGTCCATTTTAATTAATTCTAGTAGGTATAATTGTTGATGATTTTATTTTATATATTTATTTGTGAATATATGTAATACTTTTTAATTAAATTTTGTTAAAAAGATATTTTATTAAAAATTGTTCTAAAAAATAAGTGAAAAATCTAATTGAAATTAAAAAAGTCTTCTAATATATTAAAAAAAATAAAAAATAAGTAAGCGGGCAAGTGCGCCACCCGTCAACCCATCATTTTGACTGGACGAACTAGATTTATATGTCCATTTTCATTTGCTTGTCCGTCCCCTCTTTTTTTTAGCAGACTTAAAACGAGGTGGAATATGACATGACTGACGGTCCGTTTTGTCACCCTTAATATAAATTTTATGTTTTTAAATATCAATAAGGAGAAGTTGTTTTTAATAAAGTGATATTAATAATTATTTAATAATATTTATATGAATTAAATTTTATCTCTTAAAATTATAAATTTAAGCTCTAAATTCTGAACTTATATATAAATTAAATTTATATTAATTTAAAAATATTTAAAGAATGATTTCATTAAAATTGTTACTCTAAGCCTTTTCCAATCCAATTTATAGACCAGGTAGAGTTAATCTAAATGTTAAAATAATTATATTTTATTCATTATTATTATTATTATTATTATTATTATTATTATTATTAAAATTACCTGTATCAATAATTTTTATTTATTTACATATAAATATTTTTATGCTAATAATGTATTAAAATTATATTTAGGCTCTGTTTGGTAAAATCAGAGGTGAGATGATAAGTTAGCTTATAGTTGATAGTTTATGACTGATGACAGATGACATATAGTTTATAGCTGATGATAGATGACAGATGACTGATGACTTATAGCTGATAAGTTAATTGAAGTGTTTGGTAAAATTAGTAGTTCAATTAGTTGATAAAGTAAAATGACATAAAAGACATTTAACATATAATTATTTTATTTTAAATTAACATAAATTATAAATGGTAGTAGGGATTTTAAATAAAGTAATAAGGATAAAAATGAAGAAAAAAAATCATAAGCTATAAGCTAAAACTCTATTTAAAATAGCGTTTGAAAAATAAAATATAAGTCAATAAAATAAACTATAAGCTCGTGATGAAAAAATTGTTATCAAACATATTTTTTATTATCGTATGAGATTATAAGCTATAAATCTTAAAAAATGTGTTACCAAATAGAACCTTAGTAAAATATAAGTAGAAATGTTGACTGTTTTTATTTTATTTTATTATATGTAATATTTGAATATTGACCGAATTTGTATTTTATTATAAGTAGCAATACTTAATCTCAAAATATTAAGAAAATTTATTTAATAAATTTATTTTTCTTTTGACTAAATTTTAATTCATGCAAATATTATTTTTCTTCTCAATTTTTATTTATTTATGGTGAATTATATATATATATATATATATATATATATATATATATATATAAATTGTTCAATGAATTCCAAAATATTAAAAATATTTAATGTTTGGATGATAATAAAGTATTTAAAGAACAATTGGGTATGCTAATATATGATCAAGTGTGCAAAACCATAGACTATAATTTTTGATATAAATTTGGTATTGGTACTGAAAAATGAACATTTTAAGAAAGCTAAAAATCTAGAATACGAAGGATTAGAACATGAGGACCAGACTCAGACTCTGAAGACTCCAACTCTGGAGGTCAACTTATAAGGAATAGACTCTAAAGAAAGTCAATCTTCTGAATATCCATACTTTGAAGGATCAAACATTGAGATCCAAAATTCGAAGACTCGGACTCTAAATCACGTCTACACAAAGATCAAGAAGACTCTGATAAGTCACTATCAAACTCAGTGATCATTTTGTTTGCTTATGATCACTTGTAAATTCAAACAAAATTTTGCACAAATAGTTGAGATATAACATATAATTTCTCTTGAAGAAAAGGAAATTCAAATATCTTTTCAACGACATTATCCATATCAAGAAGCATTCCAACGTCTATGACCAAGCTTCTCCAAGTCTCATTGGTGAAAACTCTTTTCTTCAATGACCCTTTTTTTTGTCTCTCTCTATATAAGGAGCTAAAGACTTGAAAAAAAAAAATCAATCCTTGAAAATAAAAAATGTTGTTACTCTCTCAAATCAAAAGCACAAGTTTAACTTAGAATTTCTTATCATTTGTATATCTTAGAAATGCGTAAGTAAGAGTCTTTTTGAGTTGCATTATGTTTACACCTCTTATTGTATATCAAGTGTAATATTCAAACAATATTGTATTTGATTAAGATAAATTGCTAGAAGTATCTTGCTTTTGTTCTTGAGCATCTGAAGTCTCTTGCTTGTGTGCTTGAACATTAGAAGTCTCTAAATTATGTGTTTGAGCATTGGAAGGCTCTTCCTTGTGCTTGAGTAATTGTAATTAGTAGTGATAATAGTGAAATATCTTGGAAGTGCAATGAGACTTAACTATACTCTCGTTTTGTGGGGGTATCATACCCCAAATTTTACCCCAAATTTTTCTCATTCGCCTTTTTTATATTCAATTTAACTTTACTCGCATATTTGCGTTTTAACGCGTAGTTGCATTTATTCCTGATTTAAATTTGCATCCATATACATACATATATATTTTGTTTAGTTTAATTTTTTTTAATTTTGTTTTTATTTAGTTCTTCTAATAAAAATTCATAAAAGTAATTCATAAAATTACATGTATAATTGAGTTTCATTTATTATATTAAAAAATTATACTAATAATATATTAAAATAATATTTAGTAAAAAATATTACTATATGTAATATTTGAATGTTGACTATTTTTGTATTTTATTATAAGTAGAATATTTAATCAAAATATTAAGAAAATTCATTTAATCTTGACCAAAAAGAAGAACATTCATTTAATAAATTTATTTTCATTTTGACTAAAACTTAATTTAATTTTAAAATTATATAAAAATATATTTTTCTCAAAAATATTACTTATTAATAAATATTATATTTATAAATATGATGATAAATTGCATCTAGGTTAAAATATTAGAAAATTTTAATATCAAAATATTGAGAAAATTGAGTTAATTATTTTAATTTTAATTTTGATTGAAATTTAATTTAATTTTATAATTCATACAAATATGGATTTATTTTTCAAAATAATATTTATAATAAATTGTTTATATAAGTCTTCGGAAAATATGGTGAAATTTGAAGTGGACTTAAAACTTAAGAAAATGTGTTAAATTTTGAAGTGAATATAAGTCTTCAGAAATGTGTCAAAAATTAAAGTGAACTTAAATCTTAAGAAAATATGATGAAATTTGAAGTGGACATAAAACTTAAGGAAAGATGTTGAAATTTGAAGTGAATTTAAGTCTTCAGAATATATGTCAAAAATTGATGTGAACATAAATCTTAAGAAAATATGATGAAATTTGAAATGGACATAAATCTTACGATAATATGTTGAAACTTGAAGTGAATATAAGTCTTCAAAAAATCTAGTGAAATTTGAAGTGAACATAAGTCTTCAGAAAATCTGACGATATTTGAAATGAATAAAAAACTATACGAAAATTTGATGAAATTTGAAGTCAACATAAGACTTAAGAAAATCAGGTGAAGTTTGAAGTGACTTTAAATCCTAAGAAAATATGGTGAAATTTTAAGTGAATATAAATCGGAAGAAATATGATGAAATTTGAAGAGAACATAAGTCTTCAGAAAATATGATGAAATTTATAGTGAATATAAATCTGAAGAAAATCTAATGAAATTTGAAGTGAATATAAATCTTAAGAAAATCTTGTGAAAATTGAATGTAACATAAATCTTCAGAAAATATGATAAAAATTGAAGTGAACAAAACTCCTAAGAAAATATTTTGAAATTTGAAGTGAATATAAGTCTTCAGAAAATCTTGTGAAAATTGAGGTGAACATAAATCATAAGAAAATATGATGAACTTGGAAGTGAATATATATCTTAAGAAAATCTGATGAAATTTGAAGTGAATATAAGTTTTCAAAAAATCTTGTGAAAATTGAAGTGAACAAAAATCTTAAGAAAATAAGATGAAATTTGAAGTGGACATAAATCTTAAGAAAATGTGGTGAAATTTGAAGTGGACTTAAAACTTAAGAAAATGTGTTAAATTTTAAAGTCAATATAAGTCTTCAGAAATGTGTCAAAAATTGAACTGAACTTAAATCTTAAGAAAATAAGATGAAATTTGAATGGACATAAAACTTAAGGAAAGAGGTTGAAATTTGAAGTGAATTTAACTCTTCAGAAAATATGTCAAAAATTGAAGTGAACATAAATTTTAAGAAAATATGATGAAATTTGAAGTGGACATAAATCTTACGATAATATGTTGAAATTTGAAGTGAATATAAGTCTTCAAAAAATCTAGTCAAATTTGAAGTGAACATAAGTCTTCAGAAAATCTAATGATATTTGAAATGAATAAAAAACTTTACGAAAATTTGATGAAATTTGAAGTTAACATAAGACTTAAGAAAATCAGGTTAAGTTTGAAGTGAATTTAAATCCTAAGAAAATATGGTCAAATTTGAAGTGAATATAAATCTGAAGAAATATGATGAAATTTGAAGTGAATATAAGTCTTCATGAAATTTAGTGAAATTTAAACAAAACATAAGTGTTCAGAAAATATGATGAAATTCGAAGTGAATAAAAATCTGATGAAATTTGAAATGAAAATAAGTCTTCAGAAAATCTTGTGAAAATTGAAGTAAACATAAATCTTAAGAAAATATGATGAACTTGGAAGTGAACATATATCTTAAGAAAATCTGGTAACATTTGAAAAGATTATAAATCTTAAGAAAATCTGATGAAATTTGAAATGAATATAAGTCTTCAGAAATATGGTGAAAATTGAAGTGAACATAAATATTTAGAAAATATGATGAAATTTGAAGTGAATATGAGTCTTCAGAAAATATGTCGAAAATTGAAGTGAGCATAAATCATAAGAAAATATGATGAAACTTGAAGAGGACATAAATCTAAAGATAATATGTTGAAATTTGAAGTGAATATAAGACTTCAGAAAATCTAGTGAAATTTGAAGTGAATATAAATCTTTAGAAAATCTCGTGAAAATTGAAGTGAACCTAAATCTTCAGAAAATATGATGAAATTTGGAGTGAACAAAAATCCTTAGAAAATATTTTGACATTTGAATTGAATATAAGACTTAAGAAACTCTTGTGAAAATTGAGGTGAACATAAATCTTAAGAAAATATGATGAACTAGGAAATGAATGTATATCTTAAGAAAATCTAATGAAATTCGAAGTGAATAAAAGTCTTCAAAAACCTTCTGAAAATTGAAGTGAACATAAATATGATGAAATTTGAAATGGACATAAATCTTAAGAAAATATGGTGAAATTTGATGTGAATATAAGTCTTCAGAAAATTTTGTGAAATTTGAAGATAACATAAGTCTTCAGAAAATATTATGAAATTCGAAGTGAATATAAATCTGAAAAAAATCTGATGAAATTTGAAGTGAATATAAGTCTTCAGGAAATCTTGTGAAAATTGAAGTAAACATAAATCTTAAGAAAATATGATGAACTTGGAAATGAACATAAATCTTAAGAAAATCTAGTAAAATTTGAAGAGATTATAAATCTTACGAAAATTTGATGAAAATTTAAGTAAATATAAGACTTCGAAAAATATGGTGAAATTTGAAGTGGACATAAAACTTAAGAAAATATGTTGAAATTTGAACTGAATATAAGTCTTCAGAAAATATGTCAAAAATTGAAGTGAACATAAATTTTAAGAAAATATGATGAAATTTGAAGTGGACATAAATATTACCATAATACGTTGAAATTTGAAGTGAATATATGTCTTCAGAAAATCTGGTGAAATTTTAAGTGAAAATAAGTGTTCAGAAAATCTAATGATATTTTAAATGAATATAAATCTTACGAAAATTTGATGAAATTTGATGTCAACATTGAAATTTGAAGTGAATATAAATCTGAAGTGAATATAAGTTTTCAAAAAATCTTGTGAAAATTGAAGTGAACATAAATCTTAAGAAAATAAGATGAAATTTGAAGTGGACATAAATCTTAAGAAAATATGTTGAAATTTGAAGTGAATATAAGTCTTCATGAAATTTAGTGAAATTTAAACAAAACATAAGTGTTCAGAAAATATGAGGAAATTCGAAGTGAATAAAAATCTGATGAAATTTGAAATGAAAATAAGTCTTCAGAAAATCTTGTGAAAATTGAAGTAAACATAAATCTTAAGAAAATATGATGAACTTGGGAAATGAACATAAATCTTAAGAAAATCTAGTAAAATTTGAAAATATTATAAATCTTACGAAAATTTGATGAAAATTTAAGTAAATATAAGTATTCGAAAAATATGGGGAAATTTGAAGTGGACACATAACTTAAGAAAATATGTTGAAATCTGAACTGAATATAAGTCTTCAGAAAATATGTCAAAAATTGAAGTGAACATAAATTATAAGAAAATATGAAAAAATTTGAAGTGGACATAAGTCTTACGATTATATGTTGAAATTTGAAGTGAATATATGTCTTCAGAAAATCTGGTGAAATTTTAAGTGAACATAATAAGTCTTCAGAAAATCTGATAATATTTTAAATGAATATAAATCTTACGAAAATTTGATGAAATTTGTAGTCAACATAAGACTTAAGAAAATCAGGTGAAGTTTGAAGTGAATTTAAATCCTAAGAAAATGTTTTGAAATTTGAAGTGAATATAAATTTGAAGTGAATATAAGTTTTCAAAAAATCTTGTGAAAATTGAAGTGAAAATAAATCTTAAGAAACTAAGATGAAATTTGAAGTGGACATAAATCTTAAGAAAATATGTTGAAATTTGAAGTGAATATAAGTCTTCATGAAATTTAGTGAAATTTAAAGAAAACATAAGTGTTCAGAAAATATGATGAAATTTGAAGTGAATAAAAATCTGATGAAATTTGAAGTGAAAATAAGTCTTCAGAAAATCTTGTGAAAATTGAAATGAACATAAATCTTAAGAAAATATGATGAACTGTGAAATGAACATAAATCTTAAGAAAATATGATGAACTGTGAAATGAACATAAATCTTAAGAAAATTTAGTAAAATTTGAAAAGATTATAAATCTTACGAAAATTTGATGATAATTTAAGTAAATATAAGTCTTCGAAAAATATGGTGAAATTTGAAGTGGACATAAAACTTAAGAAAATAAGTTGGAATTTTAACTGAATATAAGTCTTCAGAAAATATGTCAAAAATTGAAGTGAACATAAATTTTAAGAAAATATTATGAAATTTGAAGTGGACATAAATCTTACGATAATATGTTGAAATTTGAAGTGAATATATGTGTTCAGAAAATCTTGTGAAATTTTAAGTGAACATAATAAGTCTTCAGAAAATCTGATGATATTTGAAATGATTATAAATCTTATGAAAATTTGATGAAATTGGAAGTCAACATAAGACTTACGAAAATCTGGTGAAGTTTGAATTGAATTTAACTCCAAAGAAAATGTGGTGAAATTTGAAGTGAATATAAATCTGAAGTAAATATAAGTTTTCAAAAAATCTTGTGAAAATTGAAGTGAACATAAATCTTAAGAAAATAAGATGAAATTTGAAGTGGACATAAATCTTAAGAAAATATGTTGAAATTTGAAGTGAATATAAGTCTTCATGAAATTTAAAGAAAACATAAGTGTTCAGAAAATCTGATGAAATTTGAAGTGAAAATAAGTCTTCAGAAAATCTTGTGAAAATTGAAGTGAACATAAATCTTAAGAAAATATGATGAACTTAGAAGTGAACATATATCTTAAGATAATCTGGTAACATTTGAAAAGATTATAAATCTTAAGAAAATCTGATGAAATTTGAAATGAATATAAGTCTTCAGAAATATGGTGAAAATTGAAGTGAACATAAATATTTAGAAAATATGATGAAATTTGAAGTGAATATGAGTCTTCAGAAAATATGTCGAAAATTGAAGTGAGCCTAAATCTTAGGAAAATATGATGAAACTTGAAGTGGACATAAATCTTAAGATAATCTGTTGAAATTTGAAGTGAATATAAGACTTCAGAAAGTCTAGTGAAATTTGAAGTGAATATAAATCTTAAGAAAATCTTGTGAAAATTGAAGTGAACATAAATCTTCAGAAAATATGATGAAATTTGGAGTGAACAAAAATCCTAAGAAAATATTTTGAAATTTGAATTCAATATAAGACTTCAGAAAATCTTGTGAAAATTGAGGCGAACATAAATCTTAAGAAAATATGATGAACTTGGAAATGAATGTATATCTTAAGAAAATCTAATGAAATGGGAAGTGAATAAAAGTCTTCAAAAAACTTCTGAAAATTGAAGTGAACATAAATCTTAAGAAAATATGATGAAATTTGAAATGGACATAAATCTTAAGAAAATATGATGAAATTTGAAGTGAATATAAGTCTTTAGGCAATTTTGTGAAAGTTGAAGATAACTTAAGTCTTCAGAAAATATAATGAAATTTGAAGTGAATATAAATCTGAAAAAAATATGATGAAATTTGAAGTGAATATAAGTCTTCAGGAAATCTTTTGAAAATTGAAGTGAAAATAAATCTTAAGAAAATATGATGAACTTGGAAATGAACATAAATCTTAAGAAAATCTAGTAAAATTTGAAAATATTATAAATCTTACGAAAATTTGATGAAAATTTAAGTAAATATAAGTATTCGAAAAATATGGGGAAATTTGAAGTGGACACATAACTTAAGAAAATATGTTGAAATCTGAACTGAATATAAGTCTTCAGAAAATATGTCAAAAATTGAAGTGAACATAAATTATAAGAAAATATGAAAAAATTTGAAGTGGACATAAATCTTACGATTATATGTTGAAATTTGAAGTGAATATATGTCTTCGAAAACTGTGAAATTTTAAGTGAACATAATAAGTCTTCTAAAATCGATAATATTTTAAATGAATATAAATCTTACGAAAATTTGATGAAATTTGTAGTCAATATAAGACTTAAGAAAATCGTGAAGTTTGAAGTGAATTTAAATCCTAAGAAAATGTTTTGAAATTTGAAGTGAATATAAATTTGAAGTGAATATAAGTTTTCAAAAAATCTTGTGAAAATTGAAGTGAAAATAAATCTTAAGAAACTAAGATGAAATTTGAAGTGGACATAAATCTTAAGAAAATATGTTGAAATTTGAAGTGAATATAAGTCTTCATGAAATTTAGTGAAATTTAAAGAAAACATAAGTGTTCAGAAAATATGATGAAATTTGAAGTGAATAAAAATCTGATGAAATTTGAAGTGAAAATAAGTCTTCAGAAAATCTTGTGAAAATTGAAGTGAACATAAATCTTAAGAAAATATGATGAACTGTGAAATGAACATAAATCTTAAGAAAATTTAGTAAAATTTGAAAAGATTATAAATCTTACGAAAATTTGATGATAATTTAAGTAAATATAAGTCTTCGAAAAATATGGTGAAATTTGAAGTGGACATAAAACTTAAGAAAATAAGTTGAAATTTTAACTGAATATAAGTCTTCAGAAAATATGTCAAAAATTGAAGTGAACATAAATTTTAAGAAAATATTATGAAATTTGAAGTGGACATAAATCTTACGATAATATGTTGAAATTTGAAGTGAATATATGTGTTCAGAAAATCTTGTGAAATTTTAAGTGAACATAATAAGTCTTCAGAAAATCTGATGATATTTGAAATGATTATAAATCTTATGAAAATTTGATGAAATTGGAAGTCAACATAAGACTTACGAAAATCTGGTGAAGTTTGAATTGAATTTAACTCCAAAGAAAATGTGGTGAAATTTGAAGTGAATATAAATCTGAAGTAAATATAAGTTTTCAAAAAATCTTGTGAAAATTGAAGTGAACATAAATCTTAAGAAAATAAGATGAAATTTGAAGTGGACATAAATCTTAAGAAAATATGTTGAAATTTGAAGTGAATATAAGTCTTCATGAAATTTAAAGAAAACATAAGTGTTCAGAAAATTTGATGAAATTTGAAGTGAATATAAGTCTTCAGAAAATCTTGTGAAAATTGAAGTGAACATAAATCTTAAGAAAATAAGATGAAATTTGAAGTGGACATAAATCTTAAAAAAATATGTTGAAATTTGAAGTGAATATAAGTCTTCATGAAATTTAAAGAAAACATAAGTGTTCAGAAAATCTGATGAAATTTGAAGTGAAAATAAGTCTTCAGAAAATCTTGTGAAAATTGAAGTGAACATAAATCTTAAGAGAATATGACGAACTTGGAAGTGAACATAAATCTTAAGAAAATCTGGTAAAATTTGAAAAGATTATAAATCTTAAGAAAATCTGATGAAATTTGAAATGAATATAAGTCTTCAGAAATATGGTGAAAATTGAAGTATACATAAATATTAAGATATTATGATGAAATTTGAAGTGAATATGAGTCTTCAGAAAATATGTCGAAAATTGAAGTGAGCCTAAATCTTAAGAAAATATGATGAAACTTGTAGAGGACATAAATCCAAAGATAATATGTTGAAATTTGAAGTGAATATTAGACTTCAGAAAATCTAGTGAAATTTGAAGTGAATATAAATCTTAAGAAAATCTTGTGAAAATTGTAGTGAACATAAATCTTCAGAAAATATGATGAAATTTGGAGTGAACAAAAATCTTAAGAAAATATTTTGAAATTTGAATTGAATATAAGACTTCAGAAAATCTTGTGAAAATTGAGGTGAACATAAATCTTAAGAAAATATGATGAACTTGGAAATGAATGTATATCTTAAGAAAATCTAATGAAATTCGAAGTGAATAAAAGTCTTCAAAAAACTTCTGAAAATTGAAGTGAACATAAATCTTAAGAAAATATGATGAAATTTGAAATGGACATAAATCTTAAGAAAATATGATGAAATTTGAAGTGAATATAAGTCTTTAGGCAATTTTGTGAAATTTGAAGATAACATAAGTCTCCAGAAAATATAATTAAATTTGAAGTGAATATAAATCTGAAAAAAAGCTGATGAAATTTGAAGTGCTTATAAGTCTTCAGGAAATCTTGTGAAAATTGAAGTGAACATAAATCCTAAGAAAATATGATGAACTTGGAAATGAACATAAATCTTAAGAAAATTTGATGAAAATTTAAGTGAATATAAGTCTTCGAAAAATATGGTGAATTTTGAAGTGGACATAAAATTTAAGAAAATAAGTTGAAATTTTAACTGAATATAAGTCTTCAGAAAATATGTCAAAAATTGAAGTGAACATAAATTATAAGAAAAAATATGATGAAATTTGAAGTGGACATAAATCTTACGATAATATGTTGAAATTTGAAGTGAATATATGTCTTCAGAAAATCTGGTGAAATTTTAAGTGAACATAATAAGTCTACAGAAAATCTGATGATATTTGAAGTGAATATAAATCTTACGAAAATTTGATGAAACTTTAAATCAACATAAGACTTAAGAAAATCAGGTGAAGTTTGAAGTGAATTTAAATCCTAAGAAAATGTGGTGAAATTTGAAGTGAATATAAATCTGAAGTCAATATAAGTTTTCAAAAAATCTTGTGAAAATTGAAGTGAACATAAATCTTAAGAAAATAAGATGAAATTTGAAGTAGACATAAATCTTAAGAAAATATGTTGAAATTTGAAGTGAATATAAGTCTTTATGAAATTTAGTGAAATTTAAAGAAATTATATGTGTCCAGAAAATATGATGAAATTTGAAGTGAATAAAAATCTGATGAAATTTGAAGTGAAAATAAGTCTTCAGAAAATCTTGTGAAAATCGAAGTGAACATAAATCTTAAGAAAATCTGATGAACTTGGAAGTGAACATAAATCTTAAGAAAATCTGGTAAAATTTGAAAAGATTATAAATGTTAAGAAAATCTGATGAAATTTGAAATGAATATAAGTCTTCAGAAATATGGTGAAAATTTAAGTGAACATAAATATTAAGAAAATATGATGAAATTTGAAGTGAATATGAGTCTTCAGAAAATATGTCGAAAATTGAAGTGAGCCTAAATCTTAAGAAAATATGATGAAACTTGAAGTGGACATAAATCTTAAGATAATTTGTTGAAATTTGAAGTGAATATAAGACTTCAGAAAATCTAGTGAAATTTGAAGTGAATATAAATCTTAAGAAAATCTTGTGAAAATTAAAGTGAACATAAATCTTCAGAAAATATGAAAAAATTTGGAGTGAACAAAAATCTTAAGAAAATATTTTGAAATTTGAATGGAATATAAGACTTCAGAAAATCTTGTGAAAATTGAGGTGAACATAAATCTTAAAAAAATATGATGAACTTGGAAATGAATGTATATCTTAAAAAAATCTAATGAAATTCGAAGTGAATAAAAGTCTTCAAAAAACTTCTGAAAATTGAAGTGAACATAAATCTTAAGAAAATATGATGAAATTTGAAATGGACATAAATCTTAAGAAAATATGATGAAATTCGAAGTGAATATATGTCTTTAGGAAATTTTTTGAAATTTGAAGATAACATAAGTCTTTAGAAAATATAATGAAATTTGACGTGAATATAAATCTGAAAAAAATCTGGTGAAATTTGAAGTGCTTATAAGTCTTCAGAAAATCTTGTGAAAATTGAAGTGAACATAAATCTTAAGAAAATATGATGAACTTTGAAATGAACATAAGTCTTAAGAAAATCTAGTAAAATTTGAAGAGATTATAAATCTTACGAAAATTTGATGAAAATTTAAGTGAATATAAGTCTTCGAAAAATATGGTGAAATTTGAAGTGGACATAAAACTTAAGAAAATTTGTTGAAATTTGAACCGAATATAAGTCTTCAGAAAATATGTTAAAAATTGATGTGAACATAAATTATAAGAAAATATGATGAAATTTGAAGTGGACATAAATCTTATGATAATATGTTGAAATTTGAAGTGAATATATGTCTTCAGAAAATCTGGTGAAATTTTAAGTGAACATAATAAGTCTTCAGAAAATCTGATGATATTTGAAATGAATATAAATCTTAAGAAAATTTGATGAAATTTGAATTCAACATAAGACTTAAGAAAGTGAGGTAAAGTTTGAAGTGAATTTAACTCCTAAGAAATTATGGTGAAATTTGAAGTGAATATAAATCTGAATTGAATATAAGTTTTCAAAAAATCTTTTGAAAATTGAAGTGGACATATATCTTAAGAAAATAAGATGAAATTTGAAGTGGACATAAATCATAAGAAAATATGTTGAAATTTGAAGTGAATATAAGTCTTCATGAAATTTAGTGAAATTTAAAGAAAACATAAGTGTTCAGAAAATATGATGAAATTTGAAGTGAATAAAAATCTGATGAAATTTGAAGTGAAAATAAGTCTTCAGAAAATCTTGTGAAAATTGAAGTGAACATAAATCTTAAGAAAATATGACGAACTTGGAAGTGAACATAAATCTTAAGAAAATCTGGTAAAATTTGAAAATATTATAAATCTTAAGAAAATCTGATGAAATTTGAAATGAATATAAGTCTTCAGAAATATGGTGAAAATTGAAGTATACATAAATATTAAGAAAATATGATAAAATTTGAAGTGAATATGAGTCTTCAGAAAATATGTTGAAAATTGAAGTGAGCCTAAATCTTAAGAAAATATGATGAAACTTGAAGAGGACATAAATCCAAAGATAATATGTTGAAATTTGAAGTGAATATAAGACTTCAGAAAATCTAGTGAAATTTGAAGTGAATATAAATCTTAAGAAAATCTTGTGAAAATTGAAGTGAACATAAATCTTCAGAAAATATGATGAAATTTGGAGTGAACAAAAATCCTTAGAAATTTTTTTGACATTTGAATTGAATATAAGACTTCAGAAAATCTTGTGAAAATTGAGGTGAACATAAATCTTAAGAAAATATGATGAACTAGGAAATGAATGTATATCTTAAGAAAATCTAATGAAATTCGAAGTGAATAAAAGTCTTCAAAAAACTTCTGAAAATAGAAGTGAACATAAATCTTAACAAAATATGATGAAATTTGAAATGGACATAAATCTTAAAAAAATATGATGAAATTTGAAGTGAATATAAGTCTTCAGGAAATTTTCTGAAATTTGAAGATAACATAAGTCTTCAGAAAATATAATGAAATTTGAAGTGAATATAAATCTGAAAAAAATTTGATGAAATTTGAAGTGAATATAAGTCTTCAGGAAATCTTGTGAAAATTCAAGTGAACATAAATCTTAAGAAAATATGATGAACTGTGAAATGAACATAAATCTTAAGAAAATCTAGTAAAATTTGAAAAGATTATAAATCTTACGAAAATTTGATGATAAATTAAGTAAATATAAGTCTTCAAAAAATATGGTGAAATTTGAAGTGGACATAAAACTTAAGAAAATATGTTGAAATTAGAATGAAAGTCTCTAAAATATGTCAAAAATTGAAGTGAACATAAATTTTAAGAAAATATTATGAAATTTGAAGTGGACATAAATCTTACGATAATATGTTAAAATTTGAAGTGAATATATGTCTTCAGAAAATCTTGTGAAATTTTAAGTGAACATAATAAGTCTTCAGAAAATCTGATGATATTTGAAATGAATATAAATCTTATGAAAATTTGATGAAATTTGAAGTCAACATAAGACTTAAAAAAATTAGGTGAAGTTTGAAGTGAATTTAACTCCAAAGAAAATGTGGTGAAATTTGAAGTGAATATAAATCTGAAGTAAAAACAAGTTTTCAAAAAATCTTGTGAAAATTGAAGTGAACATAAATCTTAAGAAAATAAGATGAAATTTGAAGTGGACATAAATCTTAAAAAAATATGTTGAAATTTGAAGTGAATATAAGTCTTCATGAAATTTAAAGAAAACATAAGTGTTCAGAAAATCTGATAAAATTTGAAGTGAAAACAAGTCTTCAGAAAATCTTGTGAAAATCGAAGTGAACATAAATCTTAAGAACATATGATGAACTTGGAAGTGAACATAAATCTTAAGAAAATTTGGTAAAATTTGAAAAGATTATAAATCTTAAGAAAATCTGATGAAATTTGAAATGAATATAAGTCTTCAGAAATATGGTGGAAATTTAAGTGAACATAAATATTAAGAAAATATGATGAAATTTGAAGTGAATATGAGTCTTCAGAAAATATGTCGAAAATTGAAGTGAGCCTAAATCTTAAGAAAATATGATGAAACTTGAAGTGGACATAAATCTTAAAATAATCTGTTGAAATTTGAAGTGAATATAAGACTTCAGAAAATCTATTGAAATTTGAAGTGAATATAAATCTTAAGAAAATCTTGTGAAAATTGTAGTGAACAGAAATCTTTAGAAAATATGATGAAATTTGGAGTGAACAAAAATCTTAAGAAAATATTTTGAAATTTGAATTGAATATAAGACTTCAGAAAATCTTGTGAAAATTGAGGTGAACATAAATCTTAAGAAAATATGATGAACTTGGAAATGAATGTATATCTTAAGAAAATCTAATGAAATGGGAAGTGAATAAAAGTCTTCAAAAAACTTCTGAAAATTGAAGTGAACATAAGTCTTAATAAAATATGATGAAATTTGAAATGGACATAAATCTTAAGAAAATATGATGAAATTTGAAGTGAATATAAGTCTTTAGGCAATTTTGTGAAAGTTGAAGATAACTTAAGTCTTCAGAAAATATAATGAAATTTGAAGTGAATATAAATCTGAAAAAAATCTGATGAAATTTGAAGTGCTTATAAGTCTTCAGGAAATCTTGTGAAAATTGAAGTGAACATAAATCTTAAGAAAATAAGATGAAATTTGAAGTGGACATAAGTCTTCAGAAATGTGGTGAAAATTGAAGTGCACATAAATATTTAGAAAATATGATGAAATTTGAAGGGAATATGAGTCTTCAGAAAATATGCCGAAAATTGAAGTGAGCATAAATCTTAAGAAAGTATGATGAAACTTGAAGTGGACATAAATCTTAAGATAAACTGTTGAAATTTGAAGTGAATATAAGACTTCAGAAAATCTAGTGAAATTTGAAGTGAATATAAATCTTAAGAAAATCTTGTGAAAATTGAAGTGAACATAAATCTTCACAGAATATGATGAAATTTGGAGTGAACAAAAATCTTAAGAAAATATTTTGAAATTTGAATTGAATATAAGACTTCAGAAAATCTTGTGAAAATTGAGGTGAACATAAATCTTAAGAAAATATGATGAACTTGGAAATGAATGTATATCTTAAGAAAATCTAATGAAATTCGAAGTGATTAAAAGTCTTCAAAAAACTTCTGAAAATTGAAGTGAACATAAATCTTAAGAAAATATGATGAAATTTGAAATGGAAATAAATCTTAAGAAAATATGATGAAATTTGAAGTGAATATAACTCTTTAGGCAATTTTGTGAAAGTTGAAGATAACATAAGTTTTCAGAAATTATCATGAAATTTGAAGTGAATATAAATCTGAAAAAAATCTGATGAAATTTGAAGTGCTTATAAGTCTTCAGGAAATCTTGTGAAAATTGAAGTGAACATAAATCCTAAGAAAATATGATGAACATGGAAATGAACATAAATCTTAAGAAAATCTAGTAAAATTCGAAGAGATTATAAATCTTACGAAAATTTGATGAAAATTTAAGTGAATATAAGTCTTCGAAAAATATGGTTAAATTTGAAGTGGACATAAAACTTAAGAAAATATGTTGAAATTTGAACTGAATATAAGTCTTCAGAAAATATGTCAAAAATTGAAGTGAACATAAATTATAAGAAAATATGATGAAATTTGAAGTGGATATAAATCTTACGATAATATGTTGAAATTTGAAGTGAATATATGTTTTCAGAAAATCTGGTGAAATTTTAAGTGAACATAATAAGTCTTCAGAAAATCTGATGATATTTGAAGTGAATATAAATCTTACGAAAATTTGATGAAATTTGAAATCAACATAAGACTTAAGAAAATCAGGTGAAGTTTGAAGTGAATTTAAATCCAAAGAAAATGTGGTGAAATTTGAAGTGAATATAAATCTGAAGTCAATATAAGTTTTCAAAAAATCTTGTGAAAATTGAAGTGAACATAAATCTTAAGAAAATAAGATCAAATTTGAAGTGGACATAAATCTTAAGAAAATATGTTGAAATTTGAAGTGAATATAAGTCTTTATGAAATTTATTGAAATTAAAAGAAATTATAAGTGTTTAGAAAATATGATGAAATTTGAAGTGAATAAATATCTGATGAAATTTGAAGTGAAAATAAGTCTCTAAAATCTTGTGAAAATTGAAGTGAACATAAATCTTAAGAAAATATGATGAACTTGGAAGTGAACATAAATCTTAAGAAAATCTGGTAAAATTTGAAAAGATTATAAATCTTAAGAAAGTCTGATGAAATTTGAAATGAATATAAGTCTTCAGAAATATGGTGAAAATTTAAGTGAACATAAATATTAAGAAAATATGATAAAATTTGAAGTGAATATGAGTCTTCAGAAAATATGTCGAAAATTGAAGTGAGCCTAAATCTTAGGAAAATATGATGAAACTTGAAGTGGACATAAATCTTAAGATAACTGCTGAAATTTGAAGTGAATATAAGACTTCAGAAAGTCTAGTGAAATTTGAAGTGAATATAAATCTTAAGAAAATCTTGTGAAAATTGAAGTGAACATAAATCTTCAGAAAATATGATGAAATTTGGAGTGAACAAAAATCTTAAGAAAATATTTTGAAATTTGAATTCAATATAAGACTTCAGAAAATCTTGTGAAAATTGAGGCGAACATAAATCTTAAGAAAATATGATGAACTTGGAAATGAATGTATATCTTAAGAAAATCTAATGAAATTCTAAGTGAATAAAAGTCTTCAAAAGACTTCTGAAAATTGAAGTGAACATAAATCTTAAGAAAATATGATGAAATTTGAAACGGACATAAATCTTAAGAAAATATGATGAAATTTGAAGTGAATATAAGTCTTCAGGAAATTTTTTGAAATTTGAAGATAACATAAGTCTTCAGAAAATATAATGAAATTCGAAGTGAATATAAATCTGAAAAAAATCTGATGAAATTTGAAGTGAATATAAGTCTTCAGGAAATCTTGTGAAAATTGAAGTGAACATAAATCTTAAGAAAATATGATGAATCGTGAAATGAATATAAATCTTAAGAAAATCTAGTAAAATTTGAAGAGATTATAAATCTTACGAAAATTTGATGAAAATTTAAGTGAATATAAGTCTTCGAAAAATATGGTTAAATTTGAAGTGGACATAAAACTTAAGAAAATATGTTGAAATTTGAACTGAATATAAGTCTTCAGAAAATATGTCAAAAATTGAAGTGAACATAAATTATAAGAAAATATGATGAAATTTGAATTGGATATAAATCTTACGATAATATGTTGAAATTTGAAGTGAATATATGTTTTCAGAAAATCTGGTGAAATTTTAAGTGAACATAATAAGTCTTCAGAAAATCTGATGATATTTGAAGTGAATATAAATCTTACGAAAATTTGATGAAATTTGAAATCAACATAAGACTTAAGAAAATCAGGTGAAGTTTGAAGTGAATTTAAATCCAAAGAAAATGTGGTGAAATTTGAAGTGAATATAAATCTGAAGTCAATATAAGTTTTCAAAAAATCTTGTGAAAATTGAAGTGAACATAAATCTTAAGAAAATAAGATCAAATTTGAAGTGGACATAAATCTTAAGAAAATATGTTGAAATCTGTGAAGTGAATATAAGTCTTTATGAAATTTATTGAAATTAAAAGAAATTATAAGTGTTTAGAAAATATGATGAAATTTGAAGTGAATAAATATCTGATGAAATTTGAAGTGAAAATAAGTCTTCAGAAAATCTTGTGAAAATTGAAGTGATCATAAATCTTAAGAAAATATGATGAACTTGGAAGTGAACATAAATCTTAAGAAAATCTAGTAAAATTTGAAAAGATTATAAATCTTAAAAAAGTCTGATGAAATTTGAAATGAATATAAGTCTTCAGAAATATGGTGAAAATTTAAGTGAACATAAATATTAAGAAAATATGATAAAATTTGAAGTGAATATGAGTCTTCAGAAAATATGTCGAAAATTGAAGTGAGCCTAAATCTTAGGAAAATATGATGAAACTTGAAGTGGACATAAATCTTAAGATAATCTGTTGAAATTTGAAGTGAATATAAGACTTCAGAAAGTCTAGTGAAATTTGAAGTGAATATAAATCTTAAGAAAATCTTGTGAAAATTGAAGTGAACATAAATCTTCAGAAAATATGATGAAATTTGGAGTGAACAAAAATCCTAAGAAAATATTTTGAAATTTGAATTCAATATAAGACTTCAGAAAATCTTGTGAAAATTGAGGCGAACATAAATCTTAAGAAAATATGATGAACTTGGAAATGAATGTATATCTTAAGAAAATCTAATGAAATTCTAAGTGAATAAAAGTCTTCAAAATACTTCTGAAAATTGAAGTGAACATAAATCTTAAGAAAATATGATGAAATTTGAAATGGACATAAATCTTAAGAAAATATGATGAAATTTGAAGTGAATATAAGTCTTCAGGAAATTTTTTGAAATTTGAAGATAACATAAGTCTTCAGAAAATATAATGAAATTCGAAGTGAATATAAATCTGAAAAAAATCTGATGAAATTTGAAGTGAATATAAGTCTTCAGGAAATCTTGTGAAAATTGAAGTGAACATAAATCTTAAGAAAATATGATGAACTGTGAAATGAACATAAATCTTAAGAAAATCTAGTAAAATTTGAAGAGATTATAAATCTTACGAAAATTTGATGAAAATTTAAGTGAATATAAGTCTTCGAAAAATATGGTTAAATTTGAAGTGGACATAAAACTTAAGAAAATACGTTGAAATTTGAACTGAATATAAGTCTTCAGAAAATATGTCAAAAATTGAAGTGAACATAAATTATAAGAAAATATGATGAAATTTGAATTGGATATAAATCTTACGATAATATGTTAAAATTTGAAGTGAATATATGTTTTAAAACTGTGAAATTTTAAGTGAACATAATAAGTCTCGTAAAACTGATGATATTTGAAGTGAATATAAATCTTACGAAAATTTGATGAAATTTGAAATCAACATAAGACTTAAGAAAATCAGGTGAAGTTTGAAGTGAATTTAAATCCAAAGAAAATGTGGTGAAATTTGAAGTGAATATAAATCTGTGAAGTCAATATAAGTTTTCAAAAAATCTTGTGAAAATTGAAGTGAACATAAATCTTAAGAAAATAAGATGAAATTTGAAGTGGACATAAATCTTAAAAAAATATGTTGAAATTTGAAGTGAATATAAGTCTTCATGAAATTTAAAGAAAACATAAGTGTTCAGAAAATCTGATAAAATTTGAAGTGAAAACAAGTCTTCAGAAAATCTTGTGAAAATCGAAGTGAACATAAATCTTAAGAACATATGATGAACTTGGAAGTGAACATAAATCTTAAGAAAATTTGGTAAAATTTGAAAAGATTATAAATCTTAAGAAAATCTGATGAAATTTGAAATGAATATAAGTCTTCAGAAATATGGTGAAAATTGAAGTGAACATAAATATTTAGAAAATATGATGAAATTTGAAGTGAATATGAGTCTTCAGAAAATATGTCGAAAATTGAAGTGAGCCTAAATCTTAGGAAAATATGATGAAACTTGAAGTGGACATAAATCTTAAGATAATCTGTTGAAATTTGAAGTGAATATAAGACTTCAGAAAGTCTAGTGAAATTTGAAGTGAATATAAATCTTAAGAAAATCTTGTGAAAATTGAAGTGAACATAAATCTTCAAAAATATGATGAAATTTGGAGTGAACAAAAATCTTAAGAAAATATTTTGAAATTTGAATCAATATAAGACTTCGTAAAATCTTGTGAAAATTGAGGCAATATAAATCTTAAGAAAATATGATGAACTTGAAATGAATGTATATCTTAAGAAAATCTAATGAAATTTAAGTGAATAAAAGTCTTCAAAAACTTTAAATTGAAGTGAACATAAATCTTAAGAAAATATGATGAAATTTGAAATGGACATAAATCTTAAGAAAATATGATGAAATTTGAAGTGAATATAAGTCTTCAGGAAATTTTTTGAAATTTGAAGATAACATAAGTCTTCAGAAAATATAATGAAATTCGAAGTGAATATAAATCTGAAAAAAATCTGATGAAATTTGAAGTGAATATAAGTCTTCAGGAAATCTTGTGAAAATTGAAGTGAACATAAATCTTAAGAAGATATGATGAACTGTGAAATGAACATAAATCTTAAGAAAATCTAGTAAAATTTGAAGAGATTATAAATCTTACGAAAATTTGATGAAAATTTAAGTGAATATAAGTCTTCGAAAAATATGGTTAAATTTGAAGTGGACATAAAACTTAAGAAAATATGTTGAAATTTGAACTGAATATAAGTCTTCAGAAAAAATGTCAAAAATTGAAGTGAACATAAATTATAAGAAAATATGATGAAATTTGAAGTGGATATAAATCTTACGATAATATGTTGAAATTTGAAGTGAATATATGTTTTCAGAAAATCTGGTGAAATTTTAAGTGAACATAATAAGTCTTCAGAAAATCTGATGATATTTGAAGTGAATATAAATCTTACGAAAATTTGATGAAATTTGAAATCAACATAAGACTTAAGAAAATCAGGTGAAGTTTGAAGTGAATTTAAATGCAAAGAAAATGTGGTGAAATTTGAAGTGAATATAAATCTGAAGTCAATATAAGTTTTCAAAAAATCTTGTGAAAATTGAAGTGAACATAAATCTTAAGAAAATAAGATCAAATTTTAAGTGGACATAAATCTTAAGAAAATATGTTGAAATCTGAAGTGAATATAAGTCTTTATGAAATTTATTGAAATTAAAAGAAATTATAAGTGTTTAGAAAATATGATGAAATTTGAAGTGAATAAATATCCATGAAATTTGAAGTGAAAATAAGTCTTCAGAAAATCTTGTGAAAATTGAAGTGATCATAAATCTTAAGAAAATATGATGAACTTGGAAGTGAACATAAATCTTAAGAAAATCTAGTAAAATTTGAAAAGATTATAAATCTTAAAAATCCATGAAATTTGAAATGAATATAAGTCTTCGTAAATATGGTGAAAATTTAATGAACATAAATATTAAGAAAATATGATAAAATTTGAAGTGAATATGAGTCTCGTAAAATATGTCAAAATTGAAGTGAGCCTAAATCTTAGGAAAATATGATGAAACTTGAAGTGACATAAATCTTAAGATAACTGAAATTTGAAGTGAATATAAGACTTCGAAAGTCAAGTGAAATTTGAAGTGAATATAAATCTTAAGAAAATCTTGTGAAAATTGAAGTGAATATAAATCTTCGTAAAATATGATGAAATTTGAGGAACAAAATCTTAAGAAAATATTTTGAAATTTGAATTCAATATAAGACTTCGTAAAATCTTGTGAAAATTGAGGTAATATAAATCTTAAGAAAATATGATGAACTTGGAATGAATGTATATCTTAAGAAAATCTAATGAAATTTAAGTGAATAAAAGTCTTCAAAAACTTGAAAATTGAAGTGAATATAAATCTTAAGAAAATATGATGAAATTTGAAACGATATAAATCTTAAGAAAATATGATGAAATTTGAAGTGAATATAAGTCTTCGTGAAATTTTTGAAATTTGAAGATAACATAAGTCTTCGTAAAATATAATGAAATTCAAGTGAATATAATCAAAAAATCATGAAATTTGAAGTGAATATAAGTCTTCAGGAAATCTTGTGAAAATTGAAGTGAATATAAATCTTAAGAAAATATGATGAACTGTGAAATGAATATAAATCTTAAGAAAATCTAGTAAAATTTGAAGAGATTATAATCTTACGAAAATTTGATGAAAATTTAATGAATATAAGTCTTCAAAATATGGTTAAATTTGAAGTGGACATAAACTTAAGAAAATATGTTGAAATTTGAACTAAATATAAGTCTCCATCAGAAAATATGTCAAAAATTGAAGTGAACATAAATTATAAGAAAATATGATGAAATTTGAAGTGGATATAAATCTTACGATAGTATGTTGAAATTTGAAGTGAATATATGTTTTCAGAAAATCTGGTGAAATTTTAAGTGAACATAATAAGTCTTCAGAAAATCTGATGATATTTGAAGTGAATATAAATCTTACGAAAATTTGATGAAATTTGAAATCAACATAAGAGTTAAGAAAATCAGGTGAAGTTTGAAGTGAATTTAAATCCAAAGAAAATGTGGTGAAATTTGAAGTGAATATAAATCTGAAGTCAATATAAGTTTTCAAAAAATCTTGTGAAAATTGAAGTGAACATAAATCTTAAGAAAATAAGATCAAATTTGAAGTGGACATAAATCTTAAGAAAATATGTTGAAATCTGAAGTGAATATAAGTCTTTATGAAATTTATTGAAATTAAAAGAAATTATAAGTGTTTAGAAAATATGATGAAATTTGAAGTGAATAAATATCTGATGAAATTTGAAGTGAAAATAAGTCTTCAGAAAATCTTGTGAAAATTGAAGTGATCATAAATCTTAAGAAAATATGATGAACTTGGAAGTGAACATAAATCTTAAGAAAATCTAGTAAAATTTGAAAAGATTATAAATCTTAAAAAAGTCTGATGAAATTTGAAATGAATATAAGTCTTCAGAAATATGGTGAAAATTTAAGTGAACATAAATATTAAGAAAATATGATAAAATTTGAAGTGAATATGAGTCTTCAGAAAATATGTCGAAAATTGAAGTGAGCCTAAATCTTAGGAAAATATGATGAAACTTGAAGTGGACATAAATCTTAAGATAATCTGAAATTTGAAGTGAATATAAGACTTTAAAGTCTAGTGAAATTTGAAGTGAATATAAATCTTAAGAAAATCTTGTGAAAATTGAAGTGAATATAAATCTTCGTAAAATATGATGAAATTTGGAGGAATATAAATCTTAAGAAAATATTTTGAAATTTGAATTGAATATAAGACTTCGTAAAATCTTGTGAAAATTGAGGAATATAAATCTTAAGAAAATATGATGAACTTGAAATGAATGTATATCTTAAGAAAATCTAATGAAATTTAAGTGAATAAAAGTCTCAAAAACTTCAAAATTGAAGTGAATATAAATCTTAAGAAAATATGATGAAATTTGAAATGGACATAAATCTTAAGAAAATATGATGAAATTTGAAGTGAATATAAGTCTTCAGGAAATTTTGTGAAATTTGAAGATAACATAAGTCTTCAGAAAATATATTGAAATTTGAAATGAATATAAATCTGAAAAAAATCTGATGAAATTTAAAGTGAATATAAGTCTCTAGAAAATCTTGTGAAAATTGAAGTGAAAATAAATCTTAAGAAAATATGATGAACTTTGAAATGAACATAAATCTTAAGAAAATCTAGTAAAATTTGAAGAGATTATAAATCTTACGAAAATTTGATGAAAATTTAAGTGAATATAAGTCTTCGAAAAATATGGTTAAATTTGAAGTGGACATAAAACTTAAGAAAATATGTTGAAATTTGAACTGAATATAAGTCTTCAGAAAATATGTCAAAAATTGAAGTGAACATAAATTATAAGAAAATATGAAAAAATTTGAAGTGGACATAAATCTTACGATTATATGTTGAAATTTGAAGTGAATATATGTCTTCAGAAAATCTGGTGAAATTTTAAGTGAACATAATAAGTCTTCAGAAAATCTGATAATATTTTAAATGAATATAAATCTTACGAAAATTTGATGAAATTTGTAGTCAACATAAGACTTAAGAAAATCAGGTGAAGTTTGAAGTGAATTTAAATCCTAAGAAAATGTGGTGAAATTTGAAGTGAATATAAATCTGAAGTCAATATAAGTTTTCAAAAAATCTTGTGAAAATTGAAGTGAACATAAATCTTAAGAAAATAAGATCAAATTTGAAGTGGACATAAATCTTAAGAAAATATGTTGAAATCTGAAGTGAATATAAGTCTTTATGAAATTTATTGAAATTAAAAGAAATTATAAGTGTTTAGAAAATATGATGAAATTTGAAGTGAATAAATATCTGATGAAATTTGAAGTGAAAATAAGTCTTCAGAAAATCTTGTGAAAATTGAAGTGATCATAAATCTTAAGAAAATATGATGAACTTGAAGTGAATATAAATCTAAGAAAATCTAGTAAAATTTGAAAAGATTATAAATCTTAAAAAGTCTGATGAAATTTGAAATGAATATAAGTCTTCGTAAATATGGTGAAAATTTAAGTGAATATAAATATTAAGAAAATATGATAAAATTTGAAGTGAATATGAGTCTTCAGAAAATATGTCGAAAATTGAAGTGAGCCTAAATCTTAGGAAAATATGATGAAACTTGAAGTGACATAAATCTTAAGATAATCTGTTGAAATTTGAAGTGAATATAAGACTTCAGAAAGTCTAGTGAAATTTGAAGTGAATATAAATCTTAAGAAAATCTTGTGAAAATTGAAGTGAATATAAATCTTCGTAAAATATGATGAAATTTGAGGAACAAAAATCTTAAGAAAATATTTTGAAATTTGAATTCAATATAAGACTTCAAAATCTTGTGAAAATTGAGGAATATAAATCTTAAGAAAATATGATGAACTTGGAAATGAATGTATATCTTAAGAAAATCTAATGAAATTCTAAGTGAATAAAAGTCTTCAAAAAACTTCTGAAAATTGAAGTGAACATAAATCTTAAGAAAATATGATGAAATTTGAAATGGACATAAATCTTAAGAAAATATGATGAAATTTGAAGTGAATATAAGTCTTCAGGAAATTTTTCAAATTTGAAGATAACATAAGTCTTCTGAAAATATAATGAAATTCGAAGTGAATATAAATCTGAAAAAAATCAGATGAAATTTGAAGTGAATATAAGTCTTCAGGAAATCTTGTGAAAATTGAAGTGAACATAAATCTTAAGAAAATATGATGAACTGTGAAATGAACATAAATCTTAAGAAAATCTAGTAAAATTTGAAGAGATTATAAATCTTACGAAAATTTGATGAAAATTTAAGTGAATATAAGTCTTCGAAAAATATGGTTAAATTTGAAGTGGACATAAAACTTAAGAAAATATGTTGAAATTTGAACTGAATATAAGTCTTCAGAAAATATGTCAAAAATTGAAGTGAACATAAATTATAAGAAAATATGATGAAATTTGAAGTGGATATAAATCTTACGATAATATGTTGAAATTTGAAGTGAATATATGTTTTCAGAAAACCTGGTGAAATTTTAAGTGAACATATAAGTCTTCTAAAATGATGATATTTGAAGTGAATATAAATCTTACGAAAATTTGATGAAATTTGAAATCAACATAAGACTTAAGAAAATCAGGTGAAGTTTGAAGTGAATTTAAATCCAAAGAAAATGTGGTGAAATTTGAAGTGAATATAAATCTGAAGTCAATATAAGTTTTCAAAAAATCTTGTGAAAATTGAAGTGAACATAAATCTTAAGAAAATAAGATCAAATTTGAAGTGGACATAAATCTTAAGAAAATATGTTGAAATTTGAAGTGAATATAAGTCTTTATGAAATTTATTGAAATTAAAAGAAATTATAAGTGTTCAGAAAATATGATGAAATTTGAAGTGAATAAATATCTGATGAAATTTGAAGTGAAAATAAGTCTTCAGAAAATCTTGTGAAAATTGAAGTGAACATAAATCTTAAGAAAATATGATGAACTTGGAAGTGAACATAAATCTTAAGAAAATCTGGTAAAATTTGAAAAGATTATAAATCTTACGAAAATCTGATGAAATTTAAAATGAATATAAGTCTTCAGAAATATGGTGAAAATTTAAGTGAACATAAATATTAAGAAAATATGTCGAAAATTGAAGTGAGCCTAAATCTTAAGAAAATATGATGAAACTTGAAGTGGACATAAATCTTAAGATAATCTGTTGAAATTTGAAGTGAATATAAGACTTCAGAAAGTCTAGTGAAATTTGAAGTGAATATAAATCTTAAGAAAATCTTGTGAAAATTGAAGTGAACATAAATCTTCAGAAAATATGATGAAATTTGGAGTGAACAAAAATCTTAAGAAAATATTTTGAAATTTGAATTCAATATAAGACTTCAGAAAATCTTGTGAAAATTGAGGCGAACATAAATCTTAAGAAAATATGATGAACTTGGAAATGAATGTATATCTTAAGAAAATCTAATGAAATTCTAAGTGAATAAAAGTCTTCAAAAAACTTCTGAAAATTGAAGTGAACATAAATCTTAAGAAAATATGATGAAATTTGAAATGGACATAAATCTTAAGAAAATATGATGAAATTTGAAGTGAATATAAGTCTTCAGGAAATTTTTTGAAATTTGAAGATAACATAAGTCTTCAGAAAATATAATGAAATTCGAAGTGAATATAAATCTGAAAAAAATCTGATGAAATTTGAAGTGAATATAAGTCTTCAGGAAATCTTGTGAAAATTGAAGTGAACATAAATCTTAAGAAAATATGATGAACTTGGAAATGAAGATAAATCTTAATAAAATCTAGTAAAATTTGAAGAGATTATAAATCTTACGATAATTTGATGAAAATTTAAGTGAATATAAGTCTTCGAAAAATATGGTGAAATTTGAAGTGGACATAAAACTTAAGAAAATATGTTGAAATTTGAACTGAATATAAGTCTTCAAAAAATATGTCAAAAATTGAAGTGAACATAAATTTTTAGAAAATATGATGAAATTTGAAGTGGACATAAATCTTACGATAATATGATGAAATTTGAAGTGAATATATGTCTTCAGAAAATCTGGTGAAATTCTAAGTGAACATAATAAGTCTTTAGAAAATCTGATGATATTTGAACTGAATATAAATCTTACGAAAATTTGATGAAATTTGAAGTCAAGATAAGACTTAAGAAAATCAGGTGAAGTTTGAAGTGAATTTAAATCCTAAGAAAATGTGGTGAAATTTGAAGTGAATATAAATCTGAAGTAAATATAAGTTTTTAAAAAATCTTGTGAAAACTGAAGTGAACATAAATCTTAAGAAAATAAGATGAAATTTGAAGTGGACATAAATATTAAGTAAATATGTTGAAATTTGAAGTGAATATAAGTCTTCATGAAATTTAAAGAAAACATAAGTGTTCAGAAAATATGATGAAATTTGAAGTGAATAAAAATCTGATGAAATTTGAAGTGAAAATAAGTCTTCAGTAAATCTTGTGAAAATTGAAGTGAACATAAATTTTAAGAAAATATGATGAACTTGAAAGTGAACATAAATCTTAAGAAAATCTGGTAAAATTTGAAAAGATTATAAATCTTAAGAAAATCTGATGAAATTTGAAATTAATATAACTCTTCAGAAATATGGTGAAAATTGAAGTGAACATAAATATTAAGAAAATATGATGAAATTTGAAGTGAATATGAGTCTTCAGAAATTATGTCGAAAATTGAAATGAGCATAAATCTTAAGAAAATATGATGAAACTTGAAGTGGACATAAATCTTAAGATAATATGTTGACATTTGAAGTGAATATAAGACTTCAGAAAATCTAGTGAAATTTGAAGTGAATATATATCTTAAGAAAATCTTGTGAAAATTGAAGTGAACATAAATCTTCAGAAAATATGACGAAATTTGGAGTGAACTAAAATCTTTAGAAAATATTTTGAAATTTGAATTAAATATAAGACTTCAGAAAATCTTGTGAAAATTGAGGTGTACATAAATCTTAAGAAAATATGATGAACTTGTAAATGAATGTATATCTTAAGAAAATCTAATCTAATTCGAAGTGAATAAAAGTCTTCAAAAAACTTGTGAAAATTGAAGTGAACATAAATCTTAAGAAAATATGATGAAAGTTGAAATGGAAAGAAATCGTAAGAAAATATGATGAAATTTGAAGTGAATATAAGTCTTCAGGAAATTTTGTGAAATTTGAAGATAACATAAGTCTTCAGAAAATATATTGAAATTTGAAATGAATATAAATCTGAAAAAAATCTGATGAAATTTAAAGTGAATATAAGTCTCTAGAAAATCTTGTGAAAATTGAAGTGAAAATAAATCTTAAGAAAATATGATGAACTTTGAAATGAACATAAATCTTAAGAAAATCTAGTAAAATTTGAAGAGATTATAAATCTTACGAAAATTTGATGAAAATTTAAGTGAATATAAGTCTTCGAAAAATATGATGAAATTTCAAGTGGACATAAAACTTAAGAAAATATGTTGAAATTTGAACTGAATATAAGTCTTCAGAAAATATGTCAAAAATTGAAGTGAACATAAATCTTAATAAAATATTATGAAATTTGAAGTGGACATAAATATTACGATAATATGTTGAAATTTTAAGTGAATATAACTCTTCAGAAAATCTGGTGAAATTTTAAGTGAACATAAATCTTCAGAAAATATGATAAAATTTGAAGTGAACTAAAATCCTAAGAAAATATTTTGTAATTTGAAGTGAATAGAAATCTTTAGAAAATCTTGTGAAAATTGAGGTGAACATCAATCTTAAGAAAATATGATGAACTTGGAAATGAATATATATCTTAAGAAAATCTGATGAAATTTGAAGTGAATATAAGTTTTCAAAAAATCTTGTGAAAATTGAAGTATACATAAATCTTAAGAAAATAAGAAGAAATTTGAAGTGGATATAAATCTTGAGAAAATATGTTGAAATTTGAAGTGAATATAAGTCTTCATGAAATTTATAGATAACATAAGTGTTCAGAAAATATTATGAAATTTGAAGTGAACAAAAATCCGAAAAAAATCTGATGAAATTTGAAGTGAATATAAGTCTTCAGAAAATCTTGTCAAAATTGAAGTGAATATAAATGTTAAGAAAATATGATGAACTTGGAAGTGAACATAAATCTTAAGAAAATCTGGTAAAATTTGAAGAGATTATAAACTTAAGAAAATCTGATGAAATTTGAAGTGAATATAAGTCTTCGAAAAATATGGTGAAAATTGAAGTGAACAGAAATCTTATGAAATTATGAAGAAATTTGAAGTGAATATGAGTCTTCAGAAAATATGTCGAAAATTGAAGTGAGCATAAATCTTAAGAAAATATGATGAAACTTGAAGTGGACATAAATCTTAAGATAATCTGTTGAAATTTGAAGTGAATATAAGTCTTCAGGAAATTTTTGAACTTTGAAGTGAACATAAATCTTAAGAAAATATTATGAAATTTGAAGTGAATATAAATCTGATGAATTTTCATGTGAATATAAGTCTTCAGAAAATCTTGTGAAAATTGAAGTGAACATAAATATTAAGAAAATATGATGAACTTTGAAATGAACATAAATCTTAAGAAAATATAGTAAAATTTTAAGAGATTATAAATCTTACGAAAATTTGATGAAAATTTATTTGAATATAAGTCTTCGAAAAATATGGTGAAATTTGAAGTGGACATAAAACTTAAGAAAATATGTTGAAATTTGAACTGAATATAAGTCTTCAGAAAATTTGTCAAAAATCGAAGTGAACATAAATTATAAGAAAATATGATGAAATTTGATGTGGACATAAATCTTACGATAATATGTTGAAATTTGAAGGGAATATATGTCTTCAGAAAATCTGGTGAAATTTTAAGTGAACATAATAAATCTTCAGAAAATCTGATGATATTTGAAATGAATATAAATCTTACGAAAATTTGATGAAATTTGAAATCAACATAAGACTTATGAAAATCAGGTGAAGTTTTAAGTTAATTTAAATCCTAAGAAAATGTGGTGAAATTTGAAGTGAATATAAATCTGAAGTGAATATAAGTTTTCAAAAAATCTTGTGAAAATTGAAGTGAACATAAATCTTAAGAAAATAAGATGAAATTTGAAGTGGACATAAATCTTAAGAAAATATGTTGAAATTTTAAGTGAATATAAGTCTTCATGAAATTTAGTGACATTTAATGAAAACATTAGTGTTCAGAAAATATGATGAAATTTGAAGTGAATAAAAATCTGTTGAAATTTGAAGTGAAAATAATTCTTCAGAAAATCTTGTGAAAATTGAAGTGAACATAAATCTTAAGAAAATAGGATGAACTTGGAAATGAACATAAATATTAAAAAAATCTAGTAACGTTTGAAAGGATAATAAATCTTAAGAAAAATTGATGAAAATTTAAGTGAATAAAAGTCTTCGAAAAATATGGTTAAATTTGAAGTGGACATAAAAGTTAAGAAAATATGTTGAAATTTGAACTGAATATAAGTCTTCAGAAAATATGTCAAAAATTTAAGTGAACATAAATCTTAATAAAATATGATGAAATTTGAAGTGGACATAAATCTTACGATAATATGTTGAAATTTTAAGTGAATATAAGTCTTCAGAAAATCAGGTGAAAATTTTAAGTGAACATAAGTCTTCAGAAAATCTGATGATATTTGAAATGAATATAAATCTTACGAAAATTTGATGAAATTTGAAGTCAACATAAGACTTATGAAAATCAGGTGAAGTTTTAAGTGAATTTAAATCCTAAGAAAATGTGGTGAAATTTGAAATGAATATATATATTTGAAGAAATATGAAGAAATTTGAAGAGAACACAAGTCTTTCGAAAATATGAGGAAATTTAAAGTGAATATAAATCTGAAGAAAACCTGATGAAATTTGACTTGAATATAAATGTTAAGAAAGTCTTGTGAAAATTGAAGTGAACATAAATCTTCAGAATGATAAAATTTGAAGTGAACAAAAATCCTAAGAAAATATTTTGTAATTTGAAGTGAATAGAAATCTTTAGAAAATCTTGTGAAAATTGAGGTGAACATAAATCATAAGAAAATATGATGAACTTGGGAATGAATATATATTTTAAGAAAATCTGATTAAGTTTGAAGTGAATATAAGTTTTCAAAAAATCTTGTGAAAATTGAAGTAAACATAAATCTTAAGAAAATAAAATGAAATTTGAAGTGGATATAAATCTTAAGAAAATATGTTGAAATTTGAAGTGAATATAAGTCTTCATGAAATTTAGTGAAATTTATAGATAACATAAGTGTTCAGAAAATATGATGAAATTTGAAGTGAATAAAAATACGATGAAATTTGAAGTGAATATAAGTCTTCAGAAAATCTTGTGAAAATTGAAGTAAACATAAATGTTAAGAAAATATGATGAACTTGGAAGTGAACATAAATCTTAAGAAAATCTGGTAAAATTTGAAGAGATTATAAATCTTAAGAAAATCTGATGAAATTTGAAGTGAATATAAGTCTTCGGAAAATATTGTGAAAATTGAAGTAAACAGAAATCTTAAGAAATTACGATGAAATTTGAAGTGAATATGAGTCTTCAGAAAATATGTCAAAAACTGAAGTGAACATAAATCTTAAGAAAATATGATGAAATTTGAAGTGGACATATAACTTAAGGAAAGATGTTAAAATTTGAAGTGGATTTAAGTCTTCAGAAAATATGTCAAAAATTGAAGTGAACATAAATCTTAAGAAAATATGATGAAATTTGAAGTGGACATAAATCTTACGATAATATGTTGAAATTTGAAGTGAATATAAGTCTTCAGAAAATCTGGTGAAATTTGAAGTGAACATAAGTCTTCAGAAAATCTCATGATATTTGAAATGAATATAAATCTTACGAAAATTTGACGAAATTTGAAGTCAACATAAGAGTTAAGAAAATCAGGTGAAGTTTTAAGTGAATTTAAATCCTAAGAAAATGTGGTGAAATTTGAAATGAATATATATCTGAAGAAATATGATGAAATATGAAGAGAACACAAGTCTTCAGAAAATATGAGGCAATTTAAAGTTAATATAAATCTGAAGAACATCTGATGAAATTTGACATGAATGTAAATCTTAAGAAAGTCTGGTGATAATTGAAGTGAACATAAATCTTCAGAAAATATGATGAAATTTAAATTGAACAAAAATCCTAAGAAAATATTTTGTAATTTGAAGTGAATATAAGTCTTCAGAAAATCTTGTGAGAATTGAGGTGAACATAAATCATAAGAAAATATGATGAACTTCAGAGTGAATATAAATCTTAAGAAAATCTGATGAAATTTGAAATGAATATAAGTTTTCAAAAAATCTTTTGAAAATTGAAGTGAAAATAAGTCTTAAGAAAATAAGATGAAATTTGAAATGGACATAAATCTTAAGAAATTATGTTGAAATTTGAAGTGAATATAAGTCTTCATGAAATTTAGTGAAATTTAAAGAAATCATAAGTGTTCAGAAAATATGATGAAATTTGAAGTGAATAAAAATCTGAAGAAAATCTGATGAAATTTGAAGTGAATATAGGTCTCCAGAAAATCTTGTGAAAATTGAAGTGAACATAAATCTTAAGAAAATATGATGAACTTGGAAGTGAACATAAATCTTAAGAAAATCTGGTAAAATTTGAAGATATTATAAATCTTAAGAAAATCTTATGAAATTTGAATTGAATATAAGTTTTCGGAAAATATGGTCTGAAAATTGAAGTGAACATAAATCTTAAGAAAATATGATGAAATTTGAATTGGACATAAATCTTAAGAAAATATAATTAAATTCGAAGTGAATATAAGTCTTTAGGAAATTTTGTGAAATTTGAAGATAACATAAGTCTTCAGAAAATATAATGAAATTTGAAGTGAATATAAATCTGAAATAAATCTGATGAAACTTGAAGTGAAAATAAGTTTTCAGGAAATCTTGTGAAAATTGAAGTGAACATAAATCTTAAGAAAATATGATGAACTTTGAAATGTACATAAATCTTAAGAAAATCTAGTAAAATTTGAAGAGATTATAAATCTTACGAAAAGTTGATGAAAATTTAAGTGAATATAAGTCTTCGTAAAATATGGTGAAATTTGAAGTGGACATAAAACTTAAGAAAATATGTTGAAATTTGAACTGAATATAAGTCTTCAGAAAATATGTCATAAATTGAAGTGAACATAAATTATAAGAAAATATGATGAAATTTGAAGTGGACATAAATCTTACGATAATATGTTGAAATTTGAAGTGAATATATTTCTTCAGAAAATCTGGTGAAATTTTAAGTGAACATATTTGCAATGAATATAAATCTTACGAAAATTTGATGAAATTTGAAATCAACATAAGACTTAAGAAAATCAGGTGATGTTTGAAGTGAATTTAAATCTTAAGAAAATGTGGTGAAATTTGAAGTGAATATAAATCTTAAGTCAATATAAGTTTTCAAAAAATCTTGTGAAAATTGAAGTGAACATAAATCTTAAGAAAATAAGATGAAATTTGAAGTCCACATAAATCTTAAGAAAATATGTTGAAATTTGAAGTGAATATAAGTCTTCATGAAATTTAGTGAAATTTAAAGAAATCATAAGTGTTCAAAAAATATGATGAAATTTGAAGTGAATAAAAATCTGATGAAATTTGAAGTGAAAATAAGTCTTCAGAAAATCTTGTGAAAATTGAAGTGAACATAAATCTTAAGAAAATATGATGAACTGTGAAATGAACATAAATCTTAAGAAAATCTAGTAAAATTTGAAAAGATTATAAATCTTAAAAAAGTCTGATGAAATTTGAAATGAATATAAGTCTTCAGAAATATGGTGAAAATTTAAGTGAACATAAATATTAAGAAAATATGATAAAATTTGAAGTGAATATGAGTCTTCAGAAAATATGTCGAAAATTGAAGTGAGCCTAAATCTTAAGAAAATATGATGAAACTTGTAGAGGACATAAATCCAAAGATAATATGTTGAAATTTGAAGTGAATATAAGACTTCAGAAAATCTAGTGAAATTTGAAGTGAATATAAATCTTAAGAAAATCTTGTGAAAATTGAAGTGAACATAAATCTTCAGAAAATATGATGAAATTTGGAGTGAACAAAAATCCAAAGAAAATATTTGGAAATTTGAATTGAATATAAGACTTCAGAAAATCTTGTGAAAATTGAGGTGAACATAAATCTTAAGAAAATATGATGAACTTGTAAATGAATGTATATCTTAAAAAAATCTAATGAAATTCGAAGTGAATAAAACTCTTCAAAAAACTTCTGAAAATTGAAGTGAACATAAATCTTAAGAAAATATGATGAAATTTGAAATGGAAAGAAATCTTAAGAAAATATGATGAAATTTGAAGTGAATATAAGTCTTCAGGAAATTTTGTGAAATTTGAAGATAACATAAGTCTTCAGAAAATATAATGAAATTTGAAATGAATATAAATCTGAAAAAAATCTGATGAAATTTGAAGTGAATATAAGTCTCCAGAAAATCGTGTGAAAACTGAAGTGAACATAAATCTTAAGAAAATATGATGAACTTGGAAATGAACATAAATCTTAAGAAAATCTAGTAAAATTTGAAGAGATTATAAATCTTACGAAAATTTGATGAAAATTTAATTGAATATAAGTCTTCGAAAAATTTGGTGAAATTTGAAGTGGATATAAAACTTAAGAAAATATGTTGAAATTTGAACTGAATATAAGTCTTCAGAAAATATGTCAAAAATTTAAGTGAACATAAATCTTAATAAAATATGATGAAATTTGAAGTGGACATAAATCTTACGATAATATGTTGAAATTTTAAGTGAATATAACTCTTAAGAAAATCTGGTGAAATTTGAAGAGATTATAAATCTTAAGAAAATTTGATGAAATTTAAAGTGAATATAAGTCTTCTGAAAATATGGTGAAAATTGAAGTGCACATAAATCTTAAGAAACTATGTCGAAATTTGAAGTGAATATAAGACTTCAGAAAATCTGGTGAGATTTGAAGTGAATATCAATCTTAAGAAAATCTTGTGAAAATTGAAGTGAACATAAATCTTCAGAAAATATGATGAAATTTGGAGTGAACAAAAATCCAAAGAAAATATTTGGAAATTTGAATTGAATATAAGACTTCAGAAAATCTTGTGAAAATTGAGGTGAACATAAATCTTAAGAAAATATGATGAACTTGGAAATGAATGAATATCTTAAGAAAATTAAATGAAATTCGAAGTGAATAAAAGTCTTCAAAAAACTTCTGAAAATTGAAGTGAACATAAATCTTAAGAAAATATGATGAAATTTGAATTGGACATAAATCTTAAGAAAATATAATTAAATTCGAAGTGAATATAAGTCTTTAAGAAATTTTGTGAAATTTGAAGATAACATAAGTCTTCAGAAAATATAATGAAATTTGAAGTGAATATAAATCTGAAAAAAATCTGATGAAATTTGAAGTGCTTATAAGTCTTCAGGAAATCTTGTGAAAATTGAAGTGAACATAAATCTTAAGAAAATATGATGAACTTGGAAGTGAACATAAATCTTAAGAAAATCTTGTAAAATTTGAAAAGATTATAAATCTTAAGAAAATCTGATGAAATTTGAAATGAATAAAAGTCTTCAGAAATGTGGTGAAATTTGAAGTGAACATAAATATTAAGAAAATATGATGAAATTTGAAGTGAATATAAGTCTTCAGAAAATATGTCGAAAATTGAAGTGAGCATAAATCTTAAGAAAATATGATGAAACTTGAAGTGGACATAAATCTTAAGATAAACTGTTGAAATTTGAAGTGAATATAAGACTTCAGAAAATCTAGTGAAATTTGAAGTGAATATAAATCTTATGAAAATCATGTGAAAATTGAAGTGAACATAAATCTTCAGAAAATATGATGAAATTTGGAGTGAACAAAAATCTTAAGAAAATATTTTGAAATTCGAATTGAATATAAGACTTTAGAAAATCTAGTGAAAATTGAGGTGAACATAAATCTTTAGAAAATAGGATGAACTTGGAAGTGAACATAAATCTTAAGAAAATCTGGTAAAATTTGAAAAGATTATAAATCTTGAGAAAATCTGATGAAATTAGAAATGAATATAAGTCTTCAGAAATATGGTGAAAATTTAAGTGAACATAAATATTAAGAAAATATGATGAATTTTGAAGTGAATATGAGTCTTCAGAAAATATGTCGAAAATTAAAGTGAGCATAAATCTTAAGAAAATATGATGAAACTTGAAGTGGACATAAATCTTAAGATAATCTGTTGAAATTTGAAGTGAATATAAGACTTCAGAAAATCTAGTGAAATTTGAAGTGAATATAAATCTTAAGAAAATCTTGTGAAAATTGAAGTGAACATAAATCTTCAGAAAATATGATGAAATTTGGAGTGAACAAAAATCTTAAGAAAATATTTTGAAATTTGAATTGAATATAAGACTTCAGAAAATTCTGTGAAAATTGAGGTGAACATAAATCTTAAGAAAATACGATGAACTTGGAAATGAATGTATATCTTAAGAAAATTTAATGAAATTCGAAGTGAATAAAAGTCTTGAAAAAACTTCTAAAAATTGAAGTGAACATAAATCTTAAGAAAATATGATGAAATTTTTGAAATGGACATAAATCTTAAGAAAATATGATGAAATTCGAAGTGAATATAAGTCTTTAGGAATTTTTTTGAAATTTGAAGATAACATAAGTCTTCAGAAAATATAATGAAATTTGAAGTGAATATAAATCTGATGAAATTTGAAGTGCTTATAAGTCTTCAGAAAATCTTGTGAAAATTGAAGTGAACATAAATCTTAAGAATATATGATGAACTTGGAAATGAACATAAATCTTAAGAAAATATGTTGAAATTTGAACTGAATATAAGTCTTCAGAAAATATGTCAAAAATTGAAGTGAACATAAATTATAAGAAAATATGATGAAATTTGAAGTGACATAAATCTTACGATAATATGTTGAAATTTGAAGTGAATATATGTCTTCAGAAAATCTGGTGAAATTTTAAGTGAACATAGTAAGTCTTCAGAAAATCTGATGATATTTGAAATGAATATAAATCTTACGAAAATTTGATGAAATTTGAAATCAACATAAGACTTAAGAAAATCAGGTGAAGTTTGAAGTGAATTTAAATCCTAAGAAAATGTGGTGAAATTTGAAGTGAATATAAATCTTAAGTCAATATAAGTTTTCAAAAAATCTTGTGAAAATTGAAGTGAACATAAATCTTAAGAAAATAAGATGAAATTTGAAGTCGACATAAATCTTAAGAAAATATGTTGAAATTTGAAGTGAATATAAGTCTTCATGAAATTTATAGATAACATAAGTGTTCAGAAAATATTATGAAATTTGAAGTGAACAAAAATCCGAAAAAAATCTGATGAAATTTGAAGTGAATATAAGTCTTCAGAAAATCTTGTCAAAATTGAAGTGAATATAAATGTTAAGAAAATATGATGAACTTGGAAGTGAACATAAATCTTAAGAAAATCTAGTAAAATTTGAAAAGATTATAAATCTTAAAAAAGTCTGATGAAATTTGAAATGAATATAAGTCTTCAGAAATATGGTGAAAATTTAAGTGAACATAAATATTAAGAAAATATGATGAATTTTGAAGTGAATATGAGTCTTCAGAAAATATGTCGAAAATTAAAGTGAGCATAAATCTTAAGAAAATATGATGAAACTTGAAGTGGACATAAATCTTAAGGTAATATGTTGAAATTTGAAGTGAATATAATTCTTCAGAAAATCTAGTGAAATTTGAAGTGAATATAAATCTTAAGAAAATCTTGTGAAAATTGAAGTGAACATAAATCTTCAGAAAATATGATGAAATTTGGAGTGAACAAAAATCTTAAGAAAATATTTTGAAATTTGAATTGAATATAAGACTTCAGAAAATCTTGTGAAAATTGAGGTGAACATAAATCTTAAGAAAACATGATGAACTTGGAAATGTTTGTATATCTTAAGAAAATCTAATGAAATTCGAAGTGAATAAAAGTCTTCGAAAAACTTGTGAAAATTGAAGTGAACATAAATCTTAAGAATATATGATGAAATTTGAAATGGACATAAATCTTAAGAAAATATGATGAAATTGGAAGTGAATATAAGTCTTCAGGAAATTTTGTGAAATTTGAAGATAACATAAGTCTTCAGAAAATATAATGAAATTTGAAGTGAATATAAATCTGAAAAAAATTTGATGAAATTTGAAGTGAATATAATTCTTTAGGAAATCTTGTGAAAATTGAAGTTGAAATTCCTGGCAGCAGATACGTGATGTCACAGAGAATGTTATGACACAGTATCTGACACTTTGTTAACAATTCACACAAAGAAGAACACAAGAAGTTGTTTACCGGCCAAAGTGTAACTACACCTACATCCTGGGCTACCAAGCCGTGGAGGAAATTCACTATTAGTAGAATTAATCTGTGAATAAAACAACCGCTTATCTCCTTCACTTAAAACCTACCCAATGCAACTTCAATCTAAGTCCTACTTAGACCGAGTTCCACCACTCCCCTCAATCACAACAAGGATATCAACCTATTGATTAATTGAATTGTGAAGACACTCTTCAATAAACAACTTGATTTTGCTTCAAAGCTTTAATCAAGAGACACAACACTGCTCTTCAAAGCTTTGAGTGACAAACTACCCTTACAAACAAATCCTAGTCCAAAGCACTTATCAATTGATAATTGTTTGGCTCACAAGAATAACTAGAATTACACAAAATACAACCTGCTAAATCTTCAATATACTAAGAGCAGCAAAGTAGGTGGTTGTTTTCCTATTATAGAAGCACCCAAACTTCGCTTTGGGCTTCCATAATATAGCTGGTTCACTTAATTAATCCTAAAGACTTGGTATTTTTAACAACCAATTTAGGTTTAACTAAGATCAACCAATTAGCCACGTGAGCATGTAATCTAAAAACATATAACAATAATAAAACAGCTCAACAAACTTCCTGAAAACTCTCAGGAAAAACAGATTCTGCAGAACAGTAAATGTCACACATAATGTCATAACATCACCAATCTTCAATTCCAAGACAAGATTGCTTCCAGTTCTGAGCTGTACTTAAACATCCTTCTCATGTAGGATTTATCTTCAACTCTGAATGTCATGACATTTATCAAGACATTGTCATAACCTAGTTTTACCAAAAATTAATACCAACATAAAACACTTACAAACTCCCCCTTTGGCACATTTTTTTTGGCTAAAACAAACTAAGTTATCAGAGTACCTATGCAGCAGAAGAAAACAAACTAGTCTAAGCTATCCTAAACTTAAAAACCAGATCCTAGAGAAGATAAATTCTACCCATAATGTTTCATACAATTGCCCCAATTGCCCACATATACTTCTCCCCCTTTTTAGCCTTAAAAGGGCCAAAGGAACCAATACAAATACCCCAACATTCATCATATATAAAAAGTATCATCACAGTTAAAGATTACAACTCTGTCAAATTAATACAATTATCCAAAAAAACAGAATAAAGAAATAGCAGAGCAAAGTTAACATCAAAACAACAAAACAGAAACAAGTAATCAACAAGTAACAGCTCCAACAAGTGCTTTTCTCCTCAAGAAACACTATGGAGAAGCATCTTCTAACTTCCTTCACCATTATCCGAACATCATCATTATCAAGATCACCATCACCACTAACCTTCATCCTCAACCTATGTGTCCCGCCCTTTTCCAGCTTGAGAGATCACCAAGGCTTGCTTCCTTGTTCAAGCTCCTTGTGTTGCTTTCAAGACAACTATGATGAATGCTTTCCGAGAATTTGCCTTGACATTGATGTCTCAAGAGATGTCATGACAATGTCGGGACATGTCTTCCTTGAAAGAGCTTGTAATGAAATCCAAGTGCAGGGCTCTTTTGCGATCAGATTCTTTCAACCGTAATATCGTGATATTGATCCATTATAATTCCACAGGAGGGAGGAAAGGCTATTGGTCCTTTTATTGCATAGCAAGATGTTTAAGGGTTTGCTCAAAATGTAGGTTCCATAATCAAATTTTGCAAGTACCAATCGCAAATATGAATCGCCCACCAATGTAGATGGTTGACTTGTGATTTGTTGGAACCCGCCAAAGACCTATTTTGTGCAAGATGGCAAATTGACACCCGCCTGGCCGAGAGTTTTCCTTCGAGGCTAATGCTTCACCGCTTAGCAAAGGATTGTTTGATGACGGTTATCAGCCTCAAGCTCGGGTGAGCATCATCCGATCTTCCCAAGAATGTTGATCACACTTGGAGAGAACTTTACTTTTCTCCCCTTACATACAAGCCTAAAATCACTGACCTACCATCACCACAACCACTTGACAAGTTTACAATGAACTCCTTCTCCAAAGACATCATAACAATTTGAAAACTTCACAATTTCATTAAACCAAATTTGATCGATCAATAACCTCCTTGCACTCAAGGGCACTCTTATTCACCCTTTCCAGCAATCCTTTTCACACATATCCATCCGCCAAAGATTCTGTGGTGATGGAAGGAGATGTTATCAATGGCCACTGTGCACTTTGGGCCTCAAGAGTTGGCTTCTTCCTTGGATGAATGTCCGAGACATTCACCTCAACATCAAACTCGTAGTCTTGATCGATCAAGGTCTGTGTACCTTCCTTCTTCACAATTGGTGTTCTCTTGGGTCTAGAGCCACCACCACAGCCTTCACCCTACTCTTCCTTGTAGAGGACCTTCCTTGTTGTCCTTTTCAGCCTTATACACATCTTCAACAACCTTTTCTTTGACAGGACTCGAGAGGCAACCTGCTTCCTTTCCTTCTCATCATCCTCTTGAAATACTTGATCGACATTGGCAATGAGGTCATTATCGAACTTTATCCAAGTCAATGATGGGGTTCCACAACATTTTCAGAATCTTTAACTGGAGAGTTTTCCAGGTTATCATCAATTGGTTTCTCTGGAGTTTCTTCTAGGATACTTGTCATACCCCAATTTTTGACCTAATATACCACCTCACATTTTCATCATTTCATCTTGATACCCGTAATGAATTAATCGGGTGTGGTTTTCACAGATCAAAATTAGGGTTTCACAGAATTTTCATCTGATTCAAGAGGCAAGCAATTAGGGTTTGAGTTTTACTCACCTATAAACTTGTCATAAGAAGATTGTTCTTCTCAGCAAGATCAAATCATGACAGTTCAAAAATTTCCACAATTGTCTTTCTGTCTAAAAAGAAAATCTGTGTCTTTCAATCAAAATGCCCGCATCTTCTCAAAAGAGAGATCCCCGACAAGATTGTATCTGTGAAAATAGAAACTCATTTTGAGATCTGTATCCATCATTGTTTATTATTCACAAGGCTGAATACTCAGCAATTTTCTCAAGAATTACCTTGTTATAGTTATCACTACCGATAATTGGTAATATCTTCAAACTCATTACCATAAACTATCACTGATAATTGGTAATATCATCTTCACTTACCTTAAACATTGTCACAAGGTCGATGAAGGTAATCTCTTTGTTTCAAAGTAAAATGATATTCACATGTTTTCAGGAATCTCTTTTCCCCGAGACATATTGCATGTTTCCCAACAAACAGGATCCTCTTTTCTTAAATAGATTGAGTCATCCTCACAAATTCTTCCCCGTCATGTCAATCTTTGATATCTCCCGGGTGAATCTTTTACAATCATTGTTGCATCTTTTGGTATCTTAGGTCCAAAATTTGTGTATTCTGATATTTAAGTTTCTTCACACCTATCAAAACGAAGATATTCATCTTCATGTCTCAGGTTGAAGAAACATAAATAGGGGCATCTGTCATACCCTAATTTTTGACCTAATATACCACCTCACATTTTCATCATTTCATCTTTAACAGTCCAGAACAGAATTAATCGGGTGTGGTTTTCACAGATCAAAATTAGGGTTTCACAGAATTTTCATCTGATTCAAGAGGCAAGCAATTAGGGTTTGAGTTTTAATCACCTCATTTGATCTATTTTGATCAATCCATCAACCTCTGATCATCAGATATCCAACTTTCCTCATTGATCTATCAAGGATCGACCAATTAGGGTTTTCATCGAGGATGAGTAATCTCTGATTTTTTGACCAATGGATGACTTTTTTGATTGGAGATTGATCTTCATATCTTAGATACAACATGTTGACCTAATTTCTGGATTCAAAACATCACAAAAGTTCACAGGATTCATCAGTCAAATTCTGAAACATCTGATGAAATTTCATCTCCACTAAAAGTCAAACTTTGACTTTTGGTCAACTTTTTCAAGACAAAACTTTTTCAATCATCAAAATACTTCAAATGATCCATCATAATCATAAAAAATCAAGAAATTTGGAAAAGTCAACAAAAAGTCAAAATTTTCAACACTTAGAAAATTTTTCAAGTGTTAAAATTTCTTACTTTTTCCAAACTTCATGGCATTTTTTCACATAGTTCCACTTTGAATTGGAAAACTCAAACATGAAAGTTGTAGCCCTTGAAAAAGCTTTCCAAAATGTCCAAGAACTCTCAAATCCATGGAGTCTAGCCATACCTTTGAATTTGAAACTTAGAGCTCCAAAATCCATAATTTTCAAGTACAAAGTTCAAAATTATAGGTCATTTTGAGTTTTTCTTTCTTTCTAGAAGCATGCCACCTAGCCAAGAGGATTAGAGCTGATAAAAATCAGTTGGATGTAATTATGATGGATAAGAGCAAAGTTGGAAATTAACCATGGTTAAAAAAGGAAGCTTCCTTTTGCATTTAATGCAAAAATGACTTCCTTGCCCTCTAAGGCAAGTTGAAAATACCAAAGCCAAACTTTCTCACTTATCTTTCAGAACTCATGGCCTATAAATAGAGGTCTTGTTTTCAATTTCAAACCACACCAAAGCCATGCAAGTACATGCTTTCATTCTTCTTTCTTAAAATTCAAGAAACATAGTGATATTTGAGAAAACTTGCATTTTTGAAAACTTGTGAAAAACTTTGAGTAATTTGGTGTCTAATATGTTTTAATATCAATATAAAACTTGTTTGAAACATAAAATCAACACAAGCCAAGCTAAAAATCAGATTTTGCATCCTATGTACACAAGCTTGCCAAAACTGCCTTAAAACTCAAATCGATAGTTTGGCTCGAGCAAGAGATGTTTTGATCATCCAAACATCATCAACATACATCATAGACATGATGCAGACCATTAACAACAATCTGTAAAACTTCTAACCACGATTTCCAGTTTCATTTGGAGCTATATGCAGGTCGACTTGGGTAGAATGATCCAGACAAGTTCATGATGTGCAGACCATCCTCACACCTTCCCTAAGGTCCGTTGGTGCTCAGGCAATCACAAAATCATAAAGGAAACACTCCATCATCGAATTCGATTCCAGCTTCAACAGGTAAGAACACCAACTTCGAACTCTGTGATTTCTTGATTCAAATGAAAAAAAACTCATGGCCGTTTTGTTTCTGCACCAGCCACGATTATTAACCCTCAATCAATTGAACAATTCATCAACCATACACGATTTCAATTAGATTTTTCAGTTTTAGGGTTCTTCGTGTTCTTCGAAATTCAATCATGTTAAACCAAAATAAATGAAATTAACCTCTGCCATCGTGTTCCTTGTTAAATTTCGGTCAAGTTTCATGTTTACTTCATTCAATTTCATCAAGAAATGAAGATTCCATGGCTGATGAAGGATTGGAGAAGAAGAATAAGGCTTGCGCGCGTTTTTTTGAATTCAAATATCAGTTTAAAATATATTTAGTTGGTTTAATCACAATACACAGATGTATTTCATCAAAAGTTGCCACCACTTAAGTCACTTATACCATGTTTGCCTAATGGTCCCGTCTGCCTCCTTGGGACCATTTTTTACCAAACTTTTGTATTTTTTTACAAACTTTGACTTTTTCAAAACCCAATCAAAACTCCTCATTTTGAGGTGATTTTTTGTACACTTGTCAATTAATGTGTCTATTTTATGATAGTGTCAAAAATTTTCAGAAAAACCTTTCATCCGATTATATTTTGATCGAGCCGAAAATGGTACTTTTGAGTACTTTTCAAAACACCTTTAAAGGTGATTTTTTCAAACTTTCGAAGCCCGATTCTTTTCAAAACTTTTCACAAGTAAATGCCATCTTTCAAAAACACTTTCAAAAACATTCTTCAAAACTTTTCATCAAAACTTACATCTTTTACCATGATCGATCTGATTAAACGATAAAACCGAATTCGTTTTCTCTCAAATTTCTTAACCGATCATGGGCCTCCCTTACGGTGTAAGTCCCAACATTCTTTATGTACATAAACATTTTCCTTGTACATATCCAATTCTTTTCATATACATACAAATTTTTACCTGTACATAATACAGATACTTTTTGTAAATACTCAAGTGATAAACTCGATCGCTTGTTTTCACTTCACTGTATACACCGAATACCATTGGTATTGAAAGGAGCATTATTCCCGGTGAAACTGCTTTTAAAACAATGGGCCTCTCTTACAGTGTAAGTCCCAACCCTCCTATGTACATCCACACTTCTCTGTACATAAATACTCATTCGTGTACATACTTACTTCCTTGTACACAATTCAAACTTGTAAATAATCAAGTTACTGCTTTAAACGCTCGCTTCACGTACACTTGTTTATATTTCCTTCATAAACTCTTGTAAATAAACATCATGCATCTGCTTATATTTCCTTCATAAATTCGTGAATACATATCACACATACACTTGTTTATACAACTGCCTAGTTATAACATAACAACTAGTCTAACCAATAGGTTCCCAGCTTAGCTTCCTCTTGGGCTTTATACAAGATAACTCATCCCCGCAGAGTTAGCCTCTGGGCTTTGTGCAAGATAACTCATTCATCCGAAAGTTAGCCTCTTAGGCTTCATATAAGAAAACTCATTCATCTGAGTTTAGCCTTCGCTTAGGCTTCATATAAGACAACACTCACCGCTGAGCCTCCTCTTGGGCTTCGCTCAAAGAACTCCTCATTTGAGTTTAGCCTTCGGCCATACAAAGAAAGAGACAGAAATCTTAACAGCCTCCTATTGGGCTTCCAATACAAAGAATCACCGCGCTAGGATAGAACCGAGAGTATAATTTTGAAACTTTTAAAGCCAAAACCAACATACCCTATAGCCTCTCGAGCTTCATGCAGGACCTCGATGACCCTCGATGACCCTCGAATGCCTTCTCTTGGGCTTATAATACAAGGACCCATGGGCTTTTAAAAGCATCCCCATAATCCAATCAATTCTCCTAGATTTAGACATCTATCATCTCTATGGAAGAAGTATCTCATCTATCACATCACATACAATCAGAAACTTTTCAAACTCTTTTCAAACAAAAACATCTCTTAATCGTAAGTGGTAACGCTTGTATACTCAAGCAAAACACCCAATGCTTACAATTAAAAGATTCAATCACTTTTCAAACAATCTTTCTTAAACATGTAAGTGGTAACGCTTGTATACTCAAGCAAAACACCTATAACTTACGATGAAAGATTTCAATCAATCAACCTTTCAAAAATGTATGTGATGAAATAGATTAGATACATTTTTCATTAAGATGACATTCGTCTGTCTCTTATTAACATTCCGTTTCTTCCACTAGCATAAGTGGGAACTACGATTGCTCGACTTTCTCAACATCCTTTGAGAATACGAGGCGAAGGTCTCATCCTGGCAGCAAAATTCTTCCTCTCGCACCAAACAAACCATAGATCCTCAGAGATCCGAGCTACAAATGCTCGATTCCTACTAGGATATGTATGCGTAAGATCCAAAGATCTTTGCGAGCACAATAATAAAACACTAGGATCCCACATAATCTATCCTTCTTGAAATCCAAAGGAGAAACTTTCCCAATCATAGAAATAGCAATTAAACACACAAACATATTAAACATATTCATATAAAGCTATAGATAACTATATATATTTAGGGTGCTCCATCTATTCCCTTTATATAACAAACCCCTTACCCGGAATATTTCAATGCATTATGTCTAGTTTATAGTCATAATGCATATCAAAATCAATTGAGGGTATTAACAATTTTCCTTTTCATAATCATTAAAACATCTTTTCTTGTGTTGAAAATAATAAAGCTTGATGCTCATGCATCTTTATAAACAAATCAAAAGAGTAAATCGTTTAGCCGAGGATCCAATTGATTCGATTCCTAGCGACACCTTTTAACGCGAACAATACTATCAGAGATATAATCAGCAGGATTCACAGGGGACTTATCAGCAACACACTTTTCTGGGGATTCTTCAAGAATTCCATCAGAAACATCATCTTCACTAACCACATGGGGCTCTATAGTGGTATCATCAACACAAGCTTTAGGGTTGTTATCAGAAGTATCAACATTACACTTCACATGGGAATCAACAGAGGGTTCAGTAACAGGATCCACAGGGGTTTTCTTGACTTGATCATCAGATGTCTTGTAATTCAATGACATCTCGGATCACCGCTAAACTAGGGCTAGCGATTTTTGGTTTAGAGGGACAAACCTGTGCACGAGTGATTTTCATTCAAGATCCTGGTTACTATCCTAGCAATGGCTTCATGCACATACCTAGAACCTTCTCTGTTTGCTATTTCAGGAGAAACAGAGGAAGATGGTTCAGAGGTCTTACTAGAAGGAGATGCTTGTGTCCTTCGTGCATTCCTGGTGCGAAGTTGCTTGACCTTCTCAGGGTCAGTTGCCATTGCACGCAGTGGGGTAACCTTCAGTGCTTCAACCTGCATGGCTTCAGCATTTGCCCTAATCTCAGACATGGTGGGAGATGAAGAGCCAGAGTCTTGAGATGATGAGGAGGACGATGACAGGTTCTGTTGAGACATCTTGAGGAAGGCAAGAAAAATATCACAGAGAGTTTGAGAGCTTTTGTTGATGAAATGGCAAGAGAGACTTTCAAAAGAAGAAATCAATATATATGCCTCTTCCTATTCTTGGACTTTTGAAAACAAGAAGAAAATAATTAATTACTCCACTTAGAATTAAATGAAATAAAAAGTCTCTTCCATTCCTTGTTGTGAGCAATTTTAATTGCTACAATTCCTCATATTGGCAAATACCCGCTTGCCCTTAAATTCTCAAACCGACTAGCATCAAGAGCTTTAGTAAAATGTCATTAGTTCGGCTACATGCTCCAATTTAATCACTTTCTCCACAAGGTCTCTAATGAAGTGATGTGTCAATGTGCTTAGTCCCTACTGTGTTGTATAGGATTCTTTGAAATATTAATAGCACTCAGGTTGTCACAAGACAATGTCATGACATCTCAGTGTGACATTGTACTCAACAAGATCCGCTTCATCCACCATCCGAGAACAATCGCTACCACCGCTATGTATTCGCTCGGTGGACAAGGACACACAGCTTTTTCTTTTGAACCAAGAAACAAGATTGTTTCCCAAGAAGAAGCATCCTCCGTAAATGCTTTTTCTATCATCACTACCACCCAATCAAGATCACAATAGCAGATGAATTGGTTCACATCCATGAGAATACAAGATACCATAATTGCAAGTTCCACTCACATACTTGAATTCTTTCCACCGATTGATGTGACTCACTTTAGGTTCACTTGGTATCTTGCACATACCCCAACAACAAATGCAATGTCAGTCCGCTGGTGTTAAGTACAACAAGCTTCCTATCATGCTTTTACAAGCTTTGATCAACATTTTCTCCACTTGTGTCTTTGGACAACTTTAAATGAGTAGGAGGAGTCCTTTTATGGTGGCATTCTCCATTCCAAATTTCTTGACAATATTCCTTGCATACTTGCTGAAAGAAATGTTGAGTCTTCCATCCGTGTGACTTGTCCAAGAAAGTAAGTCCTCCCATGAGGCTCATTTCAAACTCACTTGCATTTGGTTGGCAAAATGTCTCACCATTGTCCGACATTCCTCCAAATACTATGTCGTCAACATAAATTTGAGCCACCATTATCTTTCCTTATTCATCCTTGACAGAGGGTTTTGTCAAGGCTCCTTTCCTATATCCTTTGTCAGAAGGAACTTGGTCACCTTTCATACCAGGCCCTAGGAGCTTCGTGACATATAGGCTTCCACAACTTGTAGACATGATCAGAAAATTTGGATCCATAAACTTTAGGTCGCTCTATATATACCTCCTCATTCAAGTAGCCATTTAGGAAGGCACTTTTCACATCCATCCGAAACAATTTGAATTTCGAATGCAAGCAACTCCTAGTAATAGTCCGATTGATTCCCAGCCACAGGAGCAAAAGTCTCATCAAAATCAATCCCTTCAACTTGAGTGTATCCCCGAGCAACAAGTCTTGCTTTATTTCTCGTGACAACCCTTCGCACGACTTGTTCTTGTAGATCCACTTTGTGCCAATGATGTTTGTTCCTTCCGGTCTAGGAACTAACTCCCACACTTCATGTTGCTTGAACTGGTTCAATTCATCTTGCATTGCTCCAATCCAGTATTCATCAGTTAGAGCCTCTTTGACATTCTTTGGCTCAATCTTTGACACAAAACTAGAGTTTGAGACAATTTCTATGGATCTTGTAATGACACCACAGTTAGGATCTCCAATGATGAGTTCCTTTGGATGATCTTTCTGAATTCTGATGGAAGGATCTTTGTTAGCTTCCTCTGGTTCATACTTTGGTAAAGTAGGGACAGGCACATCATCCTTATCAGACACTTGTGGTGATGTCTCAAACAATGTCTCAACATCATATGGGACATTGTTTTCCTGATGGTGATCATCAACTATGACATTAATAGACTCCATCTTAACTTTAGTCCTGGAGTTGAATACTCTATATGCTCCGCTGTTTGTAGAGTATCCCAGAAAAATGCCTTCATCACTCTTAGAGTCCATCTTTCTCCTTTGATCACGATCTGTCAGAATATAACATTTGCTACCAAAACATGGAAATATTTCACAGAGGTTTTCTTCCTTCCATATTTCATACAGGTGGAAGATGTTCTTTCTTAAGGTGACTCACAGAACATAGCAGTCAGTATTCATAGCTTACCGAAAATGAATAGGAAGTTTCTTAGCATGAATCATTGCTCGCGATTCTCGTATAGTCCTATTCTTCCTTTCCACAACTCCATTTTGTTGAGGAGTTATAGGAGAAGAGAACTCATGATTGATTCCTTCTAAGGAATAGAATTCATCAAACTTGCTGTTCTCAAATTCCTTTCCATGATCACTCTTATTCGACAATGCACCTTCCTTTCTTTGAAGTCTTTTGCATAATTCTTTAAAGACATCAAACACATCGATTTTTCCTTGATGAAGTTTATCTAGGTAAATCTCAGAAATCATCCACAACAACATAAGCATATCTTTTCCACCAAGACTCTCAACTGATAGGCCCCATCAAATCCATGTGCAGCTCCAAAGACCTTAGAAGTGGTCGATGTCTTGACATTGGACGTGACATTCTAGTTTGCTTTCCAACCGACATTCACCACGCCTCCCTTCATCAATATGAAGTCTGGAATCCTCGACACCTCCATGGATTTGATCTTTTCATCCTCTAAGATGCAAATGACCAAGTTTTTGGTGCCATAATTTCACCTCCTTTTCATCCCGGCTATAGAACACGTAAGATAGGTTGGTGTTCTCGACCCCACATGTAATGTTGTCCTTTGATCCGACCTCTCATAACCACTTTGTTTTTCATTGATTACAAGACATTCGTACCTTGTGAAGTTGACTTTGAATCCCATATCACATAGTTGACTTATGCTTATGAGATTAGCAATGACTTTTACCAAAGAACACTCCATTTAGGTTTGGAACTCACGCCTAAGTTTCCAACACCTTTGATTTCTCCTTGGCTCCATCCCAAAAGTAACAAAACGGTAGAATGAGGTTTGACATCATTCGAAGGTTCTTGATTCCACCATATGCTTAGAACATCCACCAAAGTACCGTCTTCCTTGGCGTAAACTCTAAGGGAAGTGTGAGCTATCAAAGCTGCAATCTTCTTCTTCCACTGTTGAGTGTATGGTACCTTGTTGGTCTTAGGCTTGACATAAGGAACCTGATTAGGAAATCCATGTAGTCTATAGCAAAAGGGCTTTATGTGTCCAAACCTCCCACAATAATGACATCTCCATCTTTGAAACTTTTTCTTCATGTTTCTTTGATCTTGATGTTGAACACAATGTTGTGACATCTTCTTTGACATTGGTTTTTTAGGTCTGTTCTTCCTTTTGTAATCAGCAAATTTCTTTGCATCCACATATCCCGAGCCTGATCTATTTCCTGCCTTATGTTGTGACATCTGCTTTGACATTGATTTGCCAGGCCTGTTCTTCTTCTTGTCACCAAAGTTTTTTGCGATCATATCCCGCACCATGCTTATTTCCGATTTCCAAGTCAAGGATTTCCTCCAACTTATCGGTACCAGATGTCAGCATTTTGACAGACTTAGACATCTGATCAAGTTTGGAGTTCAACACTATAATTTCACTGTTGAGGTGATTTATAGTAGCAGTGTTTTCCTTCTTCTCAGCCTCCAACTTCACATTCTCGCCCAACTTCATAATCACTTTTTCGCTTCTCATTTTGTCGATACTTCACCACTCTTGATACACAGCTTCTTGTAGGTTTCAGCTAACTCTTCAAATGTCACTTCCTCATCACTAGAGTCATTATCAGAATTGCACACTCCAGAGAGCGTGACAAGTTTAAGCTTCTTCGATTCACTTCGAGTCACCATCGACCAAGTGACAACCATTCCTTTCTTTTGTTTCTTTAGAAAGGTAGGACATTCACTCTAATATGCCCATATCCTTCACAACCATGACACCAATTCCTCTTTGACTTCCTTTTCTTCCGACTTGGATCTTCCGGAGTCATAAGATCCGCTAATGTCGATGGAATGTTCTTGACATGGACCTTGACTTTGGATCAATTCTCTTGATGAGTTTGTTGAACTGTCTTCCAAGCATAGCTATAGCTTGATATCTTCTTCATCATCCTCCTTGCATTCCTCTTCAAGATTGGATACAAGGGCTATGCTTGTTCTTCCTCAACATTTTCACCGATCCCCATCTCAAATGTCTCAAGAGATCCAACAAGTTCTTCCACCTTCAAGGTGCCGATATCCGAGCCTCTATAGCAGTCACTTTCATTGCAAACCTTTAGGCAAGGATCTAAGAATCTTTCTCACCGCTTTTCTTCCGACATCTTTTCTCCCGTTTCGAGGTGTTGGCAATCTCAAGATATTGATGTGAAACTCATGAGTGGTCTCATCTTCCTTCATCTTCAAATTCTCAAATTTGGTAGTGAGCATCCAAGTCTTGACATCTTCACCTTGGATGTCCCTCATGAGTAGTTTTAAGAGTGTCCCAAACATCCTTGGCCGCACATTGATGTACTAGTCTCAAGATATTTCACAATTCCATTGAATAAGGCATTCAATGCTTTAGAGTTGCCCAAAGGCAAGCTCTTCTTCTTTGCTCCATTCTTCCTCAGTTTCAAGATAGTAGTCCCATCTTCTCAAGCTTGGTGGGATGTTTCCATCCTTTTCAGATCTCTCCAAGCTTTAATATCCAAGGACCTCAAAAAGCAACCATACGAGGTTTCCAAGAATCATAATTAGATCCATCCAGATGGGTGGTCTACCTCAAATCCTCCTTCCTTATCCATAACGCCGAAACTATTATCCTAGATCTTACCAAATAACAGTGGTGTCCGCCTCGATGCCAATTGAAATTCACAGCAGCACGTGATGTCACAAAGAATGTTATGACACAAGATTTGACACTTTGTTAACAATTCACACAAGAAATTCAAACAAGCAAAGAAAGAACACAAGAAGTTGTTTACCCACCAAAGGTGTAACTACACCTACATCCGGGGCTACCAAGCCAGGAGGAAATTCACTATTAGTAGAATTAATTCAGAATAAACCAACCAGTTTATCTCCTTCACTTAAACCTACCCAATGCAACTTCAATCTAAGTCCTACTTAGACCGAGTTCCTACCACTCCCCTCAATCACAACAAAGGATATCAACCTATTGATTAATTGAATTGTGAAGACACTCTTCAATAAACAAACTTGATTTTGCTTCAAAGCTTTAATCAAGAGACACAACACTGTGCTTCAAAGCTTTGAGTGATAAAACCCTTACAAAAAATCCTAGTCCAAAGCACTTATCAATTGATAATTGTTTGGCCTACAAGAATAACTAGAATTACACAAAATACAACCTGCTAAATCTTCAAATAGTTCAAGAAGAAGTAAGGGTTGTTTTCCTATTAGAAGCAGTCTTGAAACTTCGGGCTTCCATAATAATAGCTAGGGTTCACTTAATTAATCCAAAAGACTTGGTCTTTTAACAACCAATTTAGGTTTAACTAAGATCAACCAATTAGCCACGTGAGCATGTAATCTAAAAACATATAACAATAATAAACAAATTAACAAACTCAAACTCGTGAAACACAACAAGAATGTCACACATAATGTCATAACATCGGTTATGACATCACAATCTTCGTAATTCCAAAGACAAGATTGCTTCAGCCTGAAACAGACTTAAACATCCTTCTCATGTAGGATTTATCTTCAACTCTGAATGTCATGACATTTATCAAGACATTGTCATAACCTAGTTTTACCAAAAATTAATGCCAACATAAAACACTTGGAAGTGAATAAAAATCTGATGAAATTTGAAGTGAAAATAAGTCTTCAGAAAATCTTGTGAAAATTGAAGTGAACATAAATCTTAAGAAAATATGATGAACTTGGAAGTGAACATAAATCTTAAGAAAATCTGGTAAAATTTGAAAAGATTATAAATCTTAAGAAAATCTAATGAAATTTGAAATTAATATAAGTCTTCAGAAATATGGTGAAAATTGAAGTGACCATAAATATTACGAAAATATGATGAAATTTGAAGTGAATATGAGTCTTCAGGAAATATGTCGAAAATTGAAGTGAGCATAAATCTTAAGAAAATATGATGAAACTTGAAGAGGACATAAATCTAAAGATAATATGTTGAAATTTGAAGTGAATATAAGACTTCAGAATATCTAGTGAAATTTGAAGTGAATATAAATCTTAAGAAAATCTTGTGAAAATTGAAGTGAACATAAATCTTCAGAAAATATGATGAAATTTGGAGTGAACAAAAATCCTTAGAAATTTTTTTGACATTTGAATTGAATATAAGACTTCAGAAAATCTTGTAAAAATTGAGGTGAACATAAATCTTAAGAAAATATGATGAACTAGGAAATGAATGTATATCTTAAGAAAATCTAATCAAATTCGAAGTGAATAAAAGTCTTCAAAAAACTTGTGAAAATTGAAGTGAACATAAATCTTAAGAAAATATGATGAAATTTGAAATGGGCATAAATCTTAAGAAAATATGATGAAATTTGAAGATAACATAAGTCTTCAGAAAATATAATGAAATTATAAGTGAATATAAATCTGAAGAAAATTTGATGAAATTTGAAGTGAATATAAGACTTTAGAAAATCTTGTGAAAATTGAAGTGAACAAAAATCTTAATAAAATATGATGAAATTTGAAGTGAATGTAAGTCTTCGGAAAATATGGTGAAATTTGAAGTGGACATAAAATTGAAGAAAATATGTTGAAATTTGAAGTGAATATAAGTCTTCAGAATATATGTCAAAAATTGAAGTGAACATAAATCATAAGAAAAAATGATGAAATTGGAAGTGGACAAAAATCTTAAGATAATATGTTGAAATTTGAAGTGAATATAAGTCTTCAGAAAATCTGGTGAAGTTTGATAGAACATAAGTCTTTAGAAAATTTGATGATATCTGAAATGAATTTAAATCTTACGAAAATTTTATGAAATTTGAAGTCAAAATGAGACTTAAGAAAATCAGGTGAAGTTTGAAGAAAATTTAAATCTGAAAAAAATATGGTGAAATTTGAAGTGAATATAAACCTGAAGAAATATGATGAAATTTGAAGAGAACACAAGTCTTTAGAAAATACGATGAAAGTTGAAGTGAATATAAATCTGAAGAAACTCTGATGAAATTTGAAGTGAATATAAATCTTATGAAAATCTTGTGAAAATTGAAGTGAACATAAATCTTCAGAAAATAAGATGAAATTTGAAGTGAACAAAAATCCTAAGTAAATATTTTGAAATTTGAAGTGAATATAAGTCTTCAGAAAATCTTGTGAAAATTGAAGTGAAAATAAGATGAAATTTGAAGTGAATATAAATCTGAAGAAAATCTGATGAAATTTGAAGTGAATATAAGTCTTCAGAAACCGTATGAAAATTGAAGTGAACAAAAATCTTAAGAAAATATGATAAACTTGGAAGTTAACATAAATCTTAAGAAAATCTGGTAAAATATGAAGAGATTATAAATCTTAAGAAAATATGATGAAATTTGAATTGAATATAAGTCTTCGGAAAAGATGGTGAAAATTGAAGTGAACATTAATCTTAAGAAAATTTGATGATATTTGAAGTGAATATAAGTCTTCAGAAAATATGACGAAAATTGAAGTGAACATAAATCTTAAGAAAATATGGTGAAACTTGAAGCGGACATAAATCTTAAGATAATATGTTGAAATTTGAAGTGAATATAAGTCTTCAGAAAATTTGGTGAAATTTGATGTGAATACCAAGAAAATTAAAGTGAACATAAATCTTCAAAAAATATGATGAATTTGGAGTGAAGAAAAATCTGAAGAAAATCTTATGGAATTTGAAGTGAATATAAGTCTTCAGAAAATCTTGTGAAAATTGAAGTGAACATAAATTTTAAGAAAATATGATGAACTTGGAAGTGAACATAAATATTAAGAAAATCTGGTAAAATTTGAAGATATTATAAATCTTAAGAAAATCTTATGAAATTTGAATTGAATATAAGTTTTCGGAAAATATGGTGAAAATTGAAGTGAACATAAATCTTAAGAAAATATGATGAAATTTGAAGAGAATATAAGTCTTTGGAAAATATGTAGAAAATTTAAGTGAACATAAGTCTTAAGAAAATATGACGATACTTGAAGTGGACATAAATCTTAAGATAATATGTTGAAATTTGAAGTGAATGTAAGTCTTCAGAAAATCTAATGAAATTTGAAGTGAATATAAATCTTAAGAAAATCTTGGGAATATTGAAGTGAAAATAAAATCTTCAGAAAATATGACGAAAGTTGGAGTGAATAAAAATCTGAAGAAAATCTGATGAAATTTGAAGTGAATATAAGTCTTCAGGAAACTGTATGAAAATTGAAGTGAACATAAATCTTAAGAAAATCTGATGAACTTGGAAGTTAACATAAATCTTAAGAAAATCTGGTAAAATATGAAACGATTATAAATCTTTTCATAATATGATGAAATTTGAAGTGAATATAATTCTTCGAAAAATATGGTGAAAATTGAAGTGAACATAAATCTTAAGAAAATATGATGAAATTTGAAGTGAATATAAGTCTTCTAAAATATGAAAATTGAAGTGAACATAAATCTTAAGAAAATATGATGAAACTTGAAGTGGACATAAATCTTAAGATAATATGTTGAAATTTGAAGTGAATATAAGTCTTCAGAAAATCTAGTGAAATTTGAAGTGAATATAAATCTTAAGAAAATCTTGGGAATATTGAAGTGAAAATAAAATCTTCAGAAAATATGACGAAAGTTGCAGTGAACAAAAATCTGAAGAAAATCTAATGAAATTTAAAGTGAATATAAGTCTCGTGAAACCGTATGAAAATTTTAGTGAACATAAATCTTAAGAAAATATGATGAACTTGAAGTTAACATAAATCTTAAGAAAATCGGTAAAATATGAAGAGATTATAAATCTTAAGAAAATATGATAAAATTTGAAGTGAATATAATTCTTCGGAAAATATGGTGAAAATTTAAGTGAACATAAATCTTAAGAAAATATGATGAAATTTGAAGTGAATATAAGTCTTCAGAAAATATGACGAAAATTGAAGTGAACATAAATCTTAAGAAAATATGATGAAACTTGAAGGACATAAATCTTAAGGTAATATGTTGAAATTTGAAGTGAATATAATTCTTCTAAAATCTAGTGAAATTTGAAGTGAATATAAATCTTAAGAAAATCTTGGGAATATTGAAGTGAAAATAAAATCTTCAGAAAATATGAAGAAAGTTGGAGTGAATAAAAATCTGAAGAAAATCTGATGAAACTTGAAGTGAATATAAGTCTTCAGGAAACCGTATGAAAATTGAAGTGAACATAAATCTTTAGAAAATATGATGAACTTAGAAGTTAACATAAATCTTAAGAAAACTGTAAAATATGAAGAGATTATAAATCTTATAAAATAAGATGAAATTTGAAATGAATATAATTCTTCGAAAATATGGTGAAAATTGAAGGAACATAAATCTTAAGAAAATATGATGAAATTTGAAGTGAATATAAGTCTTCAGAAAATATGACGAAAATTGAAGTGAACATAAATCTTAAGCAAATATGATGAAACTTGAAGTGGACATAAATCTTAAGATAATATGTTGAAATTTGAAGTGAACATAAGTCTTCAGAAAATCTAGTGAGAATTGAAGTGAACATAAATCTTCAAAAAATATGACGAAATTTGGAGTGAAGAAAATCTGATGAAATTTGAAGTGAATATAAGTCTTCAGAGAATCTTGTGAAAATTTAAGTGAACATAAATCTTAAGAAAATATGATGAACTTGAAGTGAACATAATCTTAAGAAAATCTGTAAAATTTGAAGAGATTATAAATCTTAAGAAAATATGATGAAATTTGAAGTGGACATAAATCTTCGAAAGTATGGTGAAAATTGAAGTGAACGAAATCTTAAGAAAATATGACGAAATTTTAAGTGAATATAAGTCTTTAGGAAATATGTCGAAATTTAAGTGAACATAAATCTTAATAAAATATGATGAAACTTGAAGTGGACATAAATCTTAAGATAATATGTTGAAATTTGAAATGAATATAAGTTTCTAAAATCTGTGAAATTTCATGTGAATATAAATCTTAAAAATCTTGGGAAAATTGAAGTGAACATAAATCTTTAGAATATATGATGAAACTTAAAGTGGACATAATTTTAAGATAATATGTTTAAATTTGAAGTGAATATAAGTCTTTAAAACTGTAAAATTGAAGTGAATATAAATCTTAAGAAAATCTTGGGAAAATTGAAGTGAATATAAATCTTCAAAAAGATGATGAAATTTGAGTGAAGAAAATCAAGAAAATGTGATGAAATTTGAAGTGAATATAAGCCTTCGGAAAATATGGTGAAAATTGAAGTGAACAAAAATCTTAAGAAAATATGACGAAATTTAAGTGAATATAAGTCTTTAGAAAATATGTCGAAAATTGAAGTGAACATAAATCTTAATAAAATATGATGAAACTTGAAGTGGACATAAATCTTTAGATAATATGTGGAAATTTGAAGTTAATATAAGTCTTCAGAAAATCTGGTGAAATTTGATGTGAATATAAATCTTAAGAAAATCTTGGGAAAGTTGAAGTGAACATAAATCTTTAGAAAATATGATGAAATTTGGAGTGAAAAAAAACCTAATGAAAATTTGATGGAATTGGAAGTGAATATAAATCTTCAGAAAATTGTGTGAAAATTGAAGTGAACATAAATCTTAAGAAAATATGATGAACTTGGAAGTTAACATAAATCTTAAGAAAATCTGGTAAAATATGAAAAGATTATAAATCTTTTCATAATATGATGAAATTTGAAGTGAATATAATTCTTCGAAAAATATGGTGAAAATTGAAGTGAACATAAATCTTAAGAAAATATGATGAAATTTGAAGTGAATATAAGTCTTCAGAAAATATGACGAAAATTGAAGTGAACATAAATCTTAAGAAAATATGATGAAACTTGAAGTGGACATAAATCTTAAGATAATATGTTGAAATTTGAAGTGAATATATGTCTTCAGAAAATCTAGTGAAATTTGAAGTGAATATAAATCTTAAGAAAATCTTGGGAATATTGAAGTGAAAATAAAATCTTCAGAAAATATGACGAAAGTTGCAGTGAACAAAAATCTGAAAAAAATCTAATGAAATTTAAAGTGAATATAAGTCTCAGAAACCGTATGAAAATTTTAGTGAACATAAATCTTAAGAAAATATGATGAACTTGGAAGTTAACATAAATCTTAAGAAAATCGTAAAATATGAAGAGATTATAAATCTTAAGAAAATATGATGAAATTTGAAGTGAATATAATTCTTCGGAAAATATGGTGAAAATTTAAGTGAACATAAATCTTAAGAAAATATGATGAAATTTGAAGTGAATATAAGTCTTCAGAAAATATGACGAAAATTGAAGTGAACATAAATCTTAAGAAAATATGATGAAACTTGAAGTGGACATAAATCTTAAGGTAATATGTTGAAATTTGAAGTGAATATAATTCTTCAGAAAATCTAGTGAAATTTGAAGTGAATATAAATCTTAAGAAAATCTTGGGAATATTGAAGTGAAAATAAAATCTTCAGAAAATATGACAAAAGTTGGAGTGAATAAAAATCTGAAGAAAATCTGATGAAACTTGAAGTGAATATAAGTCTTGTGAAACCGTATGAAAATTGAAGTGAACATAAATCTTTAGAAAATATGATGAACTTAGAAGTTAACATAAATCTTAAGAAAATCTGGTAAAATATGAAGAGATTATAAATCTTACGAAAATAAGATGAAATTTGAAATGAATATAATTCTTTGGAAAATATGGTGAAAATTGAAGGGAACATAAATCTTAAGAAAATATGATGAAATTTGAAGTGAATATAAGTCTTCGTAAAATATGAAAATTGAAGTGAACATAAATCTTAAGCAAATATGATGAAACTTGAAGTGGACATAAATCTTAAGATAATATGTTGAAATTTGAAGTGAACATAAGTCTTCAGAAAATCTAGTGAGAATTGAAGTGAACATAAATCTTCAAAAAATATGACGAAATTTGGAGTGAAGAAAATCTGATGAAATTTGAAGTGAATATAAGTCTTCAGAGAATCTTGTGAAAATTTAAGTGAACATAAATCTTAAGAAAGTATGATGAACTTGGAAGTGAACATAATTCTTAAGAAAATCTGGTAAAATTTGAAGAGATTATAAATCTTAAGAAAATATGATGAAATTTGAAGGGGACATAAATCTTCGGAAAATATGGTGAAAATTGAAGTGAACGTAAATCTTAAGAAAATATGAAGAAATTTTAAGTGAATATAAGTCTTTAGGAAATATGTCGAAAATATAAGTGAACATAAATCTTAATAAAATATGATGAAACTTGAAGTGGACATAAATCTTAAGATAATATGTTTAAATTTGAAATGAATATAAGTCTCGTAAAATCTGTGAAATTTGATGAATATAAATCTTAAAAAAATCTTGGGAAAATTGAAGTGAACATAAATCTTTAGAATATATGATGAAACTTAAAGTGGACATAATTCTTAAGATAATATGTTTAAATTTGAAGTGAATATAAGTCTTCAGAAAATCTGGTGAAATTTGAAGTGAATATAAATCTTAAGAAAATCTTGGGAAAATTGAAGTGAACATAAATCTTCAAAAAATATGATGAAATTTGGAGTGAAGAAAAATCTGAAGAAAATATGATGAAATTTGAAGTGAATATAAGTTTGGAAAATATGGTGAAAATTGAAGTGAACAAAAATCTTAAGAAAATATGACGAAATTTAAGTGAATATAAGTCTTTAGAAAATATGTCGAAAATTGAAGTGAACATAAATCTTAATAAAATATGATGAAACTAGTAGTGGACATAAATCTTTAGATAATATGTGGAAATTTGAAGTTAATATAAGTCTTCGTAAAACTGTGAAATTTGAGTGAATATAAATCTTAAGAAAATCTTGGGAAAGTTGAAGTGAACATAAATCTTCAAAAATATGATGAAATTTGAGTGAAGAAAATCTAAGAAAATATGATGAAATTTGAAGTGAATATAAGCCTTCGAAAATATGGTGAAAATTGAAGTGAACAAAATCTTAAGAAAATATGACAAAATTTAAGTGAATATAAGTCTTAGAAAATATGTCGAAAATTGAAGTGAATATAAATCTTAATAAAATATGATGAAACTTGAAGTGGACATAAATCTTTAGATAATATGTGAAATTTGAAGTTAATATAAGTCTCTTAAAATCTGTGAAATTTGATGAATATAAATCTTAAGAAAATCTTGGGAACGTTGAAGTGAATATAAATCTTTAGAAAATATGATGAAATTTGGAGTGAAAAAACCTAAAGAAAATCTGATGGAATTGGAAGTGAATATAATCTTCGTAAAATCGTGTGAAAATTGAAGTGAACATAAATTTTAAGAAAATATGATGAACTTGAAGTTAACATAAATCTTAAGAAATCAGTAAAATATGAAAAGATTATAAATCTTTTCATAATATGATGAAATTTGAAGTGAATATAATTCTTCAAAAATATGGTGAAAATTGAAGTGAACATAAATCTTAAGAAAATATGATGAAATTTGAAGTGAATATAAGTCTTAAAATATGACGAAATTGAAGTGAACATAAATCTTAAGAAAATATGATGAAACTTGAAGTGGACATAAATCTTAAGATAATATGTTGAAATTTGAAGTGAATATAAGTCTTCTAAAATCTAGTGAAATTTGAAGTGAATATAAATCATAAGAAAATCTTGGGAATATTGAAGTGAAAATAAAATCTTCGAAAATATGACGAAAGCAAGGAACAAAAATCAAGAAAATCTAATGAAATTTAAAGTGAATATAAGTCTCGTGAAACCGTATGAAAATTTTAGTGAACATAAATCTTAAGAAAATATGATGAACTTGGAAGTTAATATTAAGAAAATCTGTAAAATATGAAGAGATTATAAATCTTAAGAAAATATGTTGAAATTTGAAGTGAATATAATTCTTCGGAAAATATGGTGAAAATTTAAGTGAACATAAATCTTAAGAAAATATGATGAAATTTGAAGTGAATATAAGTCTTCAGAAAATATGACGAAAATTGAAGTGAACATAAATCTTAAGCAAATATGATGAAACTTGAAGTGGACATAAATCTTAAGATAATATGTTGAAATTTGAAGTGAATATAAATCTAAAATCTAGTGAGAATTGAAGTGAATATAAATCTTCAAAAAATATGACGAAATTTGGAGTGAAGAAAATCTGATGAAATTTGAAGTGAATATAAGTCTTCAGAGAATCTTGTGAAAATTTAAGTGAACATAAATCTTAAGAAAATATGATGAACTTGAAGTGAACATAATTCTTAAGAAAATCTGTAAAATTTGAAGAGATTATAAATCTTAAGAAAATATGATGAAATTTGAATTGACATAAATCTTCAAAATATGGTGAAAATTGAAGTGAACGTAAATCTTAAGAAAATATGATGAAATTTTAAGTGAATATAAGTCTTTAGGAAATATGTCGAAATTTAAGTGAATATAAATCTTAATAAAATATGATGAAACTTGAAGTGACATAAATCTTAAGATAATATGTTGAAATTTGAAATGAATATAAGTCTCGTAAAATCTGTGAAATTTGATGAATATAAATCTTAAAAAATCTTGGGAAAATTGAAGTGAACATAAATCTTTAGAATATATGATGAAACTTAAAGTGGACATAATTCTTAAGATAATATGTTTAAATTTGAAGTGAATATAAGTCTTCAGAAAATCTGGTGAAATTTGAAGTAAATATAAATCTTAAGAAAATCTTGGGAAAATTGAAGTGAACATAAATCTTCAAAAAATATGATGAAATTTGGAGTGAAGAAAAATCTGAAGAAAATATGATGAAATTTAAGTGAATATAAGCATTCGGAAAATATGGTGAAAATTGAAGTGAACAAAAATCTTAAGAAAATATGACGAAATTTAAGTGAATATAAGTCTTTAGAAAATATGTCAAAAATTGAAGTGAACATAAATCTTAATAAAATATGATGAAACTTGAAGTAGACATAAATCTTTAGATAATATGTGGAAATTTGAAGTTAATATAAGTCTTCAGAAAATCTGGTGAAATTTGATGTGAATATAAATCTTAAGAAAATCTTGGGAAAGTTGAAGTGAACATAAATCTTTAGAAAATATGATGAAATTTGGAGTGAAAAAAAACCTAAAGAAAATCTGATGGAATTGGAAGTGAATATAAATCTTCAGAAAATCGTGTGAAAATTGAAGTGAATATAAATCTTAAGAAAATATGATGAACTTGAAGTTAACATAAATCTTAAGAAAATTGAAATATGAAAAGATTATAAATCTTTTCATAATATGATGAAATTTGAAGTGAATATAATTCTTCGAAAAATATGGTGAAAATTGAAGTGAACATAAATTTTAAGAAAATATGATGAAATTTGAAGTGAATATAAGTCTTCAGAAAATATGACGAAAATTGAAGTGAACATAAATCTTAAGAAAATATGATGAAACTTGAAGTGGACATAAATCTTAAGATAATATGTTGAAATTTGAAGTGAATATAAGTCTTCAGAAAATCTAGTGAAATTTGAAGTGAATATAAATCTTAAGAAAATCTTGGGAATATTGAAGTGAAAATAAAATCTTTAAAATATGACGAAAGTTGCAGAACAAAATCAAGAAAATCTAATGAAATTTAAAGTGAATATAAGTCTTCGTGAAACCGTATGAAAATTTTAGTGAACATAAATCTTAAGAAAATATGATGAACTTGGAAGTTAACATAAATCTTAAGAAAATGTAAAATATGAAGAGATTATAAATCTTAAGAAAATATGATGAAATTTGAAGTGAATATAATTCTTGAAAATATGGTGAAAATTTAAGGAACATAAATCTTAAGAAAATATGATGAAATTTGAAGTGAATATAAGTCTTCAAAATATGACGAAATTGAAGTGAACATAAATCTTAAGAAAATATGATGAAACTTGAAGTGGACATAAATCTTATGATAATATGTTGAATTTGAAGTGAATATAAGTCTTAAAATCTAGTGAAATTTGAAGTGAATATAAATCTTAAGAAAATCTTGGGAATATTGAAGTGAAAATAAAATCTTCTAAAATATGACGAAAGTGTGAACAAAATCAAGAAAATCTAATGAAATTTAAAGTGAATATAAGTCTTCGTGAAACCGTATGAAAATTTTAGTGAATATAAATCTTAAGAAAATATGATGAACTTGAAGTTAACATAAATCTTAAGAAAATCGTAAAATATGAAGAGATTATAAATCTTAAGAAAATATGATGAAATTTGAAGTGAATATAATTCTTCGGAAAATATGGTGAAAATTTAAGTGAACATAAATCTTAAGAAAATATGATGAAATTTGAAGTGAATATAAGTCTCGTAAAATATGATAAATTGAAGTGAACATAAATCTTAAGAAAATATGATGAAACTTGAAGTGGACATAAATCTTAAGATAATATGTTGAATTTGAAGTGAATATAAGTCTTCTAAAATCTAGTGAAATTTGAAGTGAATATAAATCTTAAGAAAATCTTGGGAATATTGAAGTGAAAATAAAATCTTCGAAAATATGACGAAGTTGCAAGTGAACAAAAATCAAGAAAATCTAATGAAATTTAAAGTGAATATAAGTCTTCGTGAAACCGTATGAAAATTTTAGTGAATATAAATCTTAAGAAAATATGATGAACTTGAAGTTAACATAAATCTTAAGAAAATCTGTAAAATATGAAGAGATTATAAATCTTAAGAAAATATGATGAAATTTGAAGTGAATATAATTCTTCGGAAAATATGGTGAAAATTTAAGTGAACATAAATCTTAAGAAAATATGATGAAATTTGAAGTGAATATAAGTCTTCAGAAAATATGACGAAAATTGAAGTGAACATAAATCTTAAGAAAATATGATGAAACTTGAAGTGGACATAAATCTTAAGGTAATATGTTGAAATTTGAAGTGAATATAATTCTTCAGAAAATCTAGTGAAATTTGAAGTGAATATAAATCTTAAGAAAATCTTAGGAATATTGAAGTGAAAATAAAATCTTCAGGAAATATGACGAAAGTTGGAGTGAATAAAAATCTGAAGAAAATCTGATGAAACTTGAAGTGAATATAAGTCTTCAGGAAACCGTATGAAAATTGAAGTGAACATAAATCTTTAGAAAATATGATGAACTTAGAAGTTAACATAGATCTTAAGAAAATCTGGTAAAATATGAAGAGATTATAAATCTTACGAAAATAAGATGAAATTTGAAATGAATATAATTCTTCGGAAAATATGGTGAAAATTGAAGGGAACATAAATCTTAAGAAAATATGATGAAATTTGAAGTGAATATAAGTCTTCTGAAAATATGACGAAAATTGAATATAAATCTTAAGCAAATATGATGAAACTTGAAGTGGACATAAATCTTAAGATAATATGTTGAAATTTGAAGTGAACATAAGTCTTCAGAAAATCTAGTGAGAATTGAAGTGAACATAAATCTTCAAAAAATATGACGAAATTTGGAGTGAAGAAAATCTGATGAAATTTGAAGTGAATATAAGTCTTCAGAGAATCTTGTGAAAATTTAAGTGAACATAAATCTTAAGAAAATATGATGAACTTGGAAGTGAACATAATTCTTAAGAAAATCTTGTAAAATTTGAAGAGATTATAAATCTTAAGAAAATATGATGAAATTTGAAGTGGACATAAATCTTCGGAAAATATGGTGAAAATTGAAGTGAACGTAAATCTTAAGAAAATATGACGAAATTTTAAGTGAATATAAGTCTTTAGGAAATATGTCGAAAATTTAAGTGAACATAAATCTTAATAAAATATGATGAAACTTGAAGTGGACATAAATCTTAAGATAATATGTTGAAATTTGAAATGAATATAAGTCTTCGTAAATCTGAAATTTGATGAATATAAATCTTAAAAATCTTGGGAAATTGAAGTGAACATAAATCTTAGAATATATGATGAAACTTAAAGTGGACATAATTCTTAAGATAATATGTTTAAATTTGAAGTGAATATAAGTCTTCAGAAAATCTGGTAAAATTTGAAGTGAATATAAATCTTAAGAAAATCTTGGGAAAATTGAAGTGAACATAAATCTTCAAAAAAGATGATGAAATTTGGAGTGAAGAAAAATCTGAAGAAAATGTGATGAAATTTGAAGTGAATATAAGCCTTCGGAAAATATGGTGAAAATTGAAGTGAACAAAAATCTTAAGAAAATATGACGAAATTTAAGTGAATATAAGTCTTTAGAAAATATGTCGAAAATTGAAGTGAACATAAATCTTAATAAAATATGATGAAACTTGAAGTGGACATAAATCTTTAGATAATATGTGGAAATTTGAAGTTAATATAAGTCTTCAGAAAATCTGGTGAAATTTGATGAATATAAATCTTAAGAAAATCTTGGAAAGTTGAAGTGAATATAAATCTTAGAAAATATGATGAAATTTGGAGGAAAAACCTAATGAAAATCATGGAATTGGAAGTGAATATAAATCTTCAAAATTGTGTGAAAATTGAAGTGAATATAAATCTTAAGAAAATATGATGAACTTGGAAGTTAACATAAATCTTAAGAAAATCTGAAAATATGAAAAGATTATAAATCTTTTCATAATATGATGAAATTTGAAGTGAATATAATTCTTCAAAAATATGGTGAAAATTGAAGTGAACATAAATCTTAAGAAAATATGATGAAATTTGAAGTGAATATAAGAAAATATGACGAAATTGAAGTGAACATAAATCTTAAGAAAATATGATGAAACTTGAAGTGGACATAAATCTTAAGATAATATGTTGAAATTTGAAGTGAATATAAGTCTTCTAAAATCTAGTGAAGTGAATATAAATCTTAAGAAAATCTTGGGAATATTGAAGTGAAAATAAAATCTTCGTAAAATATGACGAAACAAAGTGAACAAAAATCAAAAAATCTAATGAAATTTAAAGTGAATATAAGTCTTCAGAAACCGATGAAAATTTTAGTGAATATAAATCTTAAGAAAATATGATGAACTTGAAGTTAATATAAATCTTAAGAAAATCTGGTAAAATATGAAGAGATTATAAATCTTAAGAAAATATGATGAAATTTGAAGTGAATATAATTCTTCGGAAAATATGGTGAAAATGTAAGTGAACATAAATCTTAAGAAAATATGATGAAATTTGAAGTGAATATAAGTCTTCAGAAAATATGACGAAAATTGAAGTGAACATAAATCTTAAGAAAATATGATGAAACTTGAAGTGGACATAAATCTTAAGGTAATATGTTGAAATTTGAAGTGAATATAATTCTTCAGAAAATCTAGTGAAATTTGAAGTGAATATAAATCTTAAGAAAATTTTGGGAATATTGAAGTGAAAATAAAATCTTCAGAAAATATGACAAAAGTTGGAGTGAATAAAAATCTGAAGAAAATCTGATGAAACTTGAAGTGAATATAAGTCTTCAGGAAACCGTATGAAAATTGAAATGAACATAAATCTTTAGAAAATATGATGAACTTAGAAGTTAACATAAATCTTAAGAAAATCTGGTAAAATATGAAGAGATTATAAATCTTACGAAACTAAGATGAAATTTGAAATGAATATAATTCTTCGAAAATATGGTGAAAATTGAAGGAACATAAATCTTAAGAAAATATGATGAAATTTGAAGTGAATATAAGTCTTCTAAAATATGACGAAATTGAAGTGAATATAAATCTTAAGCAAATATGATGAAACTTGAAGTGGACATAAATCTTAAGATAATATGTTGAAATTTGAAGTGAATATAAGTCTTCGAAAATCTAGTGAGAATGAAGTGAATATAAATCTTCAAAAATATGACGAAATTTGAGTGAAGAAAATCTGATGAAATTTGAAGTGAATATAAGTCTCAGAGAATCTTGTGAAAATTTAAGTGAACATAAATCTTAAGAAAGTATGATGAACTTGAAGTGAATATAATTTTAAGAAAATAAAATTTTAAGAGATTATAAATCTTAAGAAAATATGATGAAATTTGAAGTGGACATAAATCTTCGGAAAATATGGTGAAAATTGAAGTGAACGTAAATCTTAAGAAAATATGACGAAATTTTAAGTGAATATAAGTCTTTAGGAAATATGTCGAAAATATAAGTGAACATAAATCTTAATAAAATATGATGAAACTTGAAGTGGACATAAATCTTAAGATAATATGTTGAAATTTGAAATGAATATAAGTCTTCAGAAAATCTGGTGAAATTTGATGTGAATATAAATCTTAAATAAATCTTGGGAAAATTGAAGTGAACATAAATCTTTAGAATATATGATGAAACTTAAAGTGGACATAATTCTTAAGATAATATGTTTAAATTTGAAGTGAATATAAGTCTTCAGAAAATCTGGTGAAATTTGAAGTGAATATAAATCTTAAGAAAATCTTGGGAAAATTGAAGTGAATATAAATCTTCAAAAATATGATGAAATTTGGAGTGAAGAAAATCAAGAAAATATGATGAAATTTGAAGTGAATATAGTTTCGGAAAATATGGTGAAAATTGAAGTGAACAAAAATCTTAAGAAAATATGACGAAATTTAAGTGAATATAAGTCTTTAGAAAATATGTCGAAAATTGAAGTGAACATAAATCTTAATAAAATATGATGAAACTAGTAGTGGACATAAATCTTTAGATAATATGTGGAAATTTGAAGTTAATATAAGTCTTCAGAAAATCTGGTGAAATTTGATGTGAATATAAATCTTAAGAAAATCTTGGGAAAGTTGAAGTGAACATAAATCTTCAAAAAATATGATGAAATTTGGAGTGAAGAAAATTTGAAGAAAATATGATGAAATTTGAAGTGAATATAAGCCTTCGGAAAATATGGTGAAAATTGAAGTGAACAAAAATCTTAAGAAAATATGACAAAATTTAAGTGAATATAAGTCTTTAGAAAATATGTCGAAAATTGAAGTGAACATAAATCTTAATAAAATATAATGAAACTTGAAGTGGACATAAATCTTTAGATAATATGTGGAAATTTGAAGTTAATATAAGTCTTCAGAAAATCTGGTGAAATTTGATGTGAATATAAATCTTAAGGAAATCTTGGGAAAGTTGAAGTGAACATAAATCTTTAGAAAATATGATGAAATTTGGAGTGAAAAAAAACCTAAAGAAAATCTGATGGAATTGGAAGTGAATATAAATCTTCAGAAAATCGTGTGAAAATTGAAGTGAACATAAATCTTAAGAAAATATGATGAACTTGTTAACATAAATTTTAAGAAAATCAGAAAATATGAAAAGATTATAAATCTTTTCATAATATGATGAAATTTGAAGTGAATATAATTCTTCGAAAAATATGGTGAAAATTGAAGTGAACATAAATCTTAAGAAAATATGATGAAATTTGAAGTGAATATAAGTCTTCAGAAAATATGACGAAAATTGAAGTGAACATAAATCTTAAGAAAATATGATGAAACTTGAAGTGGACATAAATCTTAAGATAATATGTTGAAATTTGAAGTGAATATAAGTCTCCAGAAAATCTAGTGAAATTTGAAGTGAATATAAATCTTAAGAAAATCTTGGGAATATTGAAGTGAAAATAAAATCTTCAGAAAATATGACGAAAGTTGCAGTGAACAAAAATCTGAAGAAAATCTAATGAAATTTAAAGTGAATATAAGTCTTCAGGAAACCGTATGAAAATTTTAGTGAACATAAATCTTAAGAAAATATGATGAACTTGGAAGTTAACATAAATCTTAAGAAAATCTGGTAAAATATGAAGAGATTATAAATCTTAAGAAAATATGATGAAATTTGAAGTGAATATAATTCTTCGGAAAATATGGTGAAAATTTAAGTGAACATAAATCTTAAGAAAATATGATGAAATTTGAAGTGAATATAAGTCTCTATGACGAAAATTGAAGTGAATATAAATCTTAAGAAAATATGATGAAACTTGAAGTGGACATAAATCTTAAGGTAATATGTTGAAATTTGAAGTGAATATAATTCTTCGTAAAATCTAGTGAAATTTGAAGTGAATATAAATCTTAAGAAAATCTTGAAGTGAAAATAAAATCTTCAAAATATGACGAAAGTTGGAGTGAATAAAATCAAGAAAATCATGAAACTTGAAGTGAATATAAGTCTCAGAAACCGTATGAAAATTGAATATAAATCTTTAGAAAATATGATGAACTTAGAAGTTAACATAAATCTTAAGAAAATCTGTAAAATATGAAGAGATTATAAATCTTGAAAATAAGATGAAATTTGAAATGAATATAATTCTTCTAAGATAAAATTGAAGGAACATAAATCTTAAGAAAATATGATGAAATTTGAAGTGAATATAAGTCTTCAAAATATGACGAAAATTGAAGTGAATATAAATCTTAAGCAAATATGATGAAACTTGAAGTGGACATAAATCTTAAGATAATATGTTGAAATTTGAAGTGAATATAAGTCTTCGAAAATCTAGTGAGAATTGAAGTGAACATAAATCTTCAAAAATATGACGAAATTTGGAGTGAAGAAAATCGATGAAATTTGAAGTGAATATAAGTCTTCAGAGAATCTTGTGAAAATTTAAGTGAACATAAATCTTAAGAAAATATGATGAACTTGGAAGTGAACATAAATCTTCGGAAAATATGGTGAAAATTGAAGTGAACGTAAATCTTAAGAAAATATGACGAAATTTTAAGTGAATATAAGTCTTTAGGAAATATGTAAAATTTAAGTGAACATAAATCTTAATAAAATATGATGAAACTTGAAGTGGACATAAATCTTAAGATAATATGTTGAAATTTGAAATGAATATAAGTCTCGAAAACTGTGAAATTTGATGTGAATATAAATCTTAAAAAATCTTGGGAAAATTGAAGTGAACATAAATCTTTAGAATATATGATGAAACTTAAAGTGGACATAATTTTAAGATAATATGTTTAAATTTGAAGTGAATATAAGTCTTCGTAAAATCTGTAAATTTGAAGTGAATATAAATCTTAAGAAAATCATGGAAAATTGAAGTGAACATAAATCTTCAAAAACATGATGAAATTTGGAGTGAAGAAAATCAAGAAAATATGATGAAATTTGAAGTGAATATAAGTTTCGGAAAATATGGTGAAAATTGAAGTGAACAAAATCTTAAGAAAATATGACGAAATTTAAGTGAATATAAGTCTTAGAAAATATGTCGAAATTGAAGTGAACATAAATCTTAATAAAATATGATGAAACTTGAAGTGGACATAAATCTTTAGATAATATGTGGAAATTTGAAGTTAATATAAGTCTCTAAAATCTGTGAAATTTGATGTGAATATAAATCTTAAGAAAATCTTGGGAAAGTTGAAGTGAATATAAATCTTTAGAAAATATGATGAAATTGGAGAAAAAACCTAAAGAAAATGATGGAATTGAGGTGAATATAAATCTTTAAAATCGTGTGAAAATTGAAGTGAATATAAATCTTAAGAAAATATGATGAACTTGGAAGTTAAATAAATCTTAAGAAAATTGTAAAATATGAAAGATTATAAATCTTTCATAATATGATGAAATTTGAAGTGAATATTATTCTTCAAAATATGGTGAAAATTGAAGTGAACATAAATCTTAAGAAAATATGATGAAATTTGAATTGAATATAAGTCTTCTAAAATATGACGAAATTGAAGTGAACATAAATCTTAAGAAAATATGATGAAACTTGAAGTGGACATAAATCTTAAGATAATATGTTGAAATTTGAAGTGAATATAAGTCTTTAGAAAATCTAGTGAAATTTGAAGTGAATATAAATCTTAAGAAAATCTTGGGAATATTGAAGTGAAAATAAAATCTTCTAAAATATGACGAAGTTGAACAAAAATCAAGAAAATCTAATGAAATTTAAAGTGAATATAAGTCTTCAGAAACCGTATGAAAATTTTAGTGAACATAAATCTTAAGAAAATATGATGAACTTGAAGTTAATATAAATCTTAAGAAAATCTGTAAAATATGAAGAGATTATAAATCTTAAGAAAATATGATGAAATTTGAAGTGAATAATTCTTCTGAAAATATGGTGAAAATTTAAGTGAACATAAATCTTAAGAAAATATGATGAAATTTGAAGTGAATATAAGTCTCGTAAAATATGATGAAATTGAAGTGAACATAAATCTTAAGAAAATATGATGAAACTTGAAGTGGACATAAATCTTAAGGTAATATGTTGAAATTTGAAGTGAATATAATTCTTCTAAAATCTAGTGAAATTTGAAGTGAATATAAATCTTAAGAAAATCTTGGGAATATTGAAGTGAAAATAAAATCGAAAATATGACGAAAGTTGAGTGAATAAAATCAAGAAAATCATGAAACTTGAAGTGAATATAAGTCTTCGTGAAACCGTATGAAAATTGAAGTGAATATAAATCTTAGAAAATATGATGAACTTAGAAGTTAACATAAATCTTAAGAAAATCTGGTAAAATATGAAGAGATTATAAATCTTACGAAAATAAGATGAAATTTGAAATGAATATAATTCTTCGGAAAATATGGTGAAAATTGAAGGGAACATAAATCTTAAGAAAATATGATGAAATTTGAAGTGAATATAAGTCTTCAGAAAACATGACGAAAATTGAAGTGAACATAAATCTTAAGCAAATATGATAAAACTTGAAGTGGACATAAATCTTAAGATAATATGTTGAAATTTGAAGTGATCATAAGTCTTCAGAAAATCTAGTGAGAATTGAAGTGAACATAAATCTTCAAAAAATATGACGAAATTTGGAGTGAGGAAAATCTGATGAAATTTGAAGTGAATATAAGTCTTCAGAGAATCTTGTGAAAATTTAAGTGAACATAAATCTTAAGAAAAGATGATGAACTTGGAAGTGAACATAATTCTTAAGAAAATCTGGTAAAATTTGAAGAGATTATAAATCTTAAGAAAATATGATTAAATTTGAAGTGGACATAAATCTTCGGAAAATATGGTGAAAATTGAAGTGAACGTAAATCTTAAGAAAATATGACGAAATTTTAAGTGAATATAAGTCTTTAGGAAATATGTCGAAAATTTAAGTGAACATAAATCTTAATAAAATATGATGAAACTTGAAGTGGACATAAATCTTAAGATAATATGTTGAAATTTGAAATGAATATAAGTCTTCAGAAAATCTGGTGAAATTTGATGTGAATATAAATCTTAAAAAAATCTTGGGAAAATTGAAGTGAATATAAATCTTTAGAATATATGATGAAACTTAAAGTGGACATAATTTTAAGATAATATGTTTAAATTTGAAGTGAATATAAGTGTTCGTAAAATCTGAAATTTGAAGTGAATATAAATCTTAAGAAAATCTTGGGAAATTGAAGTGAACATAAATCTTCAAAAATATGATGAAATTTGGAGTGAAGAAAATCAAGAAAATATGATGAAATTTGAAGTGAATATAAGCTCGAAAATATGGTGAAAATTGAAGTGAACAAAAATCTTAAGAAAATATGACGAAATTTAATGAATATAAGTCTTTAGAAAATATGTCGAAAATTGAAGTGAACATAAATCTTAATAAAATATGATGAAACTTGAAGTGGACATAAATCTTAGATAATATGTGGAAATTGAAGTTAATATAAGTCTTCAAAACTGTGAAATTTGATGTGAATATAAATCTTAAGGAAATCTTGGGAAAGTTGAAGTGAATATAAATCTTTAGAAAATATGATGAAATTTGGAGTGAAAACCTAAAGAAAATCTGATGGAATTGAAGTGAATATAAATCTTCGAAAATCGTGTGAAAATTGAAGTGAATATAAATCTTAAGAAAATATGATGAACTTGAAGTTAATATAAATCTTAAGAAAATCTGAAATATGAAAAGATTATAAATCTTTTCATAATATGATGAAATTTGAAGTGAATATAATTCTTCAAAAATGGTGAAAATTGAAGTGAATATAAATCTTAAGAAAATATGATGAAATTGAAGTGAATATAAGTCTCTAAAATATGACGAAAATTGAAGTGAATATAAATCTTAAGAAAATATGATGAAACTTGAAGTGGATATAAATCTTAAGATAATATGTTGAAATTTGAAGTGAATATAAGTCTAAAATCTAGTGAAATTTGAAGTGAATATAAATCTTAAGAAAATCTTGGGAATATTGAAGTGAAAATAAAATCTTAAAATATGACGAAAGTTGCAAGGAACAAAAATCAAGAAAATCTAATGAAATTTAAAGTGAATATAAGTCTCAGAAACCGTATGAAAATTTTAGTGAACATAAATCTTAAGAAAATATGATGAACTTGAAGTTAATATAAATCTTAAGAAAATCAAAATATGAAGAGATTATAAATCTTAAGAAAATATGATGAAATTTGAAGTGAATATAATTCTTCGAAAATATGGTGAAAATTAATGAACATAAATCTTAAGAAAATATGATGAAATTTGAAGTGAATATAAGTCTCGTAAAATATGACGAAAATTGAAGTGAACATAAATCTTAAGAAAATATGATGAAACTTGAAGTGGACATAAATCTTAAGGTAATATATTGAAATTTGAAGTGAATATAATTCTTCTAAAATCTAGTGAAATTTGAAGTGAATATAAATCTTAAGAAAATCTTGGGAATATTGAAGTGAAAATAAAATCTTCGAAAATATGACGAAAGTTGGAGTGAATAAAAATCAAGAAAATCATGAAACTTGAAGTGAATATAAGTCTCGTGAAACCGATGAAAATTGAAGTGAATATAAATCTTTAGAAAATATGATGAACTTAGAAGTTAACATAAATCTTAAGAAAATCTGTAAAATATGAAAAGATTATAAATCTTACGAAAATAAGATGAAATTTGAAATGAATATAATTCTTCTAAAATATGGTGAAAATTGAAGGAACATAAATCTTAAGAAAATATGATGAAATTTGAAGTGAATATAAGTCTCGAAAACATGACGAAATTGAAGTGAATATAAATCTTAAGCAAATATGATGAAACTTGAAGTGACATAAATCTTAAGATAATATGTTGAAATTTGAAGTGAATATAAGTCTCGTAAAATCTAGTGAGAATTGAAGTGAATATAAATCTTCAAAAATATGACGAAATTTGAGTGAAGAAAATCATGAAATTTGAAGTGAATATAAGTCTTCAGAGAATCTTGTGAAAATTTAATGAATATAAATCTTAAGAAAATATGATGAACTTGAAGTGAACATAATTTTAAGAAAATCTGTAAAATTTGAAGAGATTATAAATCTTAAGAAAATATGATGAAATTTGAAGTGGACATAAATCTTCGAAAATATGGTGAAATTGAAGTGAACGTAAATCTTAAGAAAATATGATGAAATTTTAAGTGAATATAAGTCTTTAGGAAATATGTCGAAAATTTAAGTGAATATAAATCTTAATAAAATATGATGAAACTTGAAGTGGACATAAATCTTAAGATAATATGTTGAAATTTGAAATGAATATAAGTCTCGTAAAATCTGTGAATTTGATGAATATAAATCTAAAAAATCTTGGAAAATTGAAGTGAATATAAATCTTTAGAATATATGATGAAACTTAAAGTGGATATAATTTTAAGATAATATGTTTAAATTTGAAGTGAATATAAGTCTCTCTAAAATCTGTGAAATTTGAAGTGAATATAAATCTTAAGAAAATCTTGGGAAAATTGAAGTGAACATAAATCTTCAAAAATATGATGAAATTTGGAGTGAAGAAAAATCAAGAAAATATGATGAAATTTGAAGTGAATATAAGCTTCTGGAAAATATGGTGAAAATTGAAGTGAACAAAAATCTTAAGAAAATATGACGAAATTTAAGTGAATATAAGTCTTTAGAAAATATGTCAAAATTGAAGTGAATATAAATCTTAATAAAATATGATGAAACTTGAAGTGGACATAAATCTTAGATAATATGTGGAAATTTTAATATAAGTCTTCAAAATCGTGAAATTTGATGTGAATATAAATCTTAAGAAAATCTTGGGAAAGTTTAAGGAATAAATCTTTAGAAAATATGATGAAATTTGGAGTGAAAAACCTAAAGAAAATCATGGAATTGAAGTGAATATAAATCTTCAAAATCGTGTGAAAATTGAAGTGAATATAAATCTTAAGAAAATATGATGAACTTGGAAGTTAATATAAATCTTAAGAAAATTGAAATATGAAAAGATTATAAATCTTTTCATAATATGATGAAATTTGAAGTGAATATAATTCTTCAAAAATATGGTGAAAATTGAAGTGAATATAAATCTTAAGAAAATATGATGAAATTTGAAGTGAATATAAGTCTTTAAAATATGACGAAAATTGAAGGAATATAAATCTTAAGAAAATATGATGAAACTTGAAGTGGACATAAATCTTAAGATAATATGTTGAAATTTGAAGTGAATATAAGTCTCTAAAATCTAGTGAAATTTGAAGTGAATATAAATCTTAAGAAAATCTTGGGAATATTGAAGTGAAAATAAAATCTTAAAATATGACGAAAGTTCAGTGAACAAAAATCAAGAAAATCTAATGAAATTTAAAGTGAATATAAGTCTTCAGAAACCGTATGAAAATTTTAGTGAACATAAATCTTAAGAAAATATGATGAACTTGAAGTTAATATAAATCTTAAGAAAATCAAAATATGAAGAGATTATAAATCTTAAGAAAATATGATGAAATTTGAAGTGAATATAATTCTTGAAAATATGGTGAAAATTTAATGAACATAAATCTTAAGAAAATATGATGAAATTTGAAGTGAATATAAGTCTTTAAAATATGACGAAATTGAAGTGAACATAAATCTTAAGAAAATATGATGAAACTTGAAGTGGACATAAATCTTAAGGTAATATGTTGAAATTTGAAGTGAATATAATTCTTCAGAAAATCTAGTGAAATTTGAAGTGAATATAAATCTTAAGAAAATCTTGGGAATATTGAAGTGAAAATAAAATCTTCAGAAAATATGACGAATGTTGGAGTGAATAAAAATCTGAAGAAAATCTGATGAAACTTGAAGTGAATATAAGTCTTCAGGAAACCGTATGAAAATTGAAGTGAACATAAATCTTTAGAAAATATGATGAACTTAGAAGTTAACATAAATCTTAAGAAAATCTGGTAAAATATGAAGAGATTATAAATCTTACGAAAATAAGATGAAATTTGAAATGAATATAATTCTTCGGAAAATATGGTGAAAATTGAAGGGAACATAAATCTTAAGAAAATATGATGAAATTTGAAGTGAATATAAGTCTTCAGAAAACATGACGAAAATTGAAGTGAACATAAATCTTAAGCAAATATGATGAAACTTGAAGTGGACATAAATCTTAAGATAATATGTTGAAATTTGAAGTGAATATAAGTCTCTAAAATCTAGTGAGAATTGAAGTGAACATAAATCTTCAAAAATATGACGAATTTGGAGTGAAGAAAATCATGAAATTTGAAGTGAATATAAGTCTTCGAGAATCTTGTGAAAATTTAAGTGAATATAAATCTTAAGAAAATATGATGAACTTGAAGTGAACATAATTTTAAGAAAACTGTAAAATTTGAAGAGATTATAAATCTTAAGAAAATATGATGAAATTTGAAGTGGACATAAATCTTCTAAATATGGTGAAAATTGAAGTGAACGAATCTTAAGAAAATATGATGAAATTTTAAGTGAATATAAGTCTTTAGGAAATATGTCGAAAATTTAAGTGAACATAAATCTTAATAAAATATGATGAAACTTGAAGTGGACATAAATCTTAAGATAATATGTTGAAATTTGAAATGAATATAAGTCTTCTAAAATCTGTGAAATTTGATGTGAATATAAATCTTAAAAAATCTTGGAAAATTGAAGTGAACATAAATCTTTAGAATATATGATGAAACTTAAAGTGGACATAATTCTTAAGATAATATGTTTAAATTTGAAGTGAATATAAGTCTCGTAAAATCTGTGAAATTTGAAGTGAATATAAATCTTAAGAAAATCTTGGGAAAATTGAAGTGAATATAAATCTTCAAAAATATGATGAAATTTGGAGTGAAGAAAAATCAAGAAAATATTATGAAATTTGAAGTGAATATAAGCTCGAAAATATGGTGAAAATTGAAGTGAACAAAATCTTAAGAAAATATGACGAAATTTAAGTGAATATAAGTCTTAGAAAATATGTCGAAAATTGAAGTGAACATAAATCTTAATAAAATATGATGAAACTTGAAGTGGACATAAATCTTTAGATAATATGTGGAAATTTGAAGTTAATATAAGTCTTCTAAAATCCGTGAAATTTGATGAATATAAATCTTAAGAAAATCTTGGGAAAGTTTAAGTGAACATAAATCTTTAGAAAATATGATGAAATTTGGAGTGAAAACCTAAAGAAAACTGATGGAATTGAAGTGAATATAAATCTTCGTAAAATCGTGTGAAAATTGAAGTGAATATAAATCTTAAGAAAATATGATGAACTTGGAAGTTAACATAAATCTTAAGAAAATTGTAAAATATGAAAAGATTATAAATCTTTTCATAATATGATGAAATTTGAAGTGAATATAATTCTTCGAAAATATGGTGAAAATTGAAGTGAACATAAATCTTAAGAAAATATGATGAAATTTGAAGTGAATATAAGTCTTCTAAAATATGACGAAATTGAAGTGAATATAAATCTTAAGAAAATATGATGAAACTTGAAGTGGACATAAATCTTAAGATAATATGTTGAAATTTGAAGTGAATATAAGTCTCGAAAATCTAGTGAAATTTGAAGTGAATATAAATCTTAAGAAAATCTTGGGAATATTGAAGTGAAAATAAAATCTTCTAAAATATGACGAAAGTTGCGTGAACAAAATCAAGAAAATCTAATGAAATTTAAAGTGAATATAAGTCTGTGAAACCGTATGAAAATTTTAGTGAATATAAATCTTAAGAAAATATGATGAACTTGGAAGTTAATATAAATCTTAAGAAAATCTAGTAAAATATGAAGAGATTATAAATCTTAAGAAAATATGATGAAATTTGAAGTGAATATAATTCTTCGAAAATATGGTGAAAATTTATGAACATAAATCTTAAGAAAATATGATGAAATTTGAAGTGAATATAAGTCTTAAAATATGACGAAATTGAAGTGAACATAAATCTTAAGAAAATATGATGAAACTTGAAGTGGACATAAATCTTAAGGTAATATGTTGAAATTTGAAGTGAATATAATTCGTAAAATCTAGTGAAATTTGAAGTGAATATAAATCTTAAGAAAATCTTGGGAATATTGAAGTGAAAATAAAATCTTCAGAAAATATGACGAATGTTGGAGTGAATAAAAATCTGAAGAAAATCTGATGAAACTTGAAGTGAATATAAGTCTTCAGGAAACCGTATGAAAATTGAAGTGAACATAAATCTTTAGAAAATATGATGAACTTAGAAGTTAACATAGATCTTAAGAAAATCTGGTAAAATATGAAGAGATTATAAATCTTACGAAAATAAGATGAAATTTGAAATGAATATAATTCTTCGGAAAATATGGTGAAAATTGAAGGGAACATAAATCTTAAGAAAATATGATGAAATTTGAAGTGAATATAAGTCTTCAGAAAACATGACGAAAATTGAAGTGAACATAAATCTTAAGCAAATATGATGAAACTTGAAGTGGACATAAATCTTAAGATAATATGTTGAAATTTGAAATGAATATAAGTCTTCAGAAAATCTGGTGAAATTTGATGTGAATATAAATCTTAAGAAAATCTTGGGAAAGTTGAAGTGAACATAAATCTTCAAAAAATATGATGAAATTTGGAGTGAAGAAAAATCTGAAGAAAATATGATGAAATTTAAGTGAATATAAGCATTCGGAAAATATGGTGAAAATTGAAGTGAACAAAAATCTTAAGAAAATATGACGAAATTTAAGTGAATATAAGTCTTTAGAAAATATGTCAAAAATTGAAGTGAACATAAATCTTAATAAAATATGATGAAACTTGAAGTGGACATAAATCTTAAGATAATATGTTGAAATTTGAAATGAATATAAGTCTTAAAATCTGTGAAATTTGATGAATATAAATCTTAAAAAAATCTTGGGAAAATTGAAGTGAACATAAATCTTTAGAATATATGATGAAACTTAAAGTGGACATAATTCTTAAGATAATATGTTTAAATTTGAAGTGAATATAAGTCTCTAAAACTGTGAAATTTGAAGTGAATATAAATCTTAAGAAAATCTTGGGAAAATTGAAGTGAACATAAATCTTCAAAAATATGATGAAATTTGGAGTGAAGAAAATCAAGAAAATATTATGAAATTTGAAGTGAATATAAGCCTTCGAAAATATGGTGAAAATTGAAGTGAACAAAATCTTAAGAAAATATGACGAAATTTAGTGAATATAAGTCTTTAGAAAATATGTCGAAATTGAAGTGAATATAAATCTTAATAAAATATGATGAAACTTGAAGTGGACATAAATCTTTAGATAATATGTGGAAATTTGAAGTTAATATAAGTCTTCAGAAAATCTGTGAAATTTGATGTGAATATAAATCTTAAGAAAATCTTGGGAAAGTTTAAGTGAACATAAATCTTTAGAAAATATGATGAAATTTGGAGTGAAAAAAAACCTAAAGAAAATCTGATGGAATTGGAAGTGAATATAAATCTTCTGAAAATCGTGTGAAAATTGAAGTGAACATAAATCTTAAGAAAATATGATGAACTTGGAAGTTAACATAAATCTTAAGAAAATCTGGTAAAATATGAAAAGATTATAAATCTTTTCATAATATGATGAAATTTGAAGTGAATATAATTCTTCGAAAAATATGGTGAAAATTGAAGTGAACATAAATCTTAAGAAAATATGATGAAATTTGAAGTGAATATAAGTCTTAAAATATGAAAATTGAAGTGAACATAAATCTTAAGAAAATATGATGAAACTTGAAGTGGACATAAATCGATAATATGTTGAAATTTGAAGTGAATATAAGTCTTCAGAAAATCTAGTGAAATTTGAAGTGAATATAAATCTTAAGAAAATCTTGGGAATATTGAAGTGAAAATAAAATCTTCAGAAAATATGACGAAAGTTGCAGTGAACAAAAATCTGAAGAAAATCTAATGAAATTTAAAGTGAATATAAGTCTTCAGGAAACCGTATGAAAATTTTAGTGAACATAAATCTTAAGAAAATATGATGAACTTGGAAGTTAACATAAATCTTAAGAAAATCTAGTAAAATATGAAGAGATTATAAATCTTAAGAAAATATGATGAAATTTGAAGTGAATATAATTCTTCGGAAAATATGGTGAAAATTTAAGTGAACATAAATCTTAAGAAAATATGATGAAATTTGAAGTGAATATAAGTCTTCTGAAAATATGACGAAAATTGAAGTGAACATAAATCTTAAGAAAATATGATGAAACTTGAAGTGGACATAAATCTTAAGGTAATATGTTGAAATTTGAAGTGAATATAATTCTTCAGAAAATCTAGTGAAATTTGAAGTGAATATAAATCTTAAGAAAATCTTGGGAATATTGAAGTGAAAATAAAATCTTCAGAAAATATGACGAATGTTGGAGTGAATAAAAATCAAGAAAATCGATGAAACTTGAAGTGAATATAAGTCTCGTGAAACCGTATGAAAATTGAAGTGAATATAAATCTTTAGAAAATATGATGAACTTAGAAGTTAACATAAATCTTAAGAAAATCTGTAAAATATGAAGAGATTATAAATCTTACGAAAATAAGATGAAATTTGAAATGAATATAATTTTCGAAAATATGGTTGAAGCAACTCGATTTTCAAAATCATTTAAATGAATTTTCAAAAACAATGAAATCGCCACCTAATTTTATTTGTTCTAGAAAGAACGGGGAAATATAGATAAAACCCACAAAAATCGGATAAGGCGGTCTACAAGACCAAAAAGGATAGATTCGGGAGTCGGTTACGCAAGGGGAAGGTATTAGCACTCTTACGTCCATCGACTCGATGGGACCCATTTAGTTCGAAATGTGTTTGTGTGTAATCGCTAATTTCAAATTATGAATTTAAGAAAGAAGAAAACGGATTTGTTTGTTATTATTTTGAGTTTGACACGGTTTCAAACCGCGCTGCTCACGATTCCTCGCAATGGGAAATTCAAAACTCCGTAGTTCTTGTTGAAATTATCTTGGATTGGTTGTATTGATTTTAGAAGAAAATGTTTTTTTTTTGATGACCGTATGAGCGGAAAAGGAATTTGAATGGGTTGAATTGATTTTAATTGTAGATGACAAGTACCAAAACGTTGGCTATCCTCTAACGATTCAATACTCGAGATTGGTGATTGAGGTCAACCGATCATCTCTTATCCAAAATCTTTATTATGAAAAGTGAGGTGAAACAAAGTTCACTTTTATTATGTATGGAATAAAGTATTTAAGTCATTGGGTTACCTCTAATGGCCCAAATATTTTACATTTTAATTAAATCGCAATAACCTCTAACAATTTAATTAAATACCATACCACTATGTTTTTTGTTTTGTAGAAAATTGATTTTTGAAAACAAATTCAATTAATTAATTTAATTTGAAAGTGTTTTAAATATTTATGTATGGAATAAAGTATTCAAGTCATTGGGTTACCTCTAATGGCCCGATATTACATTTTAATTAAATCGTTGGCGAACCTCTAACAATTTAATTAAGTACCATAACACTATTTTTATTTGAAAGCGTTGAAAATTGCGCTGCCGAGAGAGATGATGTTTGGTTATGATTAACCAAGTATATGGACTTGATTAACCTCGTGAGGATAGGTGCTCCTATCCCCAACCATGAGACCCTGGTGCATGGCGATTGGTATATGGACCAATTATTTTTTCGGGTTATGATTAATCAAGGCAACGAGGGCCTTAATTAACCTCGTGAGGATGACCATGCATCCCCAACCATGAGACCCTAGAGAATTTGGTGGGTAACCAAAAATGAGAGAGAGCGAGGCGTTGTTGTTTTATATTAATGTGAGAGTGGAGTGTATAATCGTGTAATAAACATGCAAGCGGATAATGTAATAGCGGATAATAAAAGAAAATAAATTAACACACAATACAAATCGGAATTTAAATAATTATTAGTATAGATATTTTTTCACTTGATGAAAAATCAACTAACAATTTAATTGATAATTCAACAAATAAAAAACTATCATACGCCAAACATTATTTAATACATCATTATATATAAAAACTTGCATAATAATTGAATTTAAAGAGAAAGTTTAGGAATGGGCCTGTTTGAAGCTTTAAACTGGAGGGTGTGAGTAGCAATCTGAGCCCAAGCCCAAAAACAATGTTGCTGGATCCGTGTGAGTGCTCCATGGAAGAGTGTGGTCCACCATCGGAGCGCGGATCTGGACCTTGGCAGATCTGATGACTTATGGCAAGAGGATGTAGATTTGATACCATACACATGCCTACACCAGATCGAACAGACAAAACAGGTGGTGACAAGTGTCACCACCTGGACTAACCAACAAGGCTAAACTAGTACACTTATAAAAATAAATAAAATTTAACTATATTCAAAGTATAAAATAAAATAACAAAAAATGATAATTAATTAAAAACCGATACTTATCATTCTTTTACTAATTTATTTATTAACTATATAAAAAAACAAAAAAACAATATAATTTTTATGATAATACTAAACTGAATTATAAATCCTTTTGTTTTAAAAAAGAAAATTTTACCAAAAGAGGTAAAACCTCCATCGGTTCCCATTCACTCTCTCGATCTCTTCGCTTTTGAGAAAACCTAAACGCCGCCTCATCGTGATTCTCACCGCTTGCATGCCTCACCATTCTCGCGGTTCGCTAAACTCTCGTGACTCACGATCGAACCCTCCGCTCGCCATCTTCGCCGCTCATATTCCGCGATCTCACCATTCACTCATGGTAGCTCGCGATTTCACCGCGATTTCATCCCTCTCTCGCTTGATCTCATCGCTCCTCTTGTTCACGATTCCTCACCGAATCTCTCGTCCCGCCGCGATACGCCCGACCTGGAACTCGTGTCTTTCTCTCACTCGATTTATTGTTTCATATTTCTAACACTATGTTATGATTTCCGAATTCGTGTTTACTGTGTTTGTTGGGATCGAAAGGGAAAAGGAAACCTTAGACTCTATTCGTGATGATGATGCAATGCTGAAAAGTAGAGTTAGTGAGGAGGAGGATGGCCACCGCAACCCGTGAGATCTATCCGCTTTACCTACACTTTGCCTTTTCCTCGCCTTTTTCCAAGGATTTTCCATCGGAAATGATGATGATGCTAGTTAGATGGATGCTATTCGTGTTTGGTTTCTGCTTTTTGGCTCGATGTTAGTATGCGGCTAGGGTTTATGATTCTGATGAATTTTCGCTAGGGTTTGGTGAACAGCTTGCTTTAGTACTGTTAGGGTTTATGATTGATGAATTTCGCTAGGGTTTCTTTGTTGTGAACCGCTGCCTTCTTGTGTTATAATCTTGAAGGCTTTTATACGTCTGTTTAGGGTTTTGTTGATCCGATTTTGAAAACAAGGCCTTCCCAATGCTTGATGGGCTTGTATCCTTCGTTGTCATGATAATTTTGATTCTTCCGCTATTTTGATGTATCAAGATCGCTATATCCGATTGTGTTAGGCCGTGTATTGTTTATGGTAAAATTTGCCTTTTCAGTGCCTACCCTTGCGCTCAGATAAAATTCTTTTGTATCATGCCCAAATCGCTTTATCGCTTTTCCTCATCTTCTTTCTACACCTCCTATTGTGAACCAAGGGCTAACACTTGAGGATTTGCACAGCGAGTTTACGGCCGATGATTTGTACATGAGGCCCCGGTTTTGAACGATCAAACCTTGCACAACCCGATTCCGAAAGAAAATCCTAATGATGAGATAGAAATTGTGTATTGTCTTGTATTGTTATCATTGCTGTCCGTTATTTGCTAATCATATTCTTTTGCTTTGTTTCATGAACACGAGTCATAGCATGAACTTGGAGGAACGATAAAAGACACCGGCAAGGAGGCAAGATCTTCAATGGAGCAAGAAAACTTGAAGCCGATTTAAACAAAAAACTCTTAATGGAAAGAAAGGACTTAGGCATATAACACTTGTAGTATAATGTTAGAATTCAAAACTTGTAACCTAGGAATCTTTGTATTTAGAAATCTCAAACATTGTAGTATTTTACAAACCAAAGCTAAGAGAATGTTTGAACTTGGAGGTTTAATTTAACTTGTAAGCGGGCGTTCTTCTTTGTATTTGAACAAGATTTGTGACACTTGAATGATGAAAGAAGTTGAATAATGAGTGAAATTGTTTGGCTCGGATTAGAACTTGTATTCAAGATTTGATAGGTTGTAAAACCATGTACTCGTTCTTGTACTTTGTGAAACCTTAGAGTAATTCAAAGCTCTTGAAAATTTATGAACACAAAATTCGTAGTTATGCATCGACATGAGTTTTAATTTCAAATCTTTGAATACTACTAATGTGACCTTCATGTTGTAGCATTTGTGCATGAAAGTTAAAAATCACGATTTAATAAAACATTCCCACCAAAATGTCATGAACCAAAATTACTGGTTAAAACAAAACTAAGTCGAAATGTTGACTTAAGATACGCCTAAATCCAAATCCGCCCACCATTCCCATCCGTATTCTTGAATCAAATGAGTAGTAACATGATTGTTGTATTTTTAGAACTTGAACCCTTTGAATTTCCGCCACAAAGCTTCATGTTGATCCCGCTATGTAAAATCCCAGCTTTTGCCACTTGAAACAGAGAATTAAAACTAACTCTAAATTTCAAATAACATCCTTGATTCCAAACCTTGGTCAATTTGATTCCATAATTTTTAAGAAAGGGTGATAGTTTCACTTGAAATTAATGGTATTGTCACCGATCCGCAAGTCGAAACATATTTGTAGCGTAAAAGGATTTGAAACCAACGAAATTCAAAAGAAACTTCTAATATTTTAATGAATGTCTTGAATTTTATGAGCGATGGACGCGATAGGAAAAGATTTAAACATGTGGCACCTGACATTCGGAATCTTGTAAACAAGCCCTCCGGATGAATATTTTCACATACATCAACTATCACCAAGAAACGAATAAAGTTGACGATCAAACCAAATGCATTAGAACCGAATTGTTGATCAATAAACGGATAATCAATATCCATCCTTTTACATCTTGAATGATGAACTCGAACGTCAAGAAATCCCAAACTCGTGATGAATTAATCTCCGAATCGAGAGGTAATGACATTCAAAATAACCAGATTTTCGAGCTCCATTAAGAAATGTACTAATCAATTCAACAACCGAACACCAAGCCCCGAAACCCGATAGATATGAACGGATAAGATTTAATATTAAACCTCATCGCTTTCCAAATATCCTGATTGGTCGAAGCACCACAACTTTTCCGCTCAACGGAGAATCTTTGGGAATCGACCCCACCCATAACCATAGAACCAAAGGATATGAATGCATGTGAGTGTCATGATAAATGCAAAACCTAGACCAGATAAGATCGAGATGAGGGCAAATTTTGGGTGCAACAGTTGCCCTTATTTAATCGCCTTAAACCCGAAAGATTGGTGCTAGCCTTTCGAGCCAAGGTGAAGAAGATTAAATACTCAAAGAACCCTAAAATTTGCGCCCAAGAACAAGTAGAAATATTTTGATTTTTTATTTTCCGATTTTTTATTCATTTTGATTCTTGATTTTTGTGAACAGCCAGACATCGAGAAACGAATGCGCTTGAATAAGCGACTCGCAGATTAGAAATGAAAACCGATAGATTTTTGAACGAGCATACTTGAATAAGTTGTCGCAGATCAAAATGAGAACAGACAGATCTTTGAACGAGCATACTTCAATAAGTTGCCCGCAGATCGTAAACGAAACCGACATGCACCTTTGAACGAGCATACTTCAATAAGTTGCTCGCAGATCGTAAAGGTAAGAACTCATAGATCTTGGAACGAGCATACTTCAATAAGTTGCTTCGCAGATCAAAATGAGAATGTATGATCTTTGGAACGCATACCAATAAGTTGTCACAGATCGTAAACGAAACCGCATGCACTTTGGAACGATATACCAATAAGTTGCTCGCAGATCGAAGTAAGAACTCATAGATCTTTGAACGAGCATACTCAATAAGTTGCTTCACAGATCAAAATGAGAACAGCATGATCTTGAAAGCATACTCAATGTTGCTTCGCAGATCGTAAACGAAACCGCACTTGGAACGAGCATACTTCAATAAGTTGCTTCGCAGATCGAAGGTAAGAACTCTAGATCTTTGGAACGAGCATACTTCAATAAGTTGCTCAGATCAAAATGAGAAATGCATGATCTTGGAACGAGCATACTTCAATAAGTTGCTTCAGATCGTAAACGAAACCGATGACTTTGAACGAGCATACTCAATAAGTTGCTCGCAGATCGTAAAGGTAAGAACTCATAGATCTTGGAACCAGCATACTTCAATAAGTTGCTCGCAGATCTAAATGAGAATGATGCATCTTTGGAACGAGCATACTTCAATAAGTTGCTCGCAGATCGAACGAAACCGATGCACCTTGGAACGAGCATACTTCATAAGTTGTCGCAGATCGTAGGTAAGAACTCATAGATCTTTGAACGAGCATACTTCAATGTTGCTCGCAGATCAAAATGAGAACAGATGATCTTTGAACGAGCATACTTCAATAAGTTGCTTCGCAGATCGTAACGAAACCGCATGCACTTTGGAAAGCATACTAATAAGTTGTTTCACAGATCGTAAAGGTAAGAACTCATAGATCTTGGAACCATACTTCAATAAGTTGCTCGCAGATAAAAATGAGAATGATGATCTTTGGAACTATATTTCAATAAGTTGTTCAGACGTAAACGAAACCGCATGCACCTTGGAACGAGCATACTCAATAAGTTGTCACGATCGAAGGTAAGAACTCATAGATCTTGGAGCATATACTAAATAAGTTGCTCAGCAGATCAAAATGAGAATGACAGATCTTGAACGAGCATACTTCAATAAGTTGCTTCGCAGATCGTAAACGAAACCGATGCACCTTGGAACGAAAGCATACTTCAATAAGTTGCCTCGCAGATCGAAAGGTAAGAACTCATAGATCTTGAACAGCATACATCAATAAGTTGCTTCAGATCAAAATGAGAACAAACGGGAGTATATGTCGTAAAGATATTAGACACACACAAGAAGGATACCATCGGAGCACTCACCGGGAGAAGATATATGGAATGGTAAAATCGTCGATCAAGACGAATTTACGGGAAAGAGGCCAACCAAAGAGATTCTAGCGAGGATCGCTAGGCTATGTGGACTTTAAAAGTTTGCAAAAAGTAAGACGCTTGGTAATTGGATTGAATTGAACGGTGTAAGAGACCACAGTGGTCAAAAGTGCATATAGCAAAAACTAGAAGACATCTTGAGGGAACTCGGAAACACCACTGGGGACTTCTTTTATTGACAAACTTCTTCGAGACGCAATGGTACTCGAGAAACATTTTATTCTCATTATGCCTAGATGCATGTTTGAGATTATTATTTGGCGTGAATGCTCCATATCAATGGAAATGCTATTGAGGATGCCATGCAATGATGCATGTTTTAATGATTCATCCAGACTAAAGGCAATTGTGAGCCGCCGAGGAACATCAACCTCCATGAATTGAATACAATCATCTGGTCTTCATCAAAGAGATGATAGTCCGACCTCGTAGTGGGATTACGGAATAGAAGTATCATCTTTCAATGATTAACATCACCGAAGTGACTTGAGATCGACATTCATCCGGACGATGATCTTGTCACGTAGAGTTCCTAACTTCAATAACTCGTGATTACGAGCTTTTGCATAAGAGGAGTCAACAACATTTTCCGCACAAGTGATCCTTTGAAAATGATCCGGTGTAAACCGCTTTGCAATCTTCCGCTTCTAGGAAAGAGATAACATCCAAGGCACACATATGCCATAGATAACTCTTGTTGAGAGAAAGAAACTTTGTTGGTGACCAAAGCTCAGCGTATGATGCTCTTTATTTAAAAATCTTTGATAACAAAATCAAAATAGGAGACAATAGTAATTCCGCCATGTTGATCAACTGTTTATCGTTAATGCTGTACCCGTAATTCCGAGTAACTTTAAATTATGCCACGCTGTTGGGCAATGATGTTTTATATGAAGTTTATTAAAATATCGGACGCTTTTGCAAACAAAATAAAAATACATGAAAATAAGAGAGATAAATAATAGAAAACACAAACCGATGAAAGTAATTTTATTGATCGATTAGCCCGTAAATGAGCATTTACATCAAGAAGCAAATCCCGAAAAGAGGCAATTGCTTATACATCAAAGTTAAAAGAAAAGGTGACAATAAAATCATGGATTTTGTCAAATCTTGAAACCGCCATGACCTCCACAACCTCAACGCTCTTCAATATCGAATCTAACAAAAATGCTCCGATTAGATCAACCTTCGCTCTCCGATTATCAAATTATGTAAAAGGTCGATCAAAACAGTGTCGTGGAGATCGTAGTCGCTTTGAATCCTAATTTTGCTCGGACCGCCTTCGGTTTTCGATCCAATCGATACCTTTTTTGCCCAAGCCGCCTTTCGTGTTTTCGACTTCCGGTGTACAATCTTTTATATTTATCCCTAACTTTTGCCCGAACCTCTTGATTCGCGGATGCCCTTATTTTGCTTAGGCACCAACCTAACAGGTCTCTTTATGCGGCATTTTTGACTACATCTGCATTGATCGGTGAGGGAAATCCTTCCATCCATAGTTGAGCAACATAGCTCCTCCAGAAAACTTTCTTCACAACATACGGCCCTTCATAATTTGGAGCCCATTTGCCCCGAAAGGTACTATTGGGAGGCAAAATCCTTTCAAAGACAAGGTCACCAGCTTGAAATTCGAGGACACACTTTCTTGTCGAAAGCCCTTTTCATACGCTTTGGTACAACCTGTCCATGACAAAACTTTAATCTCTTCTCGCCAATGAGATTCAATTGATCAAGTCCGTTCTAAACCCATTCAGCTTCATCGAGTTGACATCCGTTAAAATCCTTAAGGAAGGATTTCAACCTCCACGGTAGGACTACTTCCATACCGTATACCAAGGAGAAAGGAGTTGCCCCGACAGCGATTGAGCGCGATAGCTGCAAGGCAAATGACAAGATCTCACAATCCTTGTAAGTGACAACCATCTTTGCACAATCTTCTTGATATTCTTGTTTGCCACTCCACGCACCATTCATTTTTGACGATATGGAGAAGAGTTATGATGCTTTATCTTGAACTGGCCATACGCTTCTTTCATCATTTTGTTGTTGAGATTCGAGCCATTATCGTGAATGATCTTCTTGTAACCCCATAGCGACAAATGATATTATGCTTGATGAAGCGACCACTTGTCTAGTGACACGAGCATAAGACACCGCCTCAACCCATTTGGTAAAGTAGTCGATGGCAACAAGGATGAATCATGTCCATTAGAAGCGGTGGGTTTAATTTCTCCAATCATATCAATGCCCCACATCGCAAAAGGCCATGGAGAAGTCAAAACATTCAATGAAGAAGGTGGCACATGCATCTTATCCAGAGATTTGACATTTGTAGTATGTTCGCATGGTCATAGCGCCATCTCCATGGTGGACCAAGAATAGCCCGCCTCGTGATCTTTTGGCCATGGTGTGCCCACTAGAATGCGTCCCAAGGAACCTTCATGAATTTCTTCTATAATCTTATTTGCTTCGTCATCCACGATCCGAGCAAACAGAGTCATAGTTCTTTTGTACAACACACCGCCATTGAGGAAAAATTTAGCCGAGTACTTGCGCAGGCCTTCTTATCAACGATGGAAGCATCATCGTGGTATTCTTTCGTCTCGAGATACCTTTGATGTCATGGAACCAAGGTTTTCATCCGCCTCACCTTCTACTTCATAGCAGTAACGCAGCTCATCCAACCTCATTATAGTGATAGAGGGGCATCATTCGCCCATCCGACTTAAACATGGATGATGAGTAGCTAAAGCATCCGCCAAATTGTTCTCCTCCTCGATGGATCAAAAGTGATCTCGTCAATAAGGGATCAACTTCAAGACATGATCTCGTATGGAATCAAATTCGGTGCGGTCTCCCAATCTCCATTGATTTGACTAATTACCAAAGTCTCAGATACCGCTAAGATCTTGATTCTCGATCAATGCGCTTCAATTCCAAAAATACAAGCTTCAGACTGGCCACATTATTGGTGCAATCAAAGCATTCTCGAATGGAATATGAAACCGCTTGAGAAGTGATAATGGCACCAACACCATTCCTAATGCATTTGAGGCTCCATCGAATGCCATCGCCCACCGCGAAGCCCGGCTCGGTCCCTCTTCGTGCCCCGGAATGTTATAACCTCATATATATAATGTCCTCACTGTGAACTCAAACTTCATCTACCGATAGTCATCATCTAATGGTTGTTGAGCGAGATAGTCCGCCACCACACTACCTTTGATAGCCTTCGAGTAGTGTATTGATATCATATTCGCTGTGATCATTTGCCACCGGGCTATCCTTCCTGTGAGAGTGGCTTTCAAAGATATACTTTATCGGGTCCATTTTGAGATCAAGCAGTGTGAGTCAACATGTACTGCCCGAGTCGCTTTGCTGCCCATGCGAAAACAACAAGTCTTTTCCAATAATGAATACCTCGATTCGCATTCTCGGAACTCTTGCTCAAATAGTATATGGCGGCTCTTTTCATTTCGTCTCATCATGTTGACCGAGCACACACCATGGAATTCTCCAACACGGTCAAGTACATAATCAACGGTTACCTTCCAACCGAGGGTGAGAGAATTGAGGCCTTGTAGGTACCTCTTATACTATCAAATGCCCTCGACAATCGCTGCCCACCTGGTCGCTGGACTTTTTCTTAAACCGGGCTGTGGTGAGATGGAAATGAACCTAGCGACGTAATTCGGGCCCTTCCCAAGAAACCTCGCACTTCCTTTCTCGTCCTTGGCTCGCATCTCTTGTATCGCTTTTATCTTAGCAGGTCAACTCAATCCTTTCTCGCCACGATAAAGCCTAAAAGTTTCCGATCTCACCCCAAAGTGCACTTACTGGGTTTAACCTCACCAACTTCCTCAACCTTTTCGAATAATTTCAACAAGTGAACCAAGTGTTCTTCTTCTCGTCTGACTTGGCGATCATATCATCAACGATACTTCAACTTTATGCATCATATCATGAAAGAGAGTAACCATAAGCACGATACGCTGCCCCGGTTTTCAAACCAAAAGGCATCACTTTGTAAAGAAGGATCCCCACGTGTAATGAAAGTAGTTTTCCATATCATTGGCCATCTTAACTGTTGTAGCAGAGAAACCATCCATGAAGGAGAATACTTTAGCTTGAGCGTAGATTATCGACCAAAACGTCGGAGTGGGAAGTCATCTTTAGGGCTAGCTCATTCAACCCTATAATCAACAAACATCCTTACCTTGCCGCTTTCTTCTTCGGATCGGTACAATGTTTGCAACCCATGGGGATAAGAAACAACCTTTAGGAAACCTCGCATCCATCAACCTCTTCTTTGATCTTTCTTGACATTTCGGATGTGTTCTCGCGGTTTCGCCACCGCGGGCATCCTTCTTTGAGGGGCACCGTGCATAACGATGTCGATTCAACCCGGCATATCTTCATAAGACCAAGCAAAGATGTCCACGTACTTATGTAGCATTTCGACAAGTTTTTGCTTAACTCCATCTTCCAATGCTGCCCCAATCTTGACCTCCTTTCGAGCATCCTCGGTTCCTAGATTGATCACTCTAGAGCCTCTGGGTGCGATGACCTTTCTTCTTGCCTCAACATCCCGGCTAATTCCTCGTAATTCACAGTCCTCTTCGGCTTCCTCCTCAATTTGATAAATCGTTCGTCGAAATCATAATGAGCCACAGCGGAATCATCGTCGACAAACCCGGTCCGTCAAGGACCGTGATCTCTGCTTGTTGGTAATTTTATTTTTATTATTATTAATTTTTTATAATAAAATAAAAGAAAAGACAAAAGGTTTGTATAAAAAGAAAGTAAAATTTGATATTGTCACCTTTAAAAGAATAAATAAGTGAAGAAAAACAAAGAGAGAAAATTGAAAAAGGACGTTCTTTCATTAATGATAAACTTGAAAGTTAAAAACA